>JADDOH010024535.1:0-82912 GCA_016648135.1 Agrypnia vestita | reverse complement strand
ACAAGTGATCACATAAGTCAGCCATATGATAGGTCATAAGCCCTATTAACACCCAAAGACTTCTATATCTACTTTTCCATATAAATAGTTTCGTATATGTGAGACATTTATTGTGTTCTTGAAAAATGTGAACGCACTTAAAATATTCTAAATACATAATTCTTTAGACAAAAACACCATTCGTTGGTTGGGAACTGAAGCAATCAAAAGATATCAAAAACTGCATGTCAGTCATAAGTCATCAGGCACGGATAAGGACAGCTCAAATGGCTTCACTAATTTAACTGTGGAGGAGGTCCGCAAAACGAGAGGTGGTGTGATCCTTGATTCAGATGACCTTATCAAAGATGTTCTGGACGACAATGAATTTGTCAATATAGGTAATATATTGTTGTTAATATATTGAATATATTGTTGTTAATATATTGAAATATATTGTCCTGTAAAGTAAATAATACATATATCTACATTTATGCTTTTAAAATATGTACAGGCATCTTCAGTTTAACAATTTTATTATATTTCAGTTTTAACTTCGGACAAAGGGAAGAGTTTGAAAATAATTCCAGATGAATTGAAACATGTTTTGGAACCTGTGTATCCTTTATAATAAAAAATAAATAGTAAACATATATAAGAACATTCACTATTTTCGCAAAAGGTCCGAACAGATTCTGCATCTAACATTTAAACTACTTAGGCCCGGTTGTTTCAAGTTCGATCAAAGTAAGCGGTCGATAAAAGCATAGATTTTTACGAAAACGGATCGTCTGATTGGTGGAGAACGTAAAATTTCAGTTTAAACTCTACGCTTACTTTGATCGAATTTGAAACAACCGGGCCTTAGAAGCAGTTGTTTGATCTGTAGTAATAGTAATAATTAAAAAAAAGCATAGACTTTTGCTGCAAAAACAACTTGTTTTTGTTTGATTGGTGGAAGGTGGTCAAAATCAGTCTTTTTGCTTAACTTACTATCGCTATTAAATTACTATTATTGCTGAAACTGGCCCTTATTCAATTTTTTAAATCAGCATTCAGTAATTTGTTATTCAATAAAAAAATAAAATAATTGAAATTTATTGTAACCACACTTTAATTTTTATGATTTTAATTTAAGTGTGGTGAAAACAAAGTGTTAAATATTTTATTTATAAAATGGTGCCATAAAAGGAATTTGAAAAAAATTAAGATGTGTTATTCAATCATTAAGTTTTTCATATTTGATTGATAATGTTGAAGTCGTGGCAGTTTTAGATAAGGATAGGGAAAATATATGGCAAGAACTTACCCTTTTCCTTTTTTGTCTTTCTACATTTTGTAGATAAATCATACACAGAACAATTAGTTTTCCCGAGTCTCATCATAAAATAAATTTAGAACACTTCATTTGTTACATTTTGTTTCTTCTGTGCTAGTTCAATGAAATGATTCAGGTTTGATCTGAAAATGTGTCGGTTCCATCTTTGAATCCAAATTATTTGCGAAAAGTTAAAATCAAAATAGCTCTAAAATTCTCACAAGGCATATTATTTTATCATAGTCTTTTTACATATGATGTCTAGTCAAAAAGCTTATACTGATAATAAGTTGAGCCAATGTGACTAATTTCCGATAGGGAATCTTAAAGAATTAATAATGCTTTGGCTGACAAGTAAAATTACTGCATTGAAATTTAATGGCCAAACATTTTATGTAGATAAGATTACTTTGGTCTTCTTTGTACATATAATACATAAGGGTTTTCCTTAATAAATTATTTTCAGCCCAGAAGATTTTCAGCCAGCAAATGAGGTATGTACACAATAAGGACTGTTGTAAATTGAATATTTTATTAGTAGGCAATAATATTCCGAAATTATGTGATAGGTGGGACCAACAAAAGTTGTGTATGCCAAATTCACACAGGTCAAGGGTACAAATTTTGCATATAAAAATTATGTTTATGTAATTGGTTTGATTAAACTAACAAAAACACTCGCTTAGATGAAAAGTATTTAATACTTCCCCCTCTAACTCCCACTCCTATCCCTCTATTTAATATATGTTCTCTTTATTGCTTGACTTAACATTTTATGCCGTGGATCTCTTTATGGGTCTACAAATTACCCAATACGTTATGTATTATTTATAATAAATTGTATACTGTTGAGATTCCCAAAAAAAAAAAATAATAATAATTGTATATTTTGTGTTCCGTCTCGACGCCTGGAATCCATTATGAGAGAGAACAGCCTGCTGTTTCGGCACTTTCACACGCGTTCCTACCCCCTCTGATTCCCTGTTTGCGACACAATTTATTCCCGCTGGTATCCCTGTTTCCGGTTGCGTCGGCGCAACGGTTTTTCTTTCATATAACGTCGCTGTTTCGCGCCAATTGCACGCGTCTAGACACGCCAACTTTTGTTGTGATTTTTTTTGTGTTTCTATTGCAATCTACCCCCTTAATTTTGATCCCTAGGTTAACAAACATTAGACTGTACAAATTTTTAACATAGTGCGACAGGACGTTGATATTTTAGTGTAAATCCCGTGAATTTCGTCAAACGATTTGTTGACAAGATGGCGGACGAGCGGGCTCCTTCGCCGGTGTCCTCGAATGACGGATCTTCTTTCGAGGAACCGAGTCGAAGGAGACGCCGCGTAGTGTGCGACCCGCGTGTGGACCACCTGCTAAAACAGGTGACTGCTCTGACGGAGGCCTTGTTGGCGGGCGGCGCGGCTCCTGCATCAACAGCGCCGCCAGCGCCGGAACGGGTGGCCGCGAGCGAGCCCAGCGTGGAGGACGCGAGTGCGTCCTTTAGTCAGCCGCCGCCGAGCCTCAGAGGGGCGAAGAGTGCGCTGGAGTTCGGCAGGCTCAGCACGGTCGTGAAGGAGCCGCCAGTACCGAGAGCGGACCCGAAGCGGATCGAACAGATCTCGAAGTTGCAACACTTCGATTCCGACGAGTGGTCAGGCGTTCGCTATGCGGAAACGCAGAGAACCTACGCGGCGACTCCCACATTTGTGGAATTGTCGGTGAACGACGACTTGAGAAGGATCGATAACGCGCCGACCCATACTGGCTTGCTGGAAAGATCGCTCGCCGCGCTTTCAAACGCCTTGCTCGCCCAGAGGGACGAGCGGATTCGGTCGATGTTCGCCAGCGATGCTCCGTACAATAAGATTTCGGACGACATCCTGCAGATTGTGTGCGGCAGATGGGCGGAGTGTATACTGAACCGGCGAAAGGCCATATTGGAGGGCTTCAAAGACCCTTTCGTGCGAGAAGGTGCGGCCAAAATCCCTCCAAGCTCGGGATCCTTGTTCAATAGGGAAGAGCTATCGGCGTATATCCTAAAGAACGGGGGGCCAGGAGAAGGTGATGGTCTCGCCCGCAACCCGAAACCTGGCCCAACCGTCAACATCTCGGCCCCAGCCGTCAACTTCTCGTCGAGCTCCGAACCAGGGATGCCTCCAGTCCCGTGGGCCCTTTCTGCCGGAGCCGAGGCACAGGGAGCGAGGCTCAGGGAACCCGAACGGGAGACCTAACCGGAAGGCAGACCACGGCCGAAAACCCGCTGGTGACCGTAGCCGCAGAGGTAGAAGATGACGCGAGGCTAAACAACCGGTTCTGGGGAGGACGCTTGAGGAGGTTCCAAAGCGCGTGGAAGGAGTTCGGGGCACCACCTATAGTGCTGAGAATCCTCAAGGGCGCGAGAATCCCCTTTGTGGCCAAACCTCCGTTAGTATTCCCCACCAGGCAGCTGTTGAGCAGCTTCAGCACGAAGGAGTCTCGAGACATGTCGAGTCACATTCAGGCCCTGAAGATGTCAGGCGTGCTGGAAAGAGCAGATCATTCTCCGTGCTTCATCTCAAATCTGTTTCTAACTCCGAAGTCGGACAACTCCCTAAGGCCGATATTCAACCTGAAGGCGTTGAATGCCTTTGTGGAGGCGAAACCCTTCAAGCTGGTCAACCACTTTCGGGTCCCAGACTTCCTCCAGCCCAAAGATTGGTTGGTGAAAATCGACCTAACCCAGGCATACTTTCACCTACCAATAGCGGAATCGCACCGAAAGTTCCTGAGACTGTACTACCAAGGGGAACTTCTCCAGATGACCTGCCTGCCCTTTGGCCTGTCATCAGCCCCGAGAATGTTCGCAACGCTGTCAAACTGGCTAGCGGGACTCTTGCGGAAGAGAGGAATAAGGACCGTAGTCTACCTGGACGACTTCCTTCTGGCCAATCAGTCAAGGGACCTGCTAGCGACCCAGGCAGTAGAGACGGTCAATCTGTTCCAGCATCTGGGTTGGTGCATCAACCGCGACAAGTGTGTCCTTATACCTACCCAAAAGCTGGAGTTTCTGGGCATAACTTGGGACACCGAAGCCAACCAGAAATCCCTCTCGGACCGCAGGTGCTCTGGCCTTCGCCAAGTACTGCGCCGCCCGATCGAGGCCGGCAGTTGCTCCCCCAAGCAGGTTCTAGGCCTCTTGGGGAGACTCAACTTCGCAAACTTCGCCACCCCTCGGGGTCGTTTGCATTGCCGAAGACTGCAGAGATTCAGCCGCCAGCTGCAGAGGCACGAGCCATCCAGACAAGTGGAGCTTCCTGCCGCGGTTCGGCAAGACCTAGAGTGGTGGTTGGAGGCCGTAGGGGAGTCCTGCCCAATACACGAAGCCCCTTCTCCCACTTCCTGACTACAGACGCAGCGGACGCAGGTTGGGGCGGCCAGGTGGACGACAAGACGATATCAGGCCAGTGGACCCCAGAGCAGATGCGGTGGCATTCCAACCAGAAAGAAGCCTTCGCTGTTTACGCAGTGATCAGGGATCACGCTTACCTGCTAAGAGGAACGAAGACCCTACTGCAGACAGACAACAAGACAGTAGTGGCTTACATCAACAAGGAGGGGGGGACAAGATCATTGGGCCTTCTGAAGATAACTCGAGACCTCCTAGAGTTTATCGACCAGCAGGAAATATCTCTGACAGCGCAGTACATTCCAGGGAGATACAACGGGATTGCGGACCGACTCTCTCGGGGGACACCACTCACGGAATGGCACCTCCTGGAACCAGCGACAGAGGAAATATTCCGAATATGGGGACGTCCTCAGATCGACCTCTTCGCATCGGCCACCGCCCATGTGGTGCCAAACTACGTGTCGCTAGACTCAACCGATTGCTCGGCCTCCTATCTCAACGCATTCAGTCAGCATTGGGATTACGAGCTGGCCTGGGTATTTCCGCCGCCGAATCTCGTCCCAAGAGTACTGGCGCACTTGAACCTGGCAAGAGGCACCTTTCTCCTAGTTGTGCCAAGATGGGAGAAGACATTCTGGAGGGCCGATCTCAAACAACGAGCAAAGGGAGGGCCAATAAGCGTAAGAGATCTGAAGAGCGTCCTGATCGATACGTCGACAGGGTTTCCCCCACCGAGGGTGTAGGACCTCCAACTGGAAGTTTGGAGAATAGCAGTGGGTGGGAACAGGCTATAGCGGATTGGAGCCAGGAGGAACAGCAGCTGTTCAGATCTGGCTGGAGAGGCTCAACGCTGAACACCTACAAGCCGGCCTGGGATAGGTGGCAGCGATGGTGTACCACGCATTCTGTCCAACCTCATAACCCTCCCCCTGCAACAGTGGCAAGATATCTGGCCAACCTGTTCATCCACGAAGGGCTAGCCCCTCGAACAATATTGGTCCACAAATCGGCAATCGTATCCTTCTGTGGCCCAGCTCTTGATGCAGATAAGATTAGCTCGAACTTCCTCGTCAGGCACGTCCTTAAAGCCATCTCGGTTTCTGGTGGATGCACTGAGAGACCCCCGATCTGGAACCCCCGAGTAGTGGTGGAGTGGCTACGTGAAAACCCGCCAAGGAACAGCCTGTATGACGTGTCAAGGAGGACGGCCATACTACTCATCATGGCATCTGGGCGAAGAGTCCAAGATCTGACACTTCTCAGAGTCACCCCGGACCGATTGATCGACAAAGGAGACTCCATCACGCTATGGCCAGCCTTTGGAGCGAAGACTGACACGGCAAGACACAAACAATCGGGATGGAGGTTGAGCGCATCGGATGAAAGGAACATCAACCCCTTGTTTTGGATCCGAAAGCTGGTCTCACTATCACAGCCGAGACGAAAGCCGGACATGAAAGAACTATTTGTGACGACAGCAGGTGAAGTAAAGCCAGCTTCACGGACAATAATAGGTGGTTGGATCAAGTCAATCCTAAGAGAGGCTGGAGTGGAAGCAACGCCAGGAAGTGTTCGTTCTGCTGTGGCTTCGTTGAATTGGCTGGAAAACTACCCGATAGAGGAGATCTTGTCAAGGGGAAACTGGCAGAGTGAAATCACCGTCCGAAAATTCTACCAAAGAGAGATAGTAGATAACCCCAAGCAACAATGCCCCCAGAGCTCATTAGCGCCTCTCTTTACGCCAATATAGGCAGTCACATATAACGTCGAACCACGAGGTCACCAGGTGATAACAAACAGATCTCTCATAATGGATTCCAGGCGTCGAGAAGGAACACAAAATAAAAGAATTTTACCTTCCATTAAAATTCCTATTTTGTTTCCCTCGACGCCTGGAATCCAGGTAATCCCTACCTGGTGCATTATGAGTCATATGAAAGAAAAACCGTTGCGCCGACGTAACCGGAAACAGGGATACCAGCGGGAATAAATTGTCGCAAACAGGGAATCAGAGGGGGTAGGAACGCGTGTATAAGTGCCGAAACAGCAGGCTGTTCTCTCATAATGGATTCCAGGCGTCGAGGGAAACAAAATAGGAATTTTAATGGAAGGTAAAATTCTTTTATTAAGACTCATAATTCTGAATTTAATAGAATACTTCTTATACATTAATGCTTGTTTGGCCGTACTCGCCGAAATTAAATTTTCACACGAAGCAAACACATTGTGGTGCGACATAATATCTTTAAATAAAATAACTTTTTGTTTAACACCACTTTTTTTATTTAGTTAATATCTGAACCCTGATGAAGACTCAGTTGTGAGTCGAAACTAGTTGGTTTTAACTCAATAAAGTGGTGTTAAACAAAAAGTTATTTTATTTAAAGATATAAATATATATTTATATATTGATTTATAGATTAACAAGTTTACAACGAATGGATAGGTTCCAAGGTCAACACCGTGTGTCTATGACGAGCATGTATTAATTACACCGTCAAGCGACCGTCAATCAAGTTTACCAATATTTATAATATTACCATATAATCATTATTTTTCCATTCGCTAGTATTTTTTGTGAAGTGTTGAAGTAATTACATTAAAAATACATACAATAAAACTACTAAGTTTCACGAAACAAATATATGACAAAAAATATACATTAAAGTTATCAAAGAAATTTTTTCATCGCTATTCGCGATTTGCGTGCGAACTCACTCAAACATTAATGGCGCACTGACATGAAGCTAACTTCACTGTCTAAACATGCACAATATTGTTTTATTCGAACTGGAAACAAGTGAGTCTTGTAATTTTTAAAAATATAATTTATTCCATAATACATTGAACATAACATGATTACCAGTGGCGTGCAGTGGGTATAAACTTAGCTTATGCTGTGACCGACTATATACCTAGGTATATTAGGTCCTTACATATGAAATTCACGTTTTGCCGTACTGGCAAATTTGATCTCAAATATCTTCTCTTTGGTTAGGAATTCCAAATCCAAATTTTTACAGCTATTTACTCATGTATTTGTGTTTTGAAAATTATAATTCATTTGTTTTTTCCTCAATTGTTTTTTTCTTTGCGTCACTCAGTTTACAAAATGAAAAACTTGAAATATCGCGTTATTTACGAGTACGAGTTCCACCGTGGCACCAGTGCTGCAGAAACGGCTCGAAGGATTAATGATGTGTATGGCGACGGTGCCGCAAAAGAAAACATAGTGCGTTTTTGGTTCCAACGTTTTCGTTCTGGAAATTTCGACCTGCAGAACAAGCCCCGTGGACGGCCGGAGACCAAAGTTGATAATGAAGAATTGAAGGCTATGTGGAAGCAGATCCATCGCAAACCACATCAGAGTTAGCTGCAGGCTGTGGTGTTAGTGATAAAACTGTTTTAATCCACTTGAAGCAAATTGGTAAGGTGAAAAAGCTTGAAAGGTGGGTACCTCACAAATTGAGTGAAGCAAATCAACAAACGCGCGTTGACTGCTGCGTTGCATTACTCAACCGGCACAATAATGAAGGGATTTTAAATCGAATCATTACCTGTGATGAAAAGTGGATCCTGTACGATCATCGGAAGCGCTCATCGCAATGGCTGAACCCTGCCGAACCAGCCAAACCATGCCCCAAGCGAAAATTGACTCCAAAAAAGTTACTTGTGAGCGTTTGGTGGACTAGTGCTGGTGTCGTTCACTACAGCTTTCTTAAATCTGGCCAGACGATTACGGCAGATGTCTATTGTCAGCAACTGCAAACCATGATGGAAAAGCTAGCTGCTAAACAACCGAGGCTGGTTAATCGCTCTAGGCCACTGCTGCTTCATGATAACGCTAGACCACACACTGCACAACAGACGGCTACCAAATAGAGGAGCTTCAATTGGAATGCACCGTACTCTCCGGACCTTGCCCCAACAGATTACCATTTTTTTCGAAATTTGGATAACTTCTTGCAAAGGAAAAAATTCAACTCCGATGGGGCAGTCCAAACCGCCTTCAAAGATTTTATTGATTCCCGTCCGAATAGTTTTTTTAGTAAAGGGATCGATGAACTACCTATGAGATGGCAAAAGTGCATAGATATCAATGGTACATACTTTGATTAAAAAAATATATTATAATAAAAAAAAAACGGCTTTATGTTCCTCCCATACTAAACGCCAATTTCATATGTAAGGACCTAATATAAATGTGGCCCTTAGCTGTTACACATTGTGGCGGTATAGTCCTCTCTGGTACTGATGAATGGTAGATTCCTCCACACGTTCGAACAGCTACTCCGTCCGTAAATGCTGTTCTCAAACTGAAGTCTCCGGCTGTAGTAAATCGGACAGCGCCTTTGCCCGCAAATGCTGGTCTCGAACTGAGTGCCGAGCATAGCGCATCCGCTCATCTTATAGTCGAGGTTGCGCCATTATTCCGCAATCCCCCTTGTATTGCACATCATCGCCATGCGGTCCTCGGCGTCTCACATTGGTCCAATTCTGTCATTAAGGTATTCGTGATTGGTTCAACGCGCCGCCAGGCAACGTCTGTGATAGGTCCATTCCATTAAAAGAGAAGTAAAGCACCCGTTACACATGAGGCTTCCTGTTCCGATTTCGAAATAATAAAGGCTTGTTCGCACCTACTTACCAGGTCGAGTCTATTAGGACTGTCATAAACAATATTAATTTAACACAGAATTATATCTATGGTATACTAGAATAGCTGAATATTCGATATTTGTCAGCCTCTTACAATGAGAAAAATTCCAAGAAGAAATAAATCATGTTTTTACTTTTAAACGATTAAAATAGGAGGAATATATTTTTGATGTCCGTGCTTGGTTTTTCGAATGTTGTAATTTTAAGATTTTCTGAATTTATTCAATCTATATCAATCCCATTCATCACAACATGCTGTGGTATCCGGCGAACTTCTCTTTTCGACTAATCTTAATTCTCACGGCGTCGTCAAATTCGGAAACAGATCGACATGAAATTTCCAAAATTAAAATGTTAAACCTCTGATACGTTGTATTTTAGGTACTAATCATAAATGTGGTGTTAAAAGTGGTGTCAATCTTCCATCAGCTTCCATTCCAAAGCTAAGACAACAATATTTGTCAAACTGGTAAGGATTTCGTATGTTAAAATCCTGTCCAGCGATTGGAGCGAAATACCTTGAGCGCTAATTTCAACCAATGACACTTCATTATTCGATCGGAGGTCAGCGATCACGAAACAGAATTCAGAATTTAGACGACGGTATATATCTACAACAAGAAATTAAGGACGTTTGAAAATGATATACTTTTATGTATTTATTTCTACAGTAAATCCGTTAGACTTTGGACACAACAGACATTCGTTATTCTTTGAACCTAATGACTGTACGTCTAAACGTTTTTTTTGTCTGCAATTTATTTTCAAAATCGAGAGGTTAAGAATACGTTCACTAACTAACTTGAGAATTCTGAAACAGTTCTCAGCAGGTGTTTGGGTAACCCTGAACACCGTATAATGTGTTCCGCGAAAAACTTAGCTTTCGAAGAAATACTTCAATTCAACGACGCGATATGTCTAACCACCTGTGATGTGAATTGTAAAAATTTTTTTTTTCATTGCGTGCGTCGTAACGCGATTTGAGAAATAAAATTTATGAAAGTGAAAATTAAATATGTACCCGTTTATTAGATTTCCGCGCGATATTCCGATTCAAATGTCAAAACTTACCAGCGGATCAGGCGCGCACAATGGCTCGCTTATTTTATAGTCGCAAGTTAAGCTTGTTGCGAGATCCTGCTAAAGGAGTATGTGACAGCTGCGTGTTTGAGGCCGGTGTTTCCGTAAAAACTTATTATCAAATGTTAAAAATATAATTTATTGTAAAATAAATTCTCAACCACAAGTCAACTTAATTGGATCAAATAAGGTAAATAAATACTTAACTGCTAGTATATTTATTTATTAATCAACACGCTAGTGAACTTACTTCTACAGTTTGAAAAAATTACAAGGATTTTTATAAACCTAACATAAAACACGTTTTATAGGAAATAATTAAAAAATGATAAAAGAAGTAATACATATTTAAGATGAATGAACAATATAAAAAAAATATTAAATGAACAATTGAAATGAACAATATATATAAACGATGATTAGTACACAAGCAAACAGTAATAATTAGAAACCTTTAACAAATTAATAATGAAGTAAAATAAAGATAATTTAACCAATATACCAGATAAAAAAGATAAAATAAACCAAAAAAATAAATATACAAGATAAAATCAAAACATACTTAAAAGGGAAATGAACAATAATTAGGAATCTTTAAAAATAATAAATATATAAAGTTAAGGTTGTTAGTACGGTCGTTAGATATATTTAACTGTAATTTCGGATATTTTATACGCATCGTATGTATTACCGAGAATCGTTGGATACTTATCTAACGAAACGTCGAGATTCGCTTCTCGGTAATACATATAGTGCGTATAAAATATCCGAAATAACAGTTAAAAAATAAATATATATATAATTTGTGGGGAACAAAAAATTAGTAAAAATTTATTCCATTTAACTGTAATTAATTCTATTGGTATAAGTCTAAGTAATTCTTTAATTCGGGTATGCTCCTACAATGAAAAATGTCTACGAATTTCGAAAATTTGTTTTGAAAACGATGCATGTGTGTTAACGGTGAATTTAATGGTTATTCCTGTGGGTCTCTACATAGAACACTTCATGATGTCTCGTTTGTCTCGGTATATTATACGAGATCATCTGAATCAGTTCACGGCAGTCCCACATACTTTTAATAATTTTAAATATGAACATTATGTCGCTGACATTTCTTCAAATGAAGTACATTCATTAAATTATCATAATTTATGCCTTCTATTGGAATACGCATTTTAAAATTTATAAATCTCAAGAATTTGTGTTGTACTCCTATTTTCCTAAAGTGTGTGTATCCATAGTAAAGAGACCAGAAAGTTGAGTTACAACTCAATGGAATATATTCCAATGTACTTCTTACAATGGATGTGTATAATGGAGTAAGAGAGCGGAGCTAATTAAATTTTTTTGCGGTCCTTAACAGAAATCCTAATGATTTCATTGTTTTGTGGCAGATTTCATTATAATGTTGAATGAAGGACAGTTTTTCGTCGAAAAGTACACCCAAATCTCTACTTAGATATATATTGATAATGCAGTATTGATATATGGTCTTATTTTTACTTCTACTAAAACTAATTTGTTTACACTTTTCCATATTAAGATACAGTTCATTATTGCAGCACCACGTATAAAGCAGATTTAGATTATTTTGCAAAGTAATACAGTCGTTTATGTTTGAAAATTCCGTACATATTTTAAGATCATCTACAAACCGGGAAACATGAACTCCATAAAAATTGTCAACAATATCATTTATAAAAAGTAAAAATAGAACAGGCCCGAGGTGGGACCCTTGAGGTACACCACCGGATACCCCAAATGGAAAGGATTTATAATCGTGTATTTTGACATGGAGATTTCTATAAATTAGGTAGCTTTCAACCCATTTCCAGGTGTGATTGCTCATTTCCGTGACTTTTTAATTTTTTTAATAAGAGTTTGTGTGATATCTTGTCGAATGCTTTGCTAAAATCCGTATACACCACATTCGTCTGCAAGTGATTATCCACATTCTTATTTATATACTGTTCGTATAAAATTAAGTTCGTGAGCGTTGATTTCCCGTTATAAAATCCATATTGTATTGGGAATATAACTTTTTTAATACCTTAAAGTTTCAATCTGTTTTAACGAATAAAAAATCTAACTTTTAAATTGTTTTTGTAGTCTACAATTTATTACTTTTATATATTATAAGAACACAGGTTATTTTTGTTGTTCGGTGCGAAGTATGACAGCCGGGATGTCCAGTCGGAGCGACAGATATCGAGCGAAAAAATCGGGCAGAGTATCTAACCGTCGATTTAAATGAAGTGCGATAATTTTAACGGAATATTAAAGTGTTCATAGACGACTGACGAATAACGAAATAGTGTGATTTAAAGAATCGCGTTAAGTTTAATTCATGTTAAGTGCCTTTGGACATTGATTAATTAATGAATCATTTGTTAATAAATTACTAATTTCTAGTGTCTTAATTTGTCTACCTAGCAACGACCGCGGTATAATGTAGTAAAGATAAGTTATATAGCAGTATTGAGATAATTTATTCGGTGCAGAGCTTGTACCCAGGCCTGCCTGATTCAATATTAAAAAAACGACGACTTGTACTTCATATTCAAATTGTTGAATCTAAAGATAATTGTATTATTATAAGAGGATACTCGTACGTGGTCCACTGGCGCTGCAATAGTCGCGAGAAGAGACTGAGTGAGAAAATGGCCTTGTACCGTCCCTGTTTACATTTCCCAACATTCAGAATCAAAGCAATATTCATCTTATACAATATGCATGAAAGTAAGAAGAGATCACAAAGAAGATAGGAAAAGAATCGCAAGCACATGCAAATATAAAAACATATATTTCAGGATACCGCGGAAACATGTTTACAAACACTACATACATACTCGGTCACCAAGTAATATTTTGTTACGGGACGTAGTTGTGAGAGGCAAATGAAAAACACTAAAACAATTTTTTTTAAATTTATACGAATTAAATTGGAACATTGTTTTGAATTTGTATAGTTACTTAATGTTTCTAAAATTTTCCACACTAATTATTATACTGTTTCTTAATTAACACTATTTCACGCAGTTTTTATTGCTTTGGTCACATTATAGAAAATTCTGTTCAATATTTGCACGTAGAAAAACTTATCACCCGTGCTTCCTTTATCACTCGGTTTACAACGTAATGGCCTCACTGGTTTGCGCTACGATTTTATCGCTGGAATGTCACACGCATTAAACATCAAAAAAAAATTTACCTATATTTTTACCAAAATATTTTTAAAGCAAAACAAAATCTCGATCCGCCGCGTGTACGCAAGTTTTTTTTGTACCGAACACTTCTAGCGATTTACCGAAATTTCTAGTGCCCGCGAGAATGTTCCAGTCGATTCCAGATTGCTCCCCAGTGTTGTGAAGTGTTCAAGAGAATTTGATAGTGCGAAATTAATCCAGATTCAAGTCAAATGAGACATGACAGTTAAATTTTTTATTTACTATACAAAGTCACTGGACACGGATTTAATCGGAGCACCGTTCTTTTATTCACACCAAAAAATTGAAACCTACTGCGCGTATCTAGATATTCCAATTTACAGGTTTGTACAGCTCTGATTACTATTGAACACTTTTCACTCAAAGGTAGGTACTTTTTTGATTTACTGTCACTTACTGACACACACACGCGCTGGACATACACTGAGTCGCCGCTGGTTTCAATGGATCGCCGAAACATCACGATGAAAATAGCTGTCCACTTGCACGACGCCGCCAAATATTCATAATTTTCCGTCGCATCTCGAATATTCCAGGATAATCTAGTCAATTCCAAATTCGTGCAAAATGTTCGAAAGACTTCGATTATGTGTAATTACCAACGTTTTAGATTATCGTGACAATATTTCAAAATCTTTTCTCTAGCAAGTATTTGAAAATCTGGTAATAAAGTGAGGGATCCAGATCAGCAGTATTAAGTAAAGCGTTTGTTAATTTAACTACGTCACTGTACGGACAATATAAAAGAACTCGTAACTTCGACATTTATTCCTAAACCCGTCCCCAACGCGCAAGTACTTGAAAACTGGTACTAAAGTGAGCGATCCATTTCAGCAGTATTAACTAAAGCGTTTGTTAATTTAACTACGTCACTGTATGGATAATATAAGAGAACTCGTTAATTTGACATTTATTACTGTACCCATCCGCCACACGGCCAGACTGAATATTCACCTGCAGTCATTTGTGTAATGAGCCATTACTTTTTACCGGAGACCGCAACGGTACGGGTACCGAATGCGGACATTACCTACTCCTGAAACAAATAATATTTCTCTGCACAAGGGGTCGTGTTCAAATAGTGAAAATATATGTATAGTATGCAACGTTTATTTCATTATCAAACTAATTGCATGAACGACTAATTTTTAATTTTTTTTAAATTTTATTTATTTATATTGAAGATACATAATATTTTTTTTATAATAAATTAATTCTATGTAGTAACATTTTAAAGACATTATACTCCCCATAATATGAGCCAAAGCTCGAGCTTATGGGAGGAGTATTTTCAAGCCAAATTAGAGTACAAAAGCAGAAACCATTTAGAAGTAGTATTTTTTTTATACAAACACCATTTGAGAAATGTGGGCAATGTTACAATACGTTGTTGTCCAAAATCAAGGATTTGACTTCTTTCTTAAATTGTTCGTATTTTGGAGTGTTCCTTTCCTGGAATTTGTTTTGCGACAACAATGTTTTGTAGTACTATTTAACTCACAATGCCATGCCATGGTGGTTCTTAAGGTTGGTGTCTTTATTTGTCCCTTTGTTCTATGTCTGTTACTCATACAGTCTAAAGGGTGAGATTTTTTTATAAAATATTCTTTGTAAATTTGGCGTAGGGAGTTTGTTTTGTATATTTTTGTGAGTGATGGTACATTAAATTCTTGAAATATATTTACAGGATTTACTCAAACAACTAGTTTTACTATTTATCTACGTCCGAGATTGAGAATCTCGTGGGTAAACAATGATTAATTAATTCCTTATATTTAACCGAAAAATTAATGTTTTCAAGAAAGAAAAAAGGCTAGATACATATACATATTGTCACGCGTCGTGGCTGCGGGAGGAATTGAATGATAATACTGGAAATAAATAAGCCATTTATTAATTAATGATTAATTAACTATTCAATGTACAAAGTCACTGAAAACTATTAAACTTAATGCTATTATTTTAATGACACTATTTCGCAATGTATCAATTGTAAACAAACATTTTATTGTCGCTGGGTAATACGTTTTTACACCTAATAGAGAGCGCGTTCTTTTCGCCAATTAGGTAAATACTTCGTTCTCATTCATCGCTGCGACTGGCCGCCCCCGCCGTCGCTTCTTGCGGCTCGCGCGCACTTCGCATCGAATCCACTTGTCAAACGCGATTACTCTCCGTGTCGTGGTCGGAGCCGGATTATTTTAGTGTTTATGAGAAAGTCCTCGCTTCTAGGCTTTTCTAAGCTTTTCTGGACGTTTTCCGAAGATTTTAGATCAAAGATCTCGATTCTTCGATAATTTTGTGACTGGTGACATATTACTAGGGGTTCGGGCAATGTGTAAATTATTTTTAGCATCCCGTTGCAATATATATATAAAATCATCACAAATTATTTATTCAAAGTGAGTCACAAGACGTCAAATAAATTTTCTCCATTCACTTTTTAAAATTTTACACAAACAATCACATAAATCATTTTGCATCTCGACTGATTTCAAGTTTCTTTATCCGAAATATATGTTTCCTTATTTAGTTTCTTAAAAGCAGAATAAACTGTGCAAATATAAAGTCGTCAGAGATTTCGTCGTCGTTCAAGTGCTATTTTAGGCAAACAGATTTTTTGCTTTATAATTAAGATAAATTATGTAGCTTTCCTTATCAAATAACTCGAATATTTTTTTACTTTTTCTTCTTTTTTTATTTTTTCATGTGACAAGTGAATTTACATATTTCTTGGTCAGAATAAACTCTTTAGATTGAAATTTATTTATTTATTTTAGGAAAAGTTAACAGTTAATCTTAAATTAGCACACAATATATAAAAAAATACTAAATTGTGCCAATTATAAACTTTCCACTTAAGATTAATTTTTAGAGAATTCCATCATTACGGATGCCCGGGAGAATCCTCGAGGGACATCCGGGTGGAAGAATCGGCAGTCAGAAGGGATGCGGTTCAAATACTGCGGGTGACAGACGGGAGGACCACAGCGGGAGACAGGAACAGTTGGAGGCGAGAACTGATGGAGGCCAAGGTTCGATATGAGCTGTGGAGCCACTGAAGAAGAAACGCTTAAGATGGACAATTTTTTTTGTTTGAATAATATCTAAAGATTGACAAGAAATTCAAGTGTTCAATAAGATTACGTGTACCTATTCAGCTTGCAGTAAATAAGTGGTAAATAATTTTTTTGTTTGAACAAAATCTAGATTAAAAATATTTTTAGGTTTTCACGGCCGTTCATAATCTTTTGGTTTGAGTCATCAGATCGCAGAAACACATGGTATTCAACCATGTGTTTCTGCGATCTTTCTAGGCGAGATTTAGGATCCATTTGCAGGACCCATCATCAGGGCTGATGTTGTCAGCTGGACGTAGGTCAGAAACGTCGTACAAACAAGACAGAATACCCCAGAATTTAATTATTTTTTAAAATTATTAAAAAAAAATTAAATTTATTTAAAATAAAAAATTATTAAAAACTTTTTTTTGTATGTAACCTCTATATTATAAAGCAATATTTTTTTTAATGTGTATACGATATTCCTTTGAATTATTTATGTACTATTCACTATAGCTCTTACAAGTTGTGAGCCCTGGTTCATCGTACACGTTTCTCATATAAATAACTTCGTTTCTGAAAGACTTCTATAATCTATTTTAATCCCAATAAGAATAATTTCGCTGTGTCCGTTTTATTCTTCTTTATTTTTTTATATAAATAAATATAAACTTCTTCCTAAAGAACCTACATCTACAAGTACCCTCATTTTTGATAGATTCTTCTTCTTCTTCTTCATCAGCCTTCGTCTCTCCACTGCTGGATACAGGCTTCTTCCTTACCTTTCCATCCTTCCTTATTGTTTGCTAATTGTAGCCATTTCTTTCCCCCCACAGCGGTTATATCATCAGCCCATCTCTTTTAAGGACTTCCGACGCCTCTTTTATTCTCCCAAGGCTCCACTTCAGAACTCTGGGAGGCCATCTTGTAGCATCCTGCCTTGCAACATGTCCTGCCCATTGCCATTTTAGATTCGCTACACGATCCATGATATCCACTACTCTAGTTCTGCGCCTAATTTAGTCATTTCTAATTCTATTTACAGTTACAACTAGTAAATAATAATACATAATTGCTTTTCGTGATTTTTCACACGTGGCTAAGACGCGAATCATTAATTTACGCCTCCTGCATTTGACAGGATTTTTATTACTATGTATAATAAATAAATAAATCACATTTAATTACATTCCGTGATTTTTTGATAATAATCAGTGGACAAATCCATAAATTGTGTTCGCAGAACGTACGTATAAAGATATTGTTAGAAATTTGCAACCTTGAATATACGTCGATGATTTCATTGGATAGTCTTTGCGCGATGAATTGAAGCTTTCTTTATGCGAAGGTAGGCAGATAATGCGGTGATGCTGACCAGATGTCCGGTTCGACGAATCGCGATCTGAGAGATTTATCGAGACATGCACACTGTTTATTTTACTTCCTCCATACCCAACGTAATCGAGCAGGGTCAAAGAACGCAGATCGAAGCTGTTTAATCTCTGGCTGGAACAATTTCACGACCCGAGAAATTACGAAGCGAAAGTTTTAAAAATATCTAATAGTGAATGACTGGGTAAAACAAACTCAGCCCCAAATTTTTCATCAAGTTACTTACTAGCTGTGCCCGCGCGATTTCGCACGCGTAGATTTTTGTAAGTTTAAGTTATAATCAATTTGTGTATTAACCTTAACGTATAGATATACTAGCTAAGCGTACCCGGCGTTGCACGGGTTAAGAATTAAATTGAAAATAAATTTGTGGGGGAAAACAAAGGTTCCATTGTTTTTTACACAGCCTCTAATTAAAACAACGTTTCCATTTAATCAAGGCGAGGATGGATAGGATGTCTAGGGAAGAAATATGGCCTATTTTTTCCGGTGGGAATATGTACGCATGTTTTGGGTCCAAACGGTGAAATGATGTAGATTTGTACAAAAAAAATATCTGGGAAGGGGATGGGTTAGAGGGGGAAGGGTAAATGTCACCTGTGTTAACCGCCGGGTCTTTAAGGATAAGTTTGCTTATTTTGAGTCTGATCTGTCGAACGGCACAGATTTGCATTGAAAATATGTGATGGGGAGGGGGAGGGGGAAATGTCACCTATGTTACCTGCCGGGCCTTAAAAGTTTCCAAATTTTGAGTCCGGTCGGTCGAACTGTACAGATTTGCATTGAAAATATATCATTGGAAGGGAAGGGGTAATTATAGAGAACAGACAGACAGACAGACATTAAGTTTTATAGGTATAGATGCCTTTTCTATATAAAGTATTTAAATATATCTCACCGTTAAGGCAACGTTCGCAAAAAATGCATCACTCGACCATTTTTTCCTCGACTTTACTTGTAGAATAGAACAACGAAAAAAAAACTTTTATTTTAAAGGGATAATAATATATATCTTAAGTCTACCCTGAAAGTCCATTCTAAATATTGGTGAAAGAATTTTTGAAATCGGATCCTACATCCTACATCCAAACTTACAAACTTTACCTCTTTATATATTATATAAGTATAAGAGTAGGTCGATTTCTCACAGTGACGAAGTTAGGAAATGAATGGAAATGGAAAGGAAATGAGAAAATGGAAAAGTGGGTATGGAAGTCTTTTTGTGTGTTCATAGGCGTAATGACCAATCGTACGGCTGGCTTAAGTGGTCAGTTTACACAATGTAACGTTTACGAATTCCACGTATGATAGACTACCGTATCTATCAAATTTTGACTAAAAAATCATGTAGTTTCATCGCAGGGGTAGGCAGAGAGGTTAAAACGTCATATTCTTCTATTTTGGCGCAATACTTTTAGTTCGGCTACATTCAGGCATCTTCTCATGCATGTTCTACGGTTGTTGAGGCTTTTAACAGGGCCATCCTCCAATACTTGTAGTATTTGATCATGCCAGCTCTTTCGCGGATGTCGTCTATTCCTGATATACATAATCATAAAACTAGAAATAGGAATATAGTAAGACTACCATATAAGAAAGAAGTTTATACTCAAAGTTATTAAGTGTACAGAGGTTTAAAAAAGTATGATGAAATTCCGGAAAATATGAAGAGTGTAAATAATCTGAATGAATTAAAAAATATATTTTTTAACATGAAGAAAACACATTGTGGAGAGACATAATATCTTTAAATAAAGTAACTCTTTGTTTAACACAGCTGAGTCTTCGTAGGGGTATTAACTAAACAAAAATCAATAAAGATTGTTTGTAATTCTGTTTTTGTTTAGTTAATACTAAACCCTGATGAAGACTCACCTATGAGTTGAAACTAGTTGGTTAAACTCAATAAAGTGGTGTTAAACAAAGAGTTATTTTGTTTAAAGATAAAAAATATATGCTACGATTATTGTTAAAATAATAAAGAATTGTAGTTTGCGGGATGTAGGTATATTATAGATTGTATATAAATAATAGATTGTAAGAATATTATTGTATTTAATATAGATTGTAGGAAGTAAATGTAAATAGATATGAACTAATAATTAAATATAGAATGGAGTAAAAAAAAGTAAGACGGTAAAATGAGAAATGTTATGTAGTATACCAGGTATTTCAATAATTTCAACTAATTTAAGAAATGAAAATGAAAAAAACATTTGCAGAGAGTCTGTCTGTCAGTCTGTGCTTCCCCGTTCTCTCAGCGTTTATCCAGATCCAGAATCTATTTTTCAGTACCAAAGAGAAAGAAAGGGATTCTGATAAGTCTCTTTATAGTATTTCTGGTTGTGTTTTAGTCATTTTTAGACACATCTTTTCCAGAATGTCCATAGAAGACCACGTTGAAAACATACTAAATTTATTGTTTTTGGGTTATAATAATTTAAAATGTGGGTTTTACTACTTTAAAATAAAAAATGTGAAATTAAATAATTTAACATAGTGCGAATTTATATTATGATTTTTTTTTTGATGAATTAAATGTTGATACTTAATTTTTTTAAAAATCACATAAACTAAAGGACTCCGTCATTGTTTAATAATTATAATATTTATTTAAGATTATTATAAGTTGTCACTCATCTAAATAGATAACTTACAACTTATTATAAACTTTAATAAATCTTAAAGGTAATTCATTATATACAATATATTATTTATTTATAATATTGTAAGACATTTCAATATTTTTGTTATTGCGTTGTACTATGGTTACCTATGAAATAACATCATTCGATTATTTTTAAATTTATTTTAAATTTATTTTGTTAGGAGAGCGAAAATATGCTAAATAAAAATAAGAAATATTCAGAATATAAAAAAATAAACATTTTAAATTTACTTTCTAATGATGACAACATAGAGCAAAGTGTGCAATGTGGTGAAAGTCATGACTAGCTGTTAACGTAAAAAATAACGCAACATTGATTCGTGTCTTTGCTAAGTCCTGGTATATATTTATAGTATCTTTTTGACAGTACCGACATCGCTATCGTGAGTTTGCTGGCCAGGGATTCAAGTCCCATCTCCGGCCGTTTATTTTGTTATTTTAGCCATGAATTCGCATGAAATTACGGAGGTTACAAGAATTTATGGTGACAGACAGACGGACAGATAACGAAATTATTATATTTAGATTTGATAAAAAAATATATAAAAAGCATGCATAAAATTAAATAAAAACGAGTCTTACAGTAGTCGCGATCTGTAAGATCTTTTCTCAGTAACAATGAAATTTTCGGGATTATATTAGTCGAGTATTAATTGTTATGTTTTTTTTGGCTCTACTCCTCCAGTTTTTAATTTTTTCGTTTTTTTTTATGTTTACGCTGTAATGTTTACGCTGCCCATTTTTTCGCAAGCAATTTAACCATCTTGATTTAACCATGTCTGCAAATCATGAAATGAAAAAAATATCATTGATATACCTAAGACATCATTATTTCTAGGAAATTGTCTGTTTTTACTTCCTTTCTTAACTCGTGGCGTCTGCTTGTCTGACGGAAAAACTTTGGATCGATTTTTAACCACTTTCCCGTGATCCAATCGAGCTGAAACTTTGCAAGTAGACTCGTGGCGACGATCAAAAAGATCTATCAAATTAAAAAAAAATAATTAATTATAGTATACTTTTGGATTTATCAAATTTTTATCATACAATTCAGTAACTTGTATGGAGATTCCGACGCATATGGTAGACACGAAACCCGAAAACGAGAAAGGGAGTATTGTAAAAACTTGGTTTTTATGGGTTACTTTATAAATTAATTTATTAATATTTTGTGTATCAATTTAAAAATGATTGATTGATACGGAATTAACATAAAATCTTAAAAGTATTGGATATTAACATATCGAGTACCAAAAATATTTATGAATACTTGCTTTATCAACTAACTTTAAGAAATTGATTCATATAACAAAATATGTACCAACATAACACGTTTCTGATTTTGATTTACTTATCTCTGTAAATTAAGATGTGAACAAAATTTTAGGTTCAAGTAATTATTATTAAGCACCAATATAGCACTTTCGTTGACCCTTAAGGGACGAAAATTTCGTGTACTTCTTTGGCGGCCTCCTCAATGTACTCTTCAGTACGCGCGGCGTCAGAGAGAACAGTATTCAACCGCGTTTGGAAGTTTCAATAGATGTTAAATGATGAGGACTTGGTAAAAATTCGTAATCTCCCGCGTCACATTTCCTATGCGTGCCGCGCCACGTTTTTTTTTCTATTTAAGCCGGCCTCTCCCGCCGCAGGCTCCTTTACCGACCCGTCCAAACTGCTGTGAGTCGGTAATGAAGTCTGCGGCTCGAGCGGCTGTAGATGTAGCGCGCGTTTTTTCCTACTTCCTGTTACAAGTTTCCGTCGCATTCACGAAATTAATCTTATGAACCGAACGTTAAGATGTTAAAATATAAATATGCATTAAAATAAAAAATAAAAACATAAAAATATTAAAAAAAAAAAATTATTACATGACTCAAGAAAAATAATTTATTAAATGCTAAAAATAAATAATAATGTGGTAAAATAATGATAAGTTTATATATTGTGTTAAAATTACAAACAAATTAAAACACTAATTTGGGACAGTACGTCGCTATACTGAGAATTATTTATATCCTTTCAAAACAATTTTTGTTCGCAAGTTAAATTTATTATCCTTGACAGTAGTGGGCTATATTTGAGTAGCAATAATTTACAATATTTTTACAATTGAAGCACTGTCGTGCGTAAATACATACGTCGTTTAAGAAATTAATGAAAATAAATTCATCGTGAAGTGGAATCGGACATGTTTATTACAGCGGGCCTGCAGTAACTGGTTAATATTTACTCGCTGGTTGTGCTATTTGAAGTGCCCAGGAAGTGTTTTCAAAATCATTTGCATTTAGTTAATTACTAACATTCAAATTACGTTAAATACTATAGATGATTAAAAGCAATAGAATGTAGACATATACTAGTAAAAACCATTTGTGATAATTTTATTTTATTCTTATATAAAAAATCTCACCGTCTTTTAAACATACAGGGTTATTTGGAAAACATTAATAAGCTCGCAGGGCTATATTCCTGCCTTGATTATGAGTTCATATCAAGGCAGGAATCAAGCATTATGTTTTCAATATTTCTGACTTATTTTTTGTAAGACGTTGGAAAATTTCCAATTGGAATGTTTTCCAATTGTAACTTGAAGGTTTTTATTATTTTATTTGACTTTTATTAAAGAAATGAATTTTGAGTATTAAAAAAAAATGTAAACTCTGATGTCGCATATCTCCATAACTATTGAGAAAGTGCGCGGTGCACCCGGGGCGAGCCCGCGCATTTCAGACTATACAATTTAATTAATTCGACTTCTTGAGTATGAGGTTTAATTTTTTGAATATTTTTATATTAATGACAGTAAAATTTTCTTAGTTCGCATGTAAAATTTAATTAAAATAATCGATGTTTTAATAATGGTTTTATGGATACTGCAATTAATGTCTGAATATCACCACTTCTTTTTCAAACTTTATACAATCATTTTATAAATAAAATATATGGTCTTTATTTGAAAATATACGAGATTAGTGTACCAAAGATAACTCGCATGAAAACTAAAATAGTGTTTCGGGGTTATAATTTTTTTGATGTTATAACAGTATATTTGTTCATATTTTTTTAAGAAAATGCTTCAAGAGTAAATGGATCTATCATAATAAAATTGATTAAAAGCATGTTTAGATATGGGTTTTGCAAAATGATTTAATAAGTTTACGTTAAATTTAGCAAAATCGAGAGCAAATACGAAAATCGTTCACTGGGGCCTCTTAAGCAATCGGCTATCGCCAATTGCTTGCTGCTAGGCCCTACGGGCGGCTGTCTAGGCCGCTGCGCGGCCGATGGTAGCCGCTACGCGGCCATTGATGGCCGCGCAGCGCAGCGGCCATCAATATTGCTATTTGCTCGCTGCTTGACAACGTGTTCGACTATAGTAAACGCATCGAGGATGGTAGTGACCGCTGCGCGGTCATTGGTATCTACAATCGGCTGTCGCCAATGGCAGATACCAATGGCGGCTAAGGTGGGCGATTCGCAGCCAATGGTGGCCACTGCGCGGTGTCTGCTTGCCGCAAGGCCATGCTGTCGGCTATGGTAGTCGCTTCGCGACAATTGGTAGCTACTGCGAAAATAGGACAGATAGGTCTTAATGGCGGCTATCTATATACAATAAATTCGTTGTCTTTCGGTCTGCAACTTGTTGGAATTACAATTTGAGTTATTTAGAGTGAGCAACCAGCCCGTGGGCCAGGTCATGCCCAAGGGTCGTTTGTTAATTACACCCGTAGTTAATTTATCAGTCGTCAATTGTCAGATTAACATTCTTTGCCATCATATTACAAAACGTAGTCCAATTTTCTTAAATTGTGTTTTTTTTTTGATATTCTTAATTTAAACTCGTACTTACGTCTCTTATGCTTCTCCTAGGATGGGTTTTAAGCACTATTGGAACACAAAAATGTGATTACTTGTTGGTGTAATAAATTTAAATATTTAACATTTTTCTAATATTTGACATCAATCTCTTAAAATGGTAAAGAAGAAAATCTACTTGTTGAGAAAAAAAAACATAAAATATCATAGTTCAAGCGTTTAATAATTATGTGACATTATATTCGTTCTGACAAATTTCGATAATTAATGGTCAATGTATTATTATACTAGGTCGAAATGTAAAAAGAAATATCTTCAAGCGGTGCCATAAAGATGAAGTGTCTGGGCTATCGGAGAGGTTTTTTATCGAGTTAGCATGTTAAAGCAGATTAAACTGTTTGCTTTATTTATGAGGTGAATATTAGTATTATTAAAAGTATATAAATTAAGTGTTTATTGGTCAAAACCGGATATTAAATACTTCATACAGGGTGTAACAGAGCTAGTCCACAATACTTTACAGAGTTAGTCCACAATACCTGACTGAATAGTAAGAGAAATATGCGACATCAAAGTTTGCATTTTTTATATATTCAAGAACACATTCATATTTGTGAAGTTGTAATTCTTCAGAACAAAGTTCTGTGAAAATTTTTAAATCAAATTAATTAATCAATTAGAAAGATATACAGAAAAATCTAATTCACAAAAAAATATTAGGTTACTACTAAAAATTAAAAAGAAAAAAAAACAATTAATAAAAATAAGAACTACATATAAGGTCGATATATTCACGGAAACACAGAGGGTTGCTATAGCTTAGTGGTAAGAGCACCGGCCCCGGAAAGGAGGTGACCTGGGTTCCCAGTAGTTACCTAATATTTTTTATATCTTTCTAATTGATTAATTAATTTGATTTAAAAATTTGCATTTTGTTTTTCAAATATTGCTGACTTATTTTTTGCGAAACATTGGACTATCATAACTGTAACTTATATCGAATATGAAAAATTAATTTCCTTTAATTCAACTCAAATAAAATGATGAAAACCTTCCAATGCCAATTCCAAACATTGTAATTGTAATTTTTTCAGGTTGCTTTTTTGTAGTTGATTATTGTCAATTTTTGAACAAGTAATTAATTAACATGTTTGTTAATTTATATAATTTTTTTTTGTTTTATGGCAGTAATATATTTTTTTTTTTTTACGTTCTTCTAGTATTGTTTTTTATTTAATTTAATACGTGTAATTAGAATGTTGTAATTGTAAACGCAATTAAAATTAAAATACTCAATGAGGTCCATCCTTTATGATGTAAGTGTTCATTATTGTACATTTTTTTTAAGAAGTAGATAACTGTTAACATATTTTATTAAATGTTTTAATTTTTTTTTTGTTTTATAGCAGTAATATAATTTCTTTTTACATATTTTAATTATTGTTCTTTATTTCATTTGACATGTGTTTATAAGTATAAAAAATAAGCCGAATTTCTGTAAACAATACATTTTTAACATGTTTAAAAAAGATTCGGTTTCGGTAGAAAGTCCTGTTTTGGTCGGACACTACACCAAATGTTTTATTTCATTAGAATATTTAATATTATAAACAAATTTAATTGGCAATCTAAATAAAATCCCGATTCATGACGAATCTCTCTCCTAATGATAAATGGTTTGATTGAATGGATTTGTCGTAAATGGTTAGAAATATAGAGATTCATTGACATTCCTATTATATTGAGAAATCTCATTACATTCTTTTTTGCTTACAGCAAGCAGCCGTTAATACATATAAAAAAAATACCAAATAATTCGATATTTCGAAATGGTTTCGGAATTTCTTTGTAAAATCAACGCTTTTCTAGCTAAACATTAAGTTTACTTGTAACTCGAACACGAGGATATAGAATTTGAGGGTCATTATTGCGGAAATGAGTAATGGTTTCCTTTAGAGCTTAATCTTGTTGAGATTTTTGATTTGGTCCAGCAGTCGTCTATTTGTGAGTGTTGCCTCGAGAAGTCTGCGGAGTCTGTGACCCGAGCTGACATCTTCACGATCAATCTTACGGCTACCAGACGTTTTATGAAAATGTTTCTTTTGAACACATGCTCGGCCGGGAACTTTATTTGTTGCGTGCGTGCCAACCGCTCTGCCAAAACACGTTACGTAAATTATGAACTGTAAACTCGATGAAACTGAAAAAATATCCGACATTTAAAAAGAAGACAGACTCATCGCATATATGAAATTATTTATATTTAGTGTGCACATTGTGTTGGCCATTATTTAATATACGGCAGGTATACAGAGAATTTTTACATTACAGCATGTTAATTATATATCAATATATCATCGTCTAAGACCACTAATGAGTTTTGGAATACACGACTAGTTTCGACAACTGCAGATGTTGTCATCAACGGGTGATTATATAAGCATAATAGTAAAATTAATTATCTAAGGTACTGATAGAGGTGGGTGGAGTTATGTTTGGGGGGAGGGGGGATAACGCCATGGGGGGATGGTCGGGGTTGAAGGTAAAAAAAAAATAAAAACGCGCGGGGGGGGGGAATAAGTAAGAGCTGGTATGAGAGAATTTTGATATAATCTTATGCTAGTGATTAGAGATCGTTTATTAGAATTGATTATTTTTGTATTTCTAAATTTCGAGATATTCGATTTATTGTCTTCTTAACATAGTTTTCGTGACTGTTATAAGGGAAACTAGTTTATTATATACTTCCCGTTTGGAACGGGAAACAGTTTATATAGTTCGTTTGTTTGCGATAGTTCTTTTTAAGTATTACTGCACACAATAGTTAATCTTTGACTAGTACTACGCGAGTTAAGGTATTTTTATATTGCTTCTCCCCAACACACAAGGATGCCGCCGTATATAACAGGATACTGTGAACTAGGGCCGTAGTATTACATTTTTTTAAATAAGTTGTATACTGATATATTTTCTTAGTCACTAACCTAGTATATATAGGATATTTATATAGCTATATATATAATATATATAGATATAGTATATATATATAGTTAATTACGAATATATATATTGTTTTTTTTTTTTTAACGAGTTCTGTGATATGTCTATTCCACCTTAAATGTTCATCAATGATTACACCTAGGTATTTTAATTCAGGTGATGAGTCAACTAAAGTACAATTATTTTCAGACTGTAAACAATTAGTGTCACATTTTAGATCGTGAATTTTTATTATAATATGGTTATTTTTTGGAATTTTTTTCAGAGAAGACTGAATGTATGTGGTTTTTTTTGCATTGAGTGTTAAAAGGTCATTGTCAAACCACGATTTTAATATATTGATGTCTTTATTTGCCAATTCATAAACTTTTGCCCATGCTGGACCATTTGTTAACAAAACAGTGTCATCTGCATAGGATATTAGGTTCAGCTTCATAAAAGCATATGTAAAGGTACCTAAGATATCACCATTATCTGCTAATCAACCACTAGCTGGTCTTGGTTTACATAAGAGTATTCCTTCACTGATTTCTATTGGAGCTTAAGGGGGTGTAAGGTTTTTAACTTTTTTTTTTTTGCAATTTATTTTTAATTTTTTAAATTAATGTATAACATCGCAAGAATATTGTGTCAAAATTTCAAGTCAATCGGGGCAAAATTGACGAAATTATGAACATTTGAGCGATATCAGACTGATTTTCTATACCTGCTCGGGCAGCTGAGAGACGCGCTCACCTGAGGACTACCGGACGTGCTATTTATTGTATTTGAAGAGTTTTGCGTAGACAAGGACAAAAATATGCTGATGATGAAAGCTCTGTGCTGTGTGAACATGGCATCGACGATTATGTGTAAGTATAAAATAAGTGTTGAGTTTTATTTTTAATTTTATAGTGTGCAAAACTTTAAAGCGTTTTCCCCACATCTCACGTTTTCAAAGTCGGTGTCCATCATAACTTCAAAACTACTGCACCGATCCTTTTGAAATTTTGAACAATATTTCTGTACATAATTTACGAGGTAACGCTGGAGACTTTTTTTCAAATTTGTTATTAATTTATATTTTTTAATAACAAATTAGTCGATATTTTTCGCAAAAAATCGCGTTTTTCCCTTCAAAGTGTTCCAAAAAATTGAAAAATTAAAATTTCAAAAAACTCTCCCAGCGTTACCTGGGAAAACCTATTATCAAACGAATGAACTTTGATTTTTTGATTTCAGATGATCTAGCACCAAGTTATGATGGAAACCGCAATTCTACTTTTTTCCGAGACACGTCCGAATAATTGCTGCCATTGCCGTATTTTTTAATATTTCTTCTTGAAAATTTTATGCAATATTCTTCAAACGTCATACTTTAATGTAATATTGGTTTCAATAAAGAGATTTTAACTGTGTCGTCACAAAAAATTCACAAAAACATACCTTTTTTTGTACGAATTAACCTTACCCCCCCCTTAAGGCCTCGGAAACGAAACGAGCGGCGAGCGCCATAGCGTCAGAGCGTCAATGCGTCAGATTAAGTAGCAAGGGGCGCATTGACGGCAGAGTAGTGAGCTTAGTTATATTGTGGCCGGCGCCCCTCACTACTCTGGCACATTGACGCTGTGACTCGCTGTACTCGAGGCATAAGAATATTTGAATTTGTTAAAAATCTGAATCCTCGAAGGGCATATTAAATAGGTAGGTAGAATTAAAATTTGTTTTTCTGTGTGAAAACACCGTCTTTGGTACAAAAAAGTCATGTACAAAATATTTGTAAATATTTGTGAACAAAATTCTGAATCCTCGAAGGGCATATTAAATAGGTAGGTAAATTAAAATTTGTTTTTCTGTGTGAAAACAGTGTCTTTGGTACAAAAAAGTCATGTAAAAAAAAAATTGTAAACAATTGGACACTTCTCTTTAATGAAACGTATGAATTAGCTATTTCATTTTAAAATCCGTATTATGTATTAGAATTAATCTAGAATGAAATAAATAATTCTAAAAGCTGTTGAAAAACTTTTTTGCATCAAAAATTAATAACTGAAATTAAGTTTAGTTGACGTCAGAATAAAGGTTGTGTCGTAAAAATGATTAAAAGTGATACATAGTGAAATAATTAAATAGTAAAGTCTGATTTCGGTAGAAGTAGAGACACAAATATATGTACTGCCTCTTTTATAATGCATGGAAATGTGGGCAGTATTAATATTAAAATGCTAGACAATTATTTCGTATGTCTCTAGTTTGCGTTGTTTTGAAATGACGATTATTAAACACTTATCATAAAAGCATGGACATTCTGTACATTGTGAGCAGGGTTACCATTTGGTATTCAAAACAAGGAATTGTCTATTTTAAAATGTTCTTTTTTGGTTTCTACTTTGTCACTTGATAAACGCAGATCGCTCTCTGTTATTCTTGAATAAAATAAAAAACCGTAGACATCAACAAAATTCTAATATTAATGAATAGCGTATACATGATGCTAATGAAATGAATTGGTATTAGAAAATTTATTAATATAAGGTTTATATAAAATTTTATACAGGGTTATTTGAAAAATATTAATAACCTCGCAGGACTATATTTCTGCCTTGATTATGAGTCTTAAATGCAATCATGACCATGAATTTTGCATTTTTTTTTCAACATTTCTGACTTATTTTTTGTAAAACGTTGGACCATCATCGCAGTAACTTATATTGATTACGAAAAAGTCATTCGTTTCAATACAAATTAAATAAAATGATAACAACCCTGCAGAATTGGAATATTTTCCAATTGGAATTCAAAAGTTTTTATTATTTTATTTGACTGTATTAAAGATACTAAATTTTTCATACGCGATATAAGTTTCTGTAATGATAGTCCAACGTTTTACAAAAAATAAGTCAGAAATATTAAAAAAAAAAATGCAAATTTTGATGTCGCATATCTTCATAACTATTGATATTAGGTTATGGTTGCTTGAACATTGTTGACTCAATCATAGCAGAAATATAGTCCCGTGAGGTTATTAATGTTTTCCGAATAATCCTGTATAATAAATATAAATTTCTATATATGAAGGCGTCCCTATAAAAAGGGTCTGTATAGTACATCAGGTCAAGTGATTTTATTGATTTAAAATGGTCTATATAGCAGTGTGATTTTATTTTTCATGATCTTGCCAAAATTTGTCCTCAAAAGTTGGCTAACGTGGAAAAAGTAGTGGATATTCATCCACTTTTATCTGGCAGTAACAAATATGATGATATATGTCTCTGGAATTACGCGAGATACGTGTCACATCAATATTGTTTCTAATGGCTTGTGCTATAAAAATAGGACTAATTTGCTGGTCTAGAATGAGGCTCGAAACCGCAACCACTGGATCACTAGGTTGAGTCTTAACCACTAGACTAACAGGCTACTCATTGAATGTTTTAAATCAGGATCATTATTTTTGAGGATATAGTCAGCAAAGTGAAATACTTCTTTCGCTGTTCTGTCTGTTACACTAGTATCTTACTGTATTACAGCAAATTTTTTTCCGGTTAAGATATTTCGGATTGTTTTTGGTAACCCTGGCTGTACGCGTGTATGCCTGTGTGCGCGTAGATTATAGTATGCTTATAATTGTATCAACGGCACGTCCCCGAATATAATGGCTTCAGCCGGCCGCCGCTCTCACGCTCGTTTTCTTAATTATTTCAGCATGAAACATCCTCGGGTTATGCGGTGAGCACGGTCCCGAGTATAATGAAACATTGTGCGTCGATACGGAATTTCGGCCATACATTCTGGCGGGAGGTACGCCCATGGTCAGTGGGTCATCGATCACCGCGGTGTTCATTTTAAAGCTGAACAAACTGTGGGCTTTTTAGCGCGCGTCCGTCTTCCCGAGTTATTCAGAGTTGGAGGCTTAATTCAAGTAGCGAACTGGCCCATCCTTCATCAAATTAAATAACGACAAAACAAATAACTGAAATTTTAATTTACGACTTGATGCATAGCGCCGCAGCGGTAATTAAGTGAAGTATATATTTTTTAATTAATATTATGCGCCAACATAACGACATCTGTGGTTTCATACCTTTGCTCCTCGCGCTGCAGTATTTACTCAAAAAATATTTTAATAAGTAAATACAGTTGTCATTGAAGCTTTATACTTCGCATTCGAAATAAAAAAATAAATTAAATAATTGATCAAAAATAGTGTAGACTTTAAATTGTTTGTCTCTTGAATCCCATATCTCTCTTACTCGCGTAAAGTTCTTAGAATCTCTCAAATACGCCTGCGCGCCGCCAGTCATCGGAGCTCACCACATACCCTGGGCTGTTTTATGCGCCGAAGCGTCCATATCGGCCCAACACGTTCGCCACCTGGTTGGCATTATTTTATGCTAAAGCGTCCTACCCGCCCGGCCTGTCGTCCCTGCAATACAAGAACCAAGACCAGGCGAGTCGGTCGCGCAAAACCTTCAATGTCCGAAATGTGCGAAAAAGTCTTTATTTATTAAAAGGATTTTGCAAAAGTACAATAAAAGAACATCTACAATATAAGAACACCCGAGGAGACATTGCACGGGGCAAAAATAAATCAACACCCTTCCTTGGAGGGAAACGGACAAAACAAAAATAAAAACATGTAGCACTTGTGTCAGAAGAGGCTAAAACCACCGGTAAGACATCGATTCAGGAGAAACAATGTAACAATTGACAAAATATGATACAAAACAGAAAGGTAACGTGGTGGTGCAAATAAAATTGAAAATAATCATAGAAAATACAATAAAATTAACAAGAATGTAAAGAGAAAAATAGTAGTAATAAACAAGCAAAGTGAAATTGCAAGCAAAATTATGCAAAGAAAACAAAGAAAGACTGAGGCAGGGCAGCATGGCCAATGGTACATCAGGACCACAGAGCAGGACCCCTCACGATTTTCCAACGGGTCACCAAAATTGCCACGAACACTTTAAAAAGTTTGAAGTTATCCTCACAACTCACAATATCGGCATTTGTAAGACGCCGACCTGTTCCATGTGGCCCTTTTATGCCCTCAATCAAAGCTTCCCTTGCATCCCTCATCAAAGAACAGTTCCACAGGATATGCCCCGGAGTCTGGGCCACACGAGCACAGACGCACCAAAGGTGGGTGGAGAGCCCAAGATCATGTAACTTAGATCTGAACTCTCCATGACCCGACTGCAGATGTACTGTGTGGTGGTTCAGTGTTGGGAAATACCCTTCGTAATCCTTTCTTTCTTTCACCGCCACCCTCGGGAAGAAGCAGTGGGTCCACCTCCGGTGGTAACGGCATCCCATCTTTCTTGCCAAACTTCGATCGTAATCCGTCTAATCCTTCTGTCCAACTCCTGGAACCGCTCGTTTTCCAGGAGCCCGAGAGTCCTACCGAAGTAGTCATTTTCCAGACCCCGCGCTGCCGGTCAGTGGACTTCCGCACAAAAAATCGCCAACGGAGGGTACCAACGCGAGAATGTAAACTCATCGTGAGTGACGTGTTTACATACTCGTGCTGCCCACATTCATACTCACTTCCCTGCTCGTCGCAAAGGAAGTTGGTGAAGTATAAAACCCGCTTTTCGTGTGTGATATGTGAAGTATTACAAATTCCAGGGTTTTCGTCGAGCAGTCTGGGAGTGCTATCTTATGTTCTACTACGCGACGTTTGGACTGCTCAAGTTAACGATATGATTGTAATACGTACGATAATCTATAATTTTGAAGTATACAGGGTTATTCGGAAAACATTAATAACCTCGCAAGACTATATTCCTGCTTACATTATGAGTCGAAAATGTCCAAGCAACCATGACCTTATATCGATAGTTATGGAGATATGCGACATCTAAGTTTGCATTTTTTTTTAAATATCCCTGACCTATTTTATGTGAAAGGTTGGACTATCATTACAGTAACTTATATCGAATATAAGAAATTCATTCCCTTTAATACAAATCAAATAAAATAATAAAAACCTTCCGATTCCGATTGGAAAAAATTTGGAATTTCTGTAGAGTTTTTATCATTTTAATTAACTTGTATTGGAACGAATGAATTTTTCGTAGTCGATATAAGGTACTGTTATGATAATTCAACATTTTGTAAAAAATAAGTCAGAAATATTGAAAAAAAATGCAAACTTTGATATTGCACAACTCCATAACTATTGATATTAGGTCATAGCTGCTTAAACGTTTTTGACTCATAATCAAGACAGAAGTATAGTCTTGCGAGGTTATTAATGTAACTATACTCTGCACTAAATAACCCTCCACAGTTCTTGGTGAATTCCATTTGAATGTTTAAATTAAAACCTTTTTTCCACTATATATATATATTTTTTACCGTACCGGTTTCAGCCTATCACGGCCGTTTTCAGACTGGTAAATTATTACAAAGAGTGGTGTAAACAAAGTTTTAATAAATTTGTTCATTGATAATGTCAACACAAAGTGAAAGCCTGTCTTTGAATAAATGTCCTGTTCTTCAATAATTTTTTTTTTTTGGGAAACATACAGTTAAATGTTATAAAAAAATTATATAATATCAAAAAAATATACATTTAGTGAGACCAGGGAAGTTTCCTCGAAGCTGGTAAAGAAAACTAATTAAAAAAATGATAAAGAATATGTGATAAAAAAATCATATTTCATAGATTTAAATTATGATAATGCATAAAAGGGTGAAAAGAGGGAGGGAATGGGATTCAATAAAATAAGTATTAAATTTATTTCAGTAATCATAAATGAGATTACGGAGTTTCATTTTAAATAAAAGCAAATTGTCAATATAAATATCTAGGTTATTTGTAGAATTTAACAGATTTTATTTTGAAGTTGAACGAGTTACAAAGCAGTTTTTTAAGTAGTTAGTCCTACCAAAGTTTGGGTAAAATAAATTATTTGAACGCGTTGAGTATGTAGGACAGCTTAAACCTATTTGCTCTAATAAATAAGGTGATTCAACCGAATTATTCAAGATTTTATAAAGATATACAGATCTTGTATGCATCTTCGATGTGATAGAGGAGGGATTTTATGATAACAGTCGCTTTCTGTGTACGAGTTGAATTCTAGGTGTTTAACATTGAATCTATAAAATGTTTATGTAGTATTCTTATATTTTATTTTTTGTCTATTTCAACACTGATGTATAATTCTATTTCTCTAATTTACAAATATGTTGTGTTATTATTATGTATAAATGCGTAGTAGGTAAAAGACAATTTAGTCGTGTATAAAAATAAAAAAAATAAAAATAGTAGTGAATGCTTAATGATTCTAAATAATTTCAAAAAGTTTGTGATAATTTAATTTTAATACAGGGTTATTTCGCTAAAAAGTGACAAATGAGCATTTCAGTGTTAGTTTTAGAGCGGTCCCCGGTCAGGAATCGAGACTAAAATGATATGGCCATGTTATGAGGCATGGAGATTATGTAGTGTAACATTCATAATACAAGAAAAAAAAAGGAAGTAGAGATCGAACCAGCGCCACATGGTGAAGTAGTGTGGAGAAAGACCTGAAGAATGCCCAGTTGGACGAAGCGATGGCCTAGGGAATCGTGGAAAAGAATAGTAAGGAGAGCCGACCCCAAATGAAACGGAAAGTGGGTGAAGAGAAAGAAGATGTTGAGATGTTTCTCCCGTTGTTTCTAGTTAAACATTAATTATTTAAGGGTATTTTAACAATTAAACTAATTGTACAAATTATTTAAAAAATCCATCAAAAATTAAAATGATTGCCAACGTGATCGCGAACGTTCGATAACTGGAGAAGCATTAGAAGGAGTATATAAATTTTATGGAAGTTGAAACCTTCTTCAGTAAGAAGTATTTATATTGAAATCTACATATTATAATTTTTTATCAGCTGTGATATGTTGCTATCCAATATTCGAATCAGTCCAATAATAATTTTACTACCGTGAGCCACGTCACGGAAACACTTTTTTATTTTACGGACATCGAGTTCATTGGTCTTCGCGTGATTTTTTCTAGGTATATTTTAAGCCTGAAAATATACAATATAAAACCGAGCAATAGAATAATTTAATGAAATACCACGGACTAAAAAATATGTTTTATTATTGTCGTAAACATTTACCGGTGAAACTTAATTAATTCCCGTTTCCAGAGCCAGCTTTGAATTCTTTTCCCAGGGGAAAGAAATTAAATTTTTCTTAGACTGAGAAACTGAGTTGCTCTTTTTTTTATTTTTCAGATTTAATAATCTCATGACGAGTTGTGTCCTGTTAAAATTCCTTAATCTCGTATTGAGCAAAAGCTCGAAGATGTTTCTTTTATATTACTAAAGAATGTTTTAACACCACAACAAAGCTTAATTTAAGCATTTTGCGAAGATAATTATTGTTCAATGTACACAACAGTTTCTAGTACAGCCAAATCGACGGCCGACATCAATATCCTTTTTTTAAGATTTTGTTTTAATTTAATTAATCTTACGTTATAAATGGTTCTGATGTTCGGAGTGAGAGCGAATCATCAGTGTACATCTCGCTCTTGTACATGCAGCAGAGCTAATGGCTATATCTAAAAACTCGTTGTGAAGAGTGTTTCATTGTTTGTTTTTCCCTGGTATAGAATCGCTCGAATCGGAATTTCGGTTTCGGAAGATTTTTAACGACCCCATAGCCTACTCATTCATAAACAGAGTATTAGAAGAAGCAAGGAGAAAGATAAGGATGAACGAGGAAAATATTAATAAGGAAGATGCTGGAGAGGAGCAGTTGCAGAAGATACAGAGAAGTACAAATATAAAAAAAAAAACATTAATGCAATCATCGAGGATTACTAATTTAAACTGTATTGTAATCGAGATTTTAAAGGAAACATAGGCTATAAATTTATAGAAAACATAATTTTTGAAGGGTTAGAAACATTCAATCTTGAATTCAGTTCATTTTATATTAGTGATTTTCGGTGACTGCATTCAAAATATTTTTTTTTTGTTTTTGATAATTCTGACTTTGCTTTTATATCACACGATTTATTTAAATAAGAGTATCAATAAGATACTAAACAAGACATGCGTCGCATTGTGTTTCGTATACTTTAAATTATTAATGAACCTCACTTTACAATGTCATAGGTCTTTAGAAATGTATGAAATAACCACCGACAAATGGACCCGGGCTGAATTAGATTCAATCCTAGTCCAACACTGTTTCTTCTTTCGTCGTTTCGCCGGCCTGGAGTTGTTCCGAATACGTCGATGTGTTGTATTGGAAAATAAATGTCCCATGAAGTATTCCGATTGTCCGACACGTCTGACATTCCCTAATGCTGACTGTGTGACTGGAATCCTTAATCGGTGTCGAGGGATTTTTCAAGACGATTTTTAAGTGTGCGGACGTTTAATGATATATTATTTTTGGCTCAAGTGAAATTCTTCGCTTAGTGACTGGCGTTTTTTCAGACATCTGCGTACCTGCTAATAATAGTTATGTACCGGAAAGTATTCTGTGAGTTTTTTTGTGAAGTGAGTACATTAGAATCCTGGCATCTGGGCTTTTTTTGTGTTTGATTTATAGAAATTCATGTTTGTTTTTAATGAAATATAAAATAAATTAAAATTTAATGAGTATTATTGTAGAGTTCTGAGGGATTGTCCAAGACAATTTTTAAATGTGCGAACGTTTAATGATATATTATTTTCGGCTCAAGGGATATTCTACGCTCGGTGATGTTTTTTTGAGACATAATATTTATTAAAATTTAATTTATTTTAAATTTCATAAAAAAACAAAATGAAGCGAAGTATTATATTCAAGAACACATTTTTATTGTGAAGTCGCAATTTTTTCAGAACAAAGTTCTGTGAAATTTAAAACCAAATTAATTAATCAATTAGAAAGATATACAGAAAAACCAAATATTTTTTCTTGAATAAAATAAATGTGCGTTGTATGAAATGTGTCCAAAAAATATAAAATGAATTAAATGGTTAATTCTGGAGTCCTCTAGCGGTAGAAACACAAATAATTTGTGCCTGCTGTACCAGAAAAAATGGAATTGAGAAAATAGCTTCTAAAAAATTGAATCTACAAAAACCTAATACGTCGATATTTAATTCGTTATTGCATGAATTTTTTAAAATAGAGCTCATTGTAAAAATATTTTAAATGATTCTTTAATATAATTATAAGAAGAAAAAAATATTTACGAATATATGACGCGTATTATAGGTTGGATTCTTTCTGCAAAATGTCTGATTTTTCCACAAACAGTACTGCTATCTGCGGCGTGGAAAACGTTCATCCCTCTTGGATGTTTTCTACAAAATAATCATCGTATAATAACAGTAGAATTAAAAAGTTGCACAACACATCCATACTACATAGATGTGTTCAACGAATATTTTTGTTTGCCAATGATTTATAAATTTGAAGCCGCAGAAAACAGCCAAGCCACTTGGACATTTTATGATTTAATTTAACAGTGATGGCCGTGAAGTGGGTTAGAAAAATACCGAAAAAAAACTATTTCACTTAAGGCTTTGACGATTTCAGCACATAAAGATATCATAGTGAGCTGTCCGAAACCGTAAATAATTCATTTTTAGCATTTTGTGGGTTGGTCGCTTTCTATAAAGAGGTAAAGTTTGCGAGTTTGTCAGTTTGGATGTAGGAGGTAATCTCCGAAACTACTCATCCGATTTCAAAAATTCTTTCATCAATATTTAGAATGGACTTTCAGGGTAGTTTTAAGTTATATATTTAAGTTATATAAAAGAGCTTTTCGTGGTGACCTTTTTTACAACTAAAGTCAGCAAAAAAAACGGTCTAGTGAATGCGTTTTTTACGAACGCTGCTGAATTAACCTTAACAGTAAGAGATAAATGAATACTTTGGCCTATAAAAAAATCCGCGACGAAATATATCTCTATGTTAAGGTTAATTCACAAATTAATAAAATATATTTAAAATTAATTTTAATCTGTCGGGGGTAATTTGAGTAGGTAATGTTAAATTTTTATCAAAATTAATTTGATTATTATCAGGAAAATTTTATGTGAATAAAAATTGCCTTTTACACAACATTGTTTTGACGAATAGTTTGGATTATATTGATTTTTCACCGATACTCTAATAATCTCAAACTAAGATAAAATCAAATCATATTTGGTTAATATTGTTAGCTAAATATTTTAAACTAAGTTTTATCATTCCAATTGAAAAACTTTATAAACGTATTTTTTCTGTAGAGGAACAAGATATTTCTCATTGAAATCAAACAACTTGCTTCATTCTTGTTATCTGCAGGACTATGAAATGATAGAACACTGAGTGTACTGTCGTAAATAAAGCGGTCTTGCAAAACGAAGACTTATTGAGTTTCTTCTGCTTAAGTGAAGCATTTTGCGTTGGATGAGAGCATCAAGAATCTAAGCAAGAGCTCTTCCCTTTACGTCTAAATTCATGAAAGCTTTCTTGCAATTTATTGCAGAAGGAAACTAATATTATACACCGAGTACTGATTTAAAATAAAATAATTAACGCTGTATTCAATATTCGTTTAACATCCAACGCGGAAACTTGAATATTTAAGAAAGCAACATTTTTGAACAGAAGCGTCAAGAAAAATGAAGGTAATAAAATTGACCACAAAAAACGCAAATATAAATCAAATTGCCATAATTTATAAGAATGTACCTACTTTGTTTACACCAATAGTTTGCTGAAAAAATAAACTCGTTACCTCAATAATTAATACTTCTTAAATATCTAATGTGTTTAAAAAGCATTTTTGAGAAGAATTGGCGTATTAACTTTTAGAAACGAATAATATTTTTGATATTAATGAGGGTTTACAAGTTTTACATAAAAATTATACAAGATAACAGTTGAATAAGTTAGAAATTTTGTAAATTAAAAAAATGTTAACAGTAAATTGAATAGGTTTTATAAATAGTATAGCCATGTCCTTTTTACAAATAATTATCTTTTAAATTTGTTTTGATATTATTGCTTTATTATTTAGTCATCTCCCATTTATTTATTTAAATTATGTTATTGTCTATACTGATTTTTAGTATATTTTGGTTAATTGATTGTAAAAACAAAATATATTCTTATTAATTATATTAATAATGTCATCACAAAATCACTTAACTCTTATTGAAAGAATATCGTTACACTCAGTGGGCTCCAGTAAAATAAGGTCGTTAGAAAATTGAATTATAAATAAATCTTTATTATTATACTTTCATCTCCTGTTTAATTTAGGTGCATCTTTAGCGTTATCGAAATCGGCACCGTTTTTGAAATAAAAAAGGTAAGGGAATCTTTTACGCAAGCTATGTATGTCTGTGCATTTTTAGTAACAAATTTTGTGTTAAAATTATTATTTTTTCATTAATTTAAATTTTTGATACGTTCTAGTCTGTTCTTTTCGGTTTGAGCTACCATAGCAATCATGCCTTGTATGGTACACATATTATATAACATTGTACACCTATAATATAACATTGTACACTTCGTCAAATTTGACGTGATGAATATGATGTAAAATAAATATCAATATTTTTTTGAAAATTTTTTAGTAATCGGTTTACTTTACACATATCTACTAAATATAAAATTATGGCAAAATGTACCAATGTCCTTTATTAACGCTACCAAGACGCTACGCTAGATGGCGCTTTTCTCACAGCCTTAACTCTACTCTCAAACCTAACTAATTTTCTATACAACAATACTCTGTATCAAAGTTAATTTTTCAAGAACACTTGTGCATGTACCAAACATATTGTCATTAAATCATGAAAATTTCCACCAATTTAAATCATAAAAATTATTTCATAAAAGAAAATTCATAAACAGTCTTTATAGTAGAGAATTAGGTAAGTATGTGTTTTAATTTATAAACCCTAGGATAAAAATTGAAAACTGAAATTCAAACATTCATTATAAAGTACATCTTATTTGATGGGTTAGGCTAATATTAATGATAGAATGATTTGACTGATGTTGTGACATTTCTCGTAGATACTTTTACTTTTCAATTTGTAAATAAGAACATCGTGTTTATTTTGTCGTGGGATTTTATAACAATGCTGTTATCCTGAAAATTGGGGGGAGGGGTATTTTTTTTACAATAGCCGGTTACTTTTAGCAGATCTTGATTGCTTCATGATCGTTCATGACGCCATGCATAGCTATCAATAAATATATTTATTTTACATTGCTGTGCGACATAGATATAATGTTTATATATGTAGGAAACTTCACTGGTCACATGAAGATAATATATATTAATTCTACTGTATTTTTCCTTAAATAAATAAATAAATAAATAAAATAAAAATAAAATAAAGAAAATATTATAATACTGTGACAATAAACTATAATTATAATACTCGTGATCAAAAGGAACTATAATTATATATAATTATATATATATATTTTATAATAAGATCGCTATATGTCAATCTTCCGCTCTTTATATAACTACGATCGGAGATCCGAGAGCGAAGTATCCGAAACCAGACCATTAAACCAGAAATACATTCCGTATGTAAATAGCTCTATTTTATCGCAAGCACTAAAGTACTCGAAAATTCTCCTGGTTTATTATGAAATTGTCGATTAATGTTTCATAGTGTTGAATAAATATGTGTACCTACCGATAATATATTGCATAAATAAATATATGAGTTTGCGTATTTGGTATGTTCGATTGAATTTTGGTACCAATACATATGCATTGAAGTGAAAAGATTGAATGGTCAAAAAAATGAAACGAGGAAACTTTGTATGAGGAACGTGCAAATTCATTTCATAATTCACAAGCTTAACTAACTGTTATTAAATGTTAGAACCTAATTTAAATTGAAAATTAAAAAAAAATAGGACCAACTAAAATTATTTTTACATTCTTCATAAAAATAATTTAACGATTTTTTTCTTTTTCAATTAAGTATGAAAAAAAATGAATGAATTCAATACAGTATGAAATTCTCAAATGCCAAATGATAAAGGTATTGACAATGCATAAGGTCAACAGTCTCTTTAAAAAAATTATTTTAAAGTAAAGTATAGATCTAATTAATTGATATAAAATGTTATAAAGCGGATGCCCAAAAGACAGTCCTGTATAATACACATTTTTTAAAATCCGAAATGCTTCTATGAGTTTAACTGCTTCAAAGATTTCGTATCTCTCTAAATGCGATTATTTCAGAACTTCGCTTTCATGATTTAATTTTATTTTAAAACTTTAAGAACAGTTTTTATGACTTAATGCCTTCTGTCAGTGTACCGTCGATTTAACAAAGTGTATTTGTGATAATATTTTAATAAATAAATCAATAACAAATACTTTTTTTTATTTTTTTATTAGGTACTATTTAGATACAATTTGTACATGTTTAATATAATAATATGTATGTATAATGAAATTGTTGATATTTTTGTTCTTAGTCCTCCTCACTAGGGTTTCCTGTGCTAAGGTGGACTAGTTTATACTTATTTATTTTCTATTTTTAAATTACTGCGAAGTTTTCAATACTCCTTCTAATTTATCTGCATCGACTTGTTTTAGACATGCTTTTATCTTTGTTTTGAATTCTTCAATCTTTTCAATATTTTTGAAGGTTGGGGGAAGGATGTTGTAGAGTTTTGTTGCAAAATAGATATAGCTTCTTTGGCCAAAAGTTGTGTTGTAAGTTGGTGTATTTCTATTTACCATTTTACTGCCTCTCGTATTATATGCTGGTGTTCTATTGTTTTGTATTGTGTCTTTAAATTGGTGTAAGGTGTATACTTATTATGTAACTTTATCAAAAATGCAGCTGCATTTCCTCTTCTCTTTCGTTATGCTCTTGGCAGAAAAGTCAAGGTCGCTGTGATAATAATGACACTATCGACACCGCAGTCACAACTTTTGGACATTATCTGCTCCGATCTGACGGCTTCCCGAGCTGACGGATTTGTTGCGGACTTCATCAGATCCATCCGTCTGGTGGGCGATCTTCCGCGAGATGGGTTCCCTCGTCTTCTTTGTACTATCATTCTCTCCATTGCATCCGTCTTGTGTCATATCAGAAGGACTTAATATATTTCTTGTATAAAATATTTATTTGTAAAATTAGATTATGATAGTTAGAATAGATGTTGATAATATGCAACGTCTATTCCTTTCCTTTGAATGACCTTTTCCTTTCTTTTATATTGAAAAATAAGTTTTTAAAGAATTTCCTAAGAAATCAATGATATTTGATGCCGAAAAACTACCTCGATTGCTAAAATTAGCATGATTATGAAATTTTTAATAAACAAAATGAAAACAATGACTTTATGCTTTATTAGTAATATGCTCTGAATTAGATTTTTTAAATATTTATATTTATACAGCGCTACCAGCTGGCTAAAATAATAATGATGTATAATATAATAATCAGGTATAAGAAACAAAATAAACATGGTTCTCTATTTAATAATGTCCATCACTAACGTTATCAACACGCTAAGCTACTCTAAGCTAAGCTAAGCTAAGCTAAGCACTGTTCTTACAGCTATACTAGCGGCTGAAATATATAGTTATACAATTGCATATTTAAATAACTTTTAACAACTTATTCCTTCTTAGAGCGTTAAATAAAAAAATATATTATTTATACAGTAGTATTATATATAGAGTAGCTTCTTGGTGTAGTGGTGATGGCGCTCGCATAGTGATCTGATGGTCGGTGGTTCGAGCCCTATTCCAGGACACCAGCAAGTTAGTCCTATTTTCATAGCACAAGCATATATTTCATTGTACAAGTTTGTCTTGAATAGTGAGAATATTTATGTGACATGCATTCCGTGTTCGCATCTCTTTAACAAAAAAAATAGTGACAAATTTAGTGAGAGCGTTGTTTGAAAAACGGAAATGATTTTTAATTTATTTGGTAGCTTTATACTCCTTCGTATCCTTCCTAATCCAATCAAGACGCAGCACAATATATTTTAATGGAATGTCAATGAATTTACGTATTTATCAAAACTTTTTATGAAGATTTGTAAGTAAAATAAGCATATTTAGTGCATTCTTCTTCTTCTTCATCAGCCTTCGTCTCTCCGCTGCTGGATACAGGCCTCTTCCATACCCTTCCATACTTCCCCATTGTTTGCTAATTGTAGCTATTTCATTCCCCCCCACAGCGGCTATATCGTTGGCCCATCTCTTTTGAGGACTTCTGATGCCTCATTTATTCTCCCAAGGTCTCCATTTCAGAACTCTGGGAGGCCATCTTGTAGCATCCTGCCTTGCAACATGTCCTGCCCATTGCCATTTTAGTTTCGCTACACGATTCATGATATCCACTACTCTAGTTCTGCGCCTAATTTCGCCATTTCTAATTCTATCTATTGGGCTTACTCCAAGCATGGATCTTTCCATGGATCGTTGCGTGCATTTGAGCTTTTCTACACTTTTCTTTGTAAGGGCCATAGTCTCCACTCCATACGTCATCACTGGCAGTATGCATGAGTCAAAGGCTTTTATTTTTAGGCTAATTGGGATCTCTTTGTTCTCGAAGATATGTTTAAGTTTGCCAAAAGGAGCCCAGCTCATTCTTATTCGTCTTGGCAATTCTCCTGTTTGTTTACTCCATTACCTTCAAATATATATAATTACCCTAAAAGTGGAAACCAATCATGTATATTTATGTATTATGTATAATCGTATTCAACTCAATTAATGTACTTTAATGTATATTGTATTTATTTAAAAATACTTTGTTTTTATACCCGTACTGGAAACATTGCTCCAAAGTTTAGTGGAAAAAATATGCTAATGAACACGAACCATTACGCATTGTTAAAAAAACTATATTGTTAAGTTGGTGTTTGTTGTAATGTAGCAGAATAAATTATATGTTAAAATTTAACATTAAAAATTTTTTCCTTATCATCCTCATCCTAGTTATTTAATAAATAATTATTATATTTATTTTTAGTGAAGAAAGCTGATTGGATAAAAAACTTGATGTTTTTAATAATGATATATGATTATTTAAAATTACGATTTTTCTCAAACGTTTTTCATTGTCAACAAGGCTGGAAATTCACTGCAAATGCATATTTCGACGTTTTTTTACAAAAGTGTGGGTTTTTATTATTCATTTATATCAGAATGTGTACTCTAAACAGCATTTTTTTAAGGAAGTAACTTAGATAGAACCTTTGTTGTTATGTAAAAGTAATAAACTGGACTTATTTACAATAATTAATAAAATATAAGCATTAATCGACAGGCCGCGTCCAAGAAATCGTTTTTAGCGTCCCAGGCGGCGCTAATTTTTTATGAATATTTATATGTACGCATGAATGAATATTTATATGCATGCATGAATAATAATGAAATGTACTATTAAAAAAATGATGCTATAAAAATCCTGACACAAAAAATATGCGATAACTAAACAAACTTGATTACATGAATCAGAAGTTAAAATCTTATCGCTGTTGTTTCCTTTAATGCTACTTTTGATTTTAACCCATGATTTGAATGAGTAATAAATCTACAACATTTTAACTACCCAGTGGGTTAATAATTCTGAAATTAAGTATGAGCTATCAGTTGCAAAATATGCATTATTATTCATGCTGAATATCTTTTACGTGTTTATCTTTCTGGAAATCTGTGTAACTTAAAAAGTAATACTTTTAACATGCGCTCAATAGTGCATATTTGTGTGATTAAGAATATATATATATATATATAAAAATACGAAGAAAAAGTAAAAAAATATTCGAGTTATTGGATAAGGAAAGCTAATAAGATAACGATGCTCTCTGACGACTTTATATTTGCACAGCTTATTCTGCTTTTAAGAAGCTAAATAAGGAAACATATATTTCGGATGAAGAAACTTGAAATCAGCTGAGATGCAAAATGATTTATGTGATTGTTTGTGTAAAATTTAAAAAGTGAATGGAGAATATTTATTTGACGTCTTGTGACTCACTTTGAATAAATAATTTGTGATGATTATATATATATATATATATATATATAATAAGGCTTATTGGTGGGAGACTTTCATGTCACCCGCGAACAAGTACGGCTAGTCCGTAACTTTTGAGGCCTTTTTAGCCTTGACAATGGCACGTGATACCGTGTCGAAAAGTCGGCCTAGGTCTTCTCGGGGAGACCATTTACAGAAAACGCGAGGAAGTCCAGAATTTACTTTTGTTACATATATATATAAATATATGTATGTTAATATTAAGATTTTCGCGGGTAAAAGATGAAGGATTATTTTCTAGGATAACCCGCGTATTGTAGTCTTGAGAAAGACTGTTATATTGTACCCTGAATAATTGCTGAATTTACTTTGTGACCTGGTAATTCTTCTATTATTGTTCTAAATTCCGTTGTTGTTAGTTATATTAATATGATCATTTACTGCGTCTGTACTTGGAATCGGTTTATTAGGGGCTGATTTTGAAAAGATTTTACAGTCGTTAAGAATGGATTTCCAAGTATAAGGAATTCGGATCGAGTCGTCGCGGCAATTCATGTTATATTTATTTTTATGTATTTCTATTGCTTCCCTGTATATTCTGCATGTTTCGTTATTAATATTTGAGATGGTTGAGGCATTATTAAAATCTATTTTATGTCCTTCCGTAAGGACATGATGAACCAAGGATGAGGTGAGTTTTATATTTTTAACATCTACTATATGCTCAGACACGCGGCAGGATATTTTTCTGTTAGACCGGCCGATATAATCCTGATAAGATCTAGAAGGTTCTAGATAAGTCTAGAAGGTTCCGGAAAAATTCACTCTAGAAAATTCTGGAAGAAGAACGTTCTAGAAGATTCCTAAAAATTCCGTAAGGGTCCAAAATGAGTGTGTCGGCGTGTCTAGAAGGTTCCAGAACATTCAGGAAGATTCTCGAATACTTTAGAAGTTTTTTGAAACAGAAGGTTCTATAATGTTCTAAACTGAGTGGCGGAGCGTGTCGGTGGGTCAAGACGTTCCAGAAAGAATTATAATGCTTTAGAAGATTCTAGAAAGAGAAAGTTCTAGAAGATTCCAGAAAGTTCTATAAAATTTCGGAATGCTTTAGAAAGTTTGGAAGGTTCTCTCGTTGTTATGATTGTGCGCTAAAATATCTGTTGATATTTTGACAAAGCGAAGACGGTCCAGCAAGGCAATCCAATCACAGGTGCCGAAACCAGCAAAAAATACAATTCTATGCTTACCGAATAATGGTCCCGGGCGAAGCCGGGCCAATCATCTAGTACATTATATTTGAGTCAGAATTATGGGACGATGTGAAATAATTATCTGTGTGGCTTCTGTGAATTTTCAGTTTTAAAAATGTTAATTACTCATTAATATTGTCCAGGAGCATAATTCTTTAGTTTGTAGCAAATTATTTTATATATTGTATAATTCGAAATGAATTATTCATTTTCTTCTTTTCTTTCTTTTATTAAGGCGGTCCTCCATTGTAGTGATTTGTAACAATCATTTTCATGGGTGAAGAAGATGGAGTTTTGCTTAAAATATGTACTTTTTATTGTAGAAATCCATGTGTACATTATATACAGCTAAAATTATAATATTTTTATTTAAAGCGTTGAACGTTACCGCTCATATAGTCTGAAAGGACTAATTCAAATTATGTTATTCTATTATTTTGAAATATATTCTCTAAGGTTCCGCCTCAACCAATTATATCATACCCCATTAAAGATTAATATGACATCTCTCTATTTTTCTAAGTATCTTTTTAAGATAGTGAATAAATGAATAAGGTAACAGAAGATCGAACTTATCGTACTCATCTCATCTCGGCACGTATTCATCCTAGTGAGATGAGTGGTTCATTTCCTTATATGTATGAATTCATGATGAATAAAAAAGGCATTGCTTACTGAGGCTGACGGCTGCGTCGCCATAGAAGAAGATGTACAAAAAAAGTTAATATTTCAATCAATCTTCTCTGATTCAGTTTATCATTCACACCATATGTGGAAGCCAGCATTAAAAACTTAATTCTATGCCGCATGCTGGGATTCTTTTGGAGAAGTTCAAAATTGAAAGCATAATATTAAAAAATAATGAAAGGCTATTGCTCCGTCAGCCTACTGTGGAAACGATTTTTGTTCAGAGAATTTGTATTTTAATTAACACAGATTAATTAACAATGTATTCTTAAGAAGAACATATAAAAAATATATTTTGAGGGTCTTCGTCATCGCATAAAGTAGTTTCTTTAGCATAGCGTATTTTCACAGGTAGTGCTACTGTTGAGAACGCCGTTTTTCTCAATCTTAACCATTGCTCGTCCCCGCCGTGATCGCGACACTTTGAGAACAAAATTAATTTAATACAATTAATATTGGTAAATATATTCAAAGTAAAGTGTGCTGACACTTCGAAACATATATTTGAAATAATTGGTATTGTGTATGAAACGTTACCAAGTGTATGATGAATTTGAATGATAGCCACCCTCGTAGCCCAGTGGGCATGACAATAGCTTCTCACACCAAAGGTTCCGGATTCGATACTAGGTGAGGTCAGAATAAATGTATGCGATTTACTTAGGCCTAGATGTTTTCTTGGTGTCTTTCGTCACTTCAACGGGGAGCATGTTAACGTTTATGTTAATTTATATAGCGCCATTTTTGCGTAAGAGACGCTTCAAGGGCGCTTTACAGGTGCGTCATCCCGAAAAAATGAGTTTTTAGGCTGTTCTTGAAGTGTTCCTGGTTCTCCATAGTTTGCAGTACTGGAGGCAGCTGATTCCACGTAGCTGGGCACGCAAAGCTGAAAGCACGTTCCGCAAACTTGATGGCTCCAGGTCTCCTTGGTACTACCAGCCTGCAGAGTGCCTCCGATTTAGCTGACCGCAGTGTGAGCCGTCTTCCAGTGATATTGTCTGGGATACCGATCGATCAAATATTGTGGTGCTTTTCTTTGAAGTACACCATCAGAGAGAGTTTGAAATTTATCCGCTCTGGCAAGCGAAGCCAATGTAGCTACTTCAGCATTGAGGATATCCGCGAGAACTTTGATGCCTTGAATATAAGCTCCGCCTCAACATTAATCACTGACTGAAGTCTATCGAGTCCTAGGCTCTCCTGCATAAATTGAGTTACAATAGTCCAGCCGCGAGATGACGTACGCACTAATCAGTGACTGCTGTGTTTGGGGAAAGGCATTTTTTTACAGACTTGATCTGTCTTTGACCATAGAAACCAGCGCTGACAGCTTTGTTATCTGATTTCTAAGGCTTAGATCTTTCTCTTCGTTGATTCCCAGGAGCTTTACCTGTGACGAGCGTGGCCTGTTGAAACGATAAAAAATTAAAGATGATGAAGCGTTATATGTATATTTATTTTATATAAAGAATTTACCAATATAAATTTCAAATAATCTTACAATCTTCAAAATAAACCTAACGCTTGTACTATGAAAATAAGACTAACCTATTGGTGTCCTGGAATGGGGCTCGAACTACCAATCACCAGATCTCTAGGCGAGTGTCGTGACCATTACACCAACAAGTTACTCATATATAATGCACCTCATTTGATATTTTTTGGATATACGCCATGGTCTATAATATCACATAAACCAATAATATCATTAAGTTTTCTGTGAATATTTACATTTAATAAAATGTTAAAATTATTCCGTAATTATCTTAGAAAAAATCATCATCAAAATGTTTCATTTAAAAAAATATTCATCAACAAACAACACCAGTATCTTATCTCGTCTGTATCCAGGTAATTACAGATTCTGCGCAAATATCATTGCAATCTAATTGAGGACGAGAACATGCGGACGAACTATCTCATTACAAACAAGGAGATAAGATTAAACCTGCCGCTGTCATGCGGAGGGTTGTCTATGCCTGTGGTCCAAATAACGATCTAAGTATCCATTGTAAATTGTAAATAGATAAATTAGTAATTCCGTGGGCGTGGAGGCCTCGTCTCCCATTACCTCCGGACCCACCTGCCGCGCTTCCCCGCGATGGCCGAGGGCAAGGGAGGCTGGACGAGCCGCGTATCTTTCATATGGTAATTGATTTGACTTGTTCCCTCTAAGTGGACGGATAAAGCATGCATAGACAGCCGCCCTGAATTCCGGTTCTTTCTCTCCTTATTTGTACGCAAGTCCTGGCCGCGCGCAGGGCTGAGAAATCAAGACAAATTAAAATATTCCGTTAATTATTTTTTATTAAGAATCAACTGCGGAAACAAAAAATGGACACATTTTATTGAGTGGCTTAAAAGCATTGCCGTTCTACGATATATATAAAAAATCGATTAAGCAATTAGAAAGGTTACAGAAATAAAATTTATTTATAAAATATTTGGTAACTAGCGATACCGATTTCGTCACAGTAACCATTTAGGATAACGAAAAAGTTGTGACTTACCAGTAATGTTGTCTTGCGTGAATGATTTATCCATTATTCTTTTTTAAATGGCTAGAATCTGAAGAACTTTATAGTAATAATACACGCTAGATGACACAAAGATAAATCTATTCGCATTAGGTATCAACTTTTATATATAATCACGCTTCTTTATTAGCTTTTATAATTTTTTTAAGGATTACGCATATAAGATTGTTGGTTGTTATATGCTGAAAATGGTAAATATAGCTGTCATCGGAAAAAATATTATATTTTATTTTATTTATGTATTTTTTAATGTTATTTTGGTTTATATTATTTTATTTTATTTTATTTCATTTCACTTTATCTTAATTTATTTTATTTTATTTTATTTTAATACATTTTATTTTATTTTATTTAATTTTACTTTAATTTATATACTTTATTTTATTTTGTTTGGAAAACATACAGCTTATCAATAATAAAATATCCAAAAAATCACAAACTACATGTTTTCTCTAGATTGTAATAATTATTATTACAATCTGGAGAAAACAATATAAAACTTATTACAATAATACTTATTACAATCTAGAGATCGTATACAATACGCTGAATAAAAACATATGTACCTACTTTCATAGGTGTAAATGTCTCATTTTTGTGGAAAATCCATCCCTGCCATAGAGAATCTAATTTTCGTTTCTCTTCTGTTTACGCTGAAGATGATTTGTTTCTTATGATTCTGTCAGACTCGGCCCATGTTTTATCTCGTGTTCGTGCATCCGATGTATTTTGGTCTCACCGCGTTACGATTATTATTAGTTGTTCTACGAACTGGTTCGCCGTCGCGCCTGTCCCATTAGGGAACATTTGTGCGTGCGTTTAACCTATGTATTTGTGTCATTAACAGGTCTCCTCTCTTATGATAAATGACCATGAATGATTAATATAAATTTCTAATTGTACCTACACGAGAAGAATGTGTGTCACATAGCACGAAGAGCTGACAGCTCAATGCAAGTTCGAAAGAACGTTGTTTTCTAAAATGGTCCAACCTCAATAATTCCAACAACATCGAAGAGAAGCTGCACATCTTTTCCACTATCTGAACATGTATACAAAATTTCTTTGGACGTAACTCAGAACATGTCGTAGAAGTACACGACTGGTTGGCATATCAGTGGAAACGCATTGCGAGTGTGAAATAATGTAGGCCACGATAGAATTAAAAAAACTACGACAGAATAAGCCAGAAGATACTAAGCCAATCTGACGACGAATAAAAAAGAAATATATTGTTGTGTCAAAAAAGGTGTAAAGACAAAAGCAATTGTTTTTGATATATATGATCACAAAAAATAAATTTTAAAGAAGAGAGTGAGATCAAACTCCATGCTACCAAAATGAGATATTTAGGGGAGTAGCAGATTAGAGGACCATATGAGAAGTACTGTTTAAGGCAAGCCTTGCTTCTGTTTGCATAAAAATCTCAATTCAGGTATTTGAACACGAAGGCCAAAGGAATAATTTTACTACCGATAAACAAATTCTTGGCAACTCCGAAGGAAAGACGGTCGGTGTAATAGACCATGTTGTGTTAAACATTAATAAGCAAACACATCCGTAAGATTTTTAAATAATTTAAAAATACCAAAATATAACACAAAACAAATCAGCAAAATAACACATATATAGGGATAAAGAATTTCTATAGCCTTTCTACAAAAATCAATAAGATAACACAAATAATCATATGTCTGTCTCTGTAACTTCGTGTAACGTCCGTAATTTCGTTCGAATTCACGACTAAAAAATACGGCCGGATATGGGGCTTGAACCCCAGACCACCAAACCGGCCGATTAACGCATGTGGCTACGGCTGCCTTTCCGTAAACCGCCAAAAATATGTTATAAATATATACTAGGGCTTAACAAAGACGCGAAATAATGTAACGTCATTTTTGACGAATTACAGCTAGTGCATTATTAAAATGAATTAATGAGTAAGCGTGCGCATACCGAGGCGTATAAAATTTTACGCCATGTTTTATTTTTATTTTTTTTGTTGCATGCTGAATATAAGTGTTTTTTTAATAAAATTAAATGGCGTTAAATTCAATACACAGGTTCGTTAACCAATACAACTTCTCATATCTTACCTTCTCATATATAACCCATTTATTACACTAATAACAATTTAGGGAAAATTCTCGATAATTCAAAATCAAATGTAGATTTTTTTAATAAAAGCTGAGTGTAAGAAATCTCTTACAGGCCATCTTCTGGTTTGAGTCTTCTGGGGTATTATTCCGTGTTTTTACGACCTTTTGGGCCGACGTTTCGGATCCCATTGCATGGTCCATCGTCAGGGCTGACGTTGGGCTGGTGATGGAGTAATAAATGTACCTAATACTTTTTAATTTGTTAATTAGTCTATAAAAGTCTATAGTCTAGTACCATAAAAGTTTCGTTCTTTTTCTGCCTGTGCGTCCGTATTAAACAAAATAAGCGGCCGGAGGTTGAACCCCGTGCCGGCAAACCCGAACCGGCCGCTTGACGCATGTTGATACTGCCGCCACTTCGTGGACCAACAATATAGTTTTATTTTGCTATAAATATATACTTTGCTAAGCCCTAGTATAAATATATACTAGGCTTAGCAAAGACGTGAACCAACGTCTTTTTTGTCATTTTTGATGGATCAGTGCTAGTCAGGTAATATAATGGCGCAATGGTGCATTCAGTATTACGGCGAAAGGTAGAAAAAATAATTTGTTATTCCGTCATAGTTTGAGTGCACAAAATCTTGTATGCAGAAGCAAAACAAAAAAAAGTTATTGCCAAATTTGTTAGTATGTCGAAAATCATTCGAATAATGTATTTTCATGAAGTACACCAAGTATAGAGTTAGGGTAGTGTGAAAAAATATTTTTTTAAGATTTTATTTTTCTTTTTTATTATAAGATTATATTGTTAATTTGTATCTTCGTGTAGGGTACTATACATATCAATGAATTTTAACATTATCTTCAAGACATGCATTGGTCGCAAAAATTTCTTAATTTTTTTCAGAATTAGAAATTTTTTCATATTTCGACGTGGAAAATGGAGGGCTGCAGTCTAGGGAGAGCTACAGGTATTCTAAATAAAATCAATATAGTTTTTCCAGAATTCCGGCTTCGTGTGTCACCGATATAAATTATGTGATGTACGACTGAAACATCGAAATATTTTTTAACTATTAGTAACATTGTGTCTTACCCAGGAAATAGGCAAAGGAGATAAAATTCATACACCATTATTATTATTATCATTTGAAGCATAGATGACTTTTTCTTTCAGAGATCGAGTGACTGCGCCACCTGAGTATTAAGTACAAAGTACTTTACACCTACATTTGTTTTTTACCTCTAACTGATATCATGTTTTATTACCTAATGCTCTCTTCAATATTCCTAGTTTAACTCAACACAATAACAAAAAACAAATTTCGATAAATCTAAAAAAAATTTTAAAAAATCCCATTTAAAGTCAATAGAATCTTTTATTACTTTGATATTATTGTGTATCCATAGGTAATATATACATAGTTTAAAAATGATGTCGTTTGAAGTACGAAAAAATTGCTTCCTCTAAGACATACAGAGTCTAGTAAAGCGGCCAGGAGAACGCTGAACCTATAAGGCTACCTAATGTATGCTACACGAAAAAATATTGTTTATTATTATTTTTATTATTATTTTATCACATAATTATCGATCTAGAAATGTTGAAAATATGTTGACATTTTTTTCTTATCTTATTTCAATTCAATTTAAATTTATTTATTTTTAATATAACATTTACATAAAAAACATATGTTCAATTCGTAAATATTATTAACAAGTGAAATTATATACAAACAACAAAATATCAAACGTATATAAATTCATTCATATCAAAGGTGTAGGAGAATCCTGCTTCGGAAAACCCCTTCATACACATGGAATATATCAATACCCAAAGCGATTTTGTTCAGCATAGCTGTAGCTCTTCCAACAGGCATAACCATCGGCAGGTTGATCCTGTATATTGGAATGTGAAACAATCTATGCTGACAATGTTTAAGGTAATTATCAGGAACATACTAACCAATGCTCTGCATAATTTCAGTATTTTCGATCATACCGCGTAACAATCGATAAAAATGTGTAATCGAATACACATTCTTTCTCTCTTAAGAAAAGCGAAATTTAGAAACGATCACGCTCAATCCACTCTATCGCACAGCGGCGAGGCTTCGGGTCGAGCGGGATGCAGTAGTTATTTTGCTCTGGTGTTGCGCATCCTTTACGAGAGGCTGGAGTGAGACTGCACACCGCGGAGCCACGTGGTCACCTGGTCACCCATCTCGCGTGACGCGACCCACACCATCATCAGAGCTTTATTAATATGTTATGATGTGCGGTAGAGTCCGTTCACTTTCGGAAAGCCACTTGCATTAGTGTGAGTAATACCCTCTGTAACACGTAAATTGTGTAGTGGTATTCCTTTTTTAAAGATACTCCATTGGCCATTTCAGTATCACACTGGCAGTCACGCGGAGCGGTCGTTTCTTTTTTTAATATTTTATTTATTTAAAGATACGGTGACTGCAAGATCACGATACGGTGACCACAGACTAATAATATAAGACAAAATAATATAAATTTAGATAAGGATTCGGAGTCCGATAAGAAGACAATAATAGTTTATTTAATTGATTAAAATTAATTATAAGATTATGAAACCATTTAACCACAATTAAACCTTATACAGGGTGTAACAGAACCAGTCCACAAAAAATTACTGGTCGATTCCAGCCTTGATTATGAGTAGAAAATTTTCAAACAACCATGACCTAATATCAATAGTTAAGAAGCTATGCGACATCAAAATTTGCATTTTTTTTTCAACATTTCCGATTTATTTTTTTACAAAACGTGGAAGCATCATTACAGTAACTTATATTTTTTTAACGTTTTCCAATTGGAATTGGAAGGTTTTTATCATTTTATTTGACTTGTATTTGAGGAAATGAATTTTTCATATTCGATATAAGTTAGTGTAATGATACATTATTATACAGATTTTGCAAAAAATATGTCAGAAATGTTGAAAAAAATGCAAACTTTGATGTCGCATATCTCCTTAACTATTGACATTAGGTCATGGTTGCTTGAACATTTTCTATTTATAATCAAGGCAGGAGTCTATCTGTTGAAAGTATTGTGGACTAGTTCTGTTACACCCTCTATATTATTTATTTTAAATTAGCTATAACCCATCAAAAATGATGTGCTTTTGTTATATATTTCGGCCGCCAGTTAATGCTGGGAGAATAGCGCTATCTAGAGTAGCGTCTTGATAAAGTTAGTGATGGACATAATCAAAAAGGGAATTATGCTTTTTTGCTTCTTATACCTCATTATAATATTATATCACATTATTATTTGAGTCTTCTGGTAGCGTCGGTGACGGACATTGTTACGTTTTAATTTTCAATAAACTAAAGTATTTAAAAAAAATTCAATTTAAAGTATTTTATTTCAAAAAGCGCGTAGTCAATGTTTTCATTTTCTTTAATAACAATTTTGAAATCATATTAATTTTGATCACGGAATTAGTTTTCTATAATACTTGTACCTATGCTTATTTTAGGTTTAGAAAATAAAATAATGTTTATATTTATTTATTATTATCTCAAAAATAAATAATGTTACGAGTTTTTGCAAACGCACTGTTACTCACACTAATGCAAGTGGCTTTCCTAAAGTGAACGGACTCTACCTGGTTTATAGTAGCTGCCATCCGGCCGACACGCGTTGTATGATTGATTATATTTATTCGAAGGAAGTGGACTAATTTTGTACATTTTCGAGTCTCTTAATTATGACGGACATGTTACATCTACAAAATAAAACAAAAATGACTCGGAAATGTTTTGAATATTTAAAAGCTCCGAAGTGTCTGTTACCCCAGTAACGTATCAGTATTATTATTGTCAGCTAAAATGACATTTCACATAAATTTAAGGCCGACGGAGAGTCTACGTGGGTGTTGAATGCGACGATTTATTGTTTCTAAAGTCGATAAGAAACACTCAGTTTAAAATCAGATTCAAATAAATTACTTTTAAATTTGAAATGTCTGGACACTTTATACTTCAAAATAATTAAATATATTTATCGTATATTCTTTTGTCTTTATTAACATTATTGAGAGGTTGTAAAAAAATTGTTTATTTTTATTGTTATCGATCGTATTGTCTCGAATGTTTACAAATTAATTTTAATTATGAAAAGTGAATGTTAAAAAGGAACTACTTCAACTTTATTACGAAAGTTAGTGTTGAAAATTGTTTCAATATAGAAAAATAATTCATTTTCATCAGGTTAACAAAGCAACCATTCGCGAATTACAGAAATTAAAAAAAAATCAAGATGCATTATAGATGTCTCATAGGGACGAACAAATATGTTTTTTCTTATGGAAAATAGGTATGGAAATCTTTTGGGTGTTCATAGGGATTACGACCGATCGTACAGCTGGCTTAAGTGATCACTTTACACAATGTAACGTTCACCATTTCCACCTATGATAGAATACCACATCTATCAAATTTTTGAAAGTTGTATTTAGGTTTAACAACCTGTTTCACATGTGTGTTATAATTATCATTAGCGTCACCAGTGTCCAAAACTTTTTCATTCGCCTAATTAAATACAGATGTCACATATAAAGTATTTTTATTAAAATTTTAAAAGCAATATCCTTTATATGTGTAGGTATATGGGATTCCACGAATCATTAACATTACACTAAATACGCCTGAAAACTATTTAATTTTTTTAAATTCCTTTCTAGACCAGTTTTTGTATTCGGAATATTTTGAGTTTGTCCAAATTTTTCAAGAACACGGTACTGGGTTTTATCCCAGGGGAAATCATTGATTATTTTATAGATGTTGATTAATGATGTTAATAATGATTCTGAAAAAAATAAATGTTGAAATAATTCCTTTCATTGAATCTCGTTTAATACACGGTATCCCGGTGGTAACCGCTTACAGTTCTAGTAGTCAGTGGTTCAAGCCTCATCCAGGACACCAGCAAGTTAGTCTTATTTTCATAGCACAAGTGTTTTGATTAATTTGTTTAATTAGAATATATAGATGAGACACATATTCTGTAATTGCAGCTCTATTTCTTTAACATTTTTTTTCGATGGATAGATATTTTCTGCCCAATATTCTTTCAATGTGATTACATTTAACTTACCATATATTTTATTCTAAAATTGCCAATTCACAAGGAATTGTGTTTAAACTAAAAATAAAAATAACTTAAACATTTTTGGTACCGAAATTAATTAAAGTGTAGAAAAACTTGTACTTAAATTAGTTTATTACCGTGCAAAAAGATAGTAAATCTGAACTATACGATCCACTAATTACTTTCCTTAAGATATTAGTCGAATTGCATTAGATTTTAATTAAATATAATATAAACGTATCTTCATCGTCGAGTGAATTTTAAATGGTATTTTAACCGATGGTATTTTAAAGAAAAAAATATTCAAGCCCTATTATATTAAGTCCATAATGAGCGCGCATCTCCGTTTCACAATTTAAGTTCTGAATTGATAAATGCTTATCTGTGCAGTGACTTTCAATTATGCGTCGCACCGCGTGGATCATCAATCAAATAATTCTGTTAGGAATAACCAAACACCTAAAGGTATTCAGGTGATAATTCAGGTATATTTTTCATTTTTTCTAACCTTAACAAATCATTAACATCGATACCTTGATCTGACATTTTAGTCAAAATTGACTTTCTCTTTAATTTTTATCGCTACTGCAGGAATAACTTTGCTATGGTAATTGAGTCCCATGGCCCGTTGTAGCGTTAATCGATTTGTTTTTTGTTAATCGTTTGTTTGTTAATCGAAAAACACGCGGAAGGAAAAACACGTAACGAAAGAAATATTGACAAAACCAGATTGACAAAACATAATTTTGCTCTCCTGTAAAGTTCGAAATTATCACTAACGCCTTCTTGGCATTCTTCCTTCGATATATACATTCGTTGCATGTTGGTCCGTAATGTCCGCAACATGCTGAAATCACGCCAGAATTGCAACTTTAGAGAATTAGAATGTGACACGCAGTCAACGCGCGACTAATGATACACGCAAGGGTCGTTATTTTTCACGGGTATACGGCTGATAAAAAAATACAAGTGTTAGTTCAGAAACAGAAGGTAGCATTTCTTTTTTTCTTTTAAACCAAGTTCTTGTATTTGAAGTTGAATATGTTATTCTCCGTTTTCTTTTAATAAATTTTTATGTAAAGTTAAGGACATTGGGATATTATACATTCATAGAATTCCCATTGTTTTATGTGTACATGTATAATACAAGGAAAAAATGCATTAACTCTGTGAGTCATACTATAAGCGCAATATAGAATTGTTGAATGCTTCAAAATGGCAATAATATTCCATAATACGTTACGTCTTTTCATTAGTGATTATTTATTGTTACAATCAAAGCCGAGAGAGGCTGCCACCAGGGCTGGCTCTATAAAGTTTGACCCAAATATAGTTTAAGCGTCTTACCGAAGTAAATTCTACTGTGGCTCTTCGACCCAAGTAATTAATTTACCCTAAACAGACCTTAAAGTCTAAATAACTTTGAAAGCTCATCTGGAATGCCTGAAGAAAAATATCACATCTGCATTTCGACTGTCAGATGTCGAAATTCTAAGATACGTCTAAAGTATTTTAAAGTTTCCTACCTGATTTTTGTAACATGTCATACTTCTCAGATACTTCATTTCATTTCATTTCTCTATTACTCAATTTTAAAAGAGACATGAAATATATTTTCGAAGTAATAAATATATCTTCTCTTACCAATTTATTTCTTGATACCTACATATACTTTTTGTAGTCTTAATATACATATATGCAAATATATGTCATGTCATTTCTCAGAAATATAAATGAAGTGTCGGATAAAATATGCTGCATTTTCACCTACGACACAATGTTTGCTCGTTAAACAAATGTATACATTAAATACAACCTGTTACATTGCATTGTTGTTTCATAAACATGCCCAAGAATTACAAGCATGCGGTTAACCATTACTATCCGAATGTTTTTTTGGATATTTTTGTCGAAAGTTTGTCTGAATTTTTTATTGGGATATTCCTCGTCGCTCATCGCTGCTTGAGCCAGTCTCATCATCCCGTTCTTCGTCTTCTCTCCTCTTCTCACTCAGCAACACAAATACGTTATTTTACCATGGTCACTTAACTTTGTAGCCACGAGAGTCTTAAACAATGGTAACTACACATAATCCAAGACTTTCGAATATTCCACATGAATGTGAAATTGACTGTGTCTTTCGAATATTCCATATGAATGTGAAGTTGAATGTGTTTTTCGAATATTCCACATGAATGTGAAATTGACTGTGTCTCTCGAATATTCCATATGAATGTGAAATTAAATGTGTCTTTCGAATATTCCACATGAATGTGAAATTGAATGCTTTTTTCGAATATTCCACATGAATGTGAAATTGACTGTGCCTTTCGAATATTCCACATGAATGTGAAATTTCGAATATTCCACATGAATGTGAAATTTCGAATATTCCGCATGAATGTGAAATAGACTGTCTTTCTCATATTTCACATGAATGTGAAATTGAATGTGTTTTTCGAATATTCCATATGAATGTGAAATTGACTGTGTCTTTCAAATATTCCACATGAATGTGAAATTGACTGTGTCTTTCGAATATTCCACAAGAATGTGAAATTGACTGAACTATTTCGGAATATTACAGAAGCAACGGATAATTATAAATTACCGTCGGCATCGTGCAAGAGTTCAGACTTGTTTGACAGATGACACACGACATAGAAGCGAGCGAACTGGGAACCCGAGCAAAACCATAAACAAGTAATATACAAGAATAAAGCCATACAATGGGCACTTAGGTGCTATCGATAAATGAACTTAGTAGTGCAAATTAAAGAAGTACCCGTGTGGGATATTCTAGTGACAATTAGTGTGAATTAAAGAACGTTGCTCCGATTTTATAAGTGACAAGTTTTGATTGCTTTTAGTGTTTTCATTTGCCTCCCACAGTCATGATACCGTGACAATACACTCATTTCTTTAAAAACAAGAGTGTATAATGATTATAACTTATTAAATAATTTCAAGAATTCTCAGTTAATTTTATTGTTTATGGCGGGGCAGTGGAGTCGTTTAAAAATCTCCTAGACTAGGAGCCAGCGACCGCCAGACTTACGTTATAGTATCAAGCCTGAAATATTTTGTGTAGATGCACACTATAGTAGGAAAATGATTTCGATATTGCGATATTTGAGTTAGAGGGATTTTGGCAGATAACATATACAGATAATACAGGTGCAAAAAATTAGTTAGTTAAACGTAAAAATAACAAACCTGATTTTTAACATGTTTAACGGGACAGTACTCTACACTCATATTAATCATTATCAGACGCTTTTCGTGGTTAATTTCTTCCAACTATTAATTAATAATTATCAAGCTCTATAATTAATCATGTCGTTATAGTATCTAATAAATCAGAATTTTATATATTTTATTCGGGCTATTATTTAAGAATATTACCCGAAACCCAAAATATAAGTATACGGCCTTCTATCCTTCCTGCGGGGAAACGGCGTGATGGTTGGTGAGTTAGTTAGTTACTTGCACATTTTTTGTACCTGTATTACCTGTTATCTGCTAAAATCCCCTGAGCTCAAATGTCATAATAGACAAACATTTTTCCTACTATAGTACATTTATAGAAAATAATTCCGGTATATTAAAAAAAAATAAACTTAATTCTGGCTACTGCACTATACTGACCCAGAGTGCGTTTATACGAGCAAAATACAAATAAAAAAACACTACACACACATCTCTCCGTTGCAGCGTTGATAAGCTCAGCTGCACGCCCTAGAGCAAGATAACGCGATATTATTCACGAAAGAATGAGCACCCATGTAAATGTATCCGGTGTGCGCATTCATCCGGTTTTGATGATCTGTTCTCGTAGCAAACTTCTGAAGCACATACATTTGTACATTCAGCGGTCGAGTCCAACTCCGACTCCTGACCCTGCTATGACCTTGGTTTATTGTAAAGTTACTTAGAATATCCACTCGCTTCCCCTGGTTCAAAATGCCGGATTTCCGAGGAGATTCTTAAAAGCAGTCATGTCTAAAACTGCGGACCTGCAATCGCTCGTCAGAAATCTTTAATATATTTAAAAGATTTTTAAAAAAGGATCACGATAAAAATAAATTTTTCTTAAAATTTATTTAATTATATATATATATATATAAAATAAAGAGAAATACACAAATATCAAATAATAAAACTGAAAAATTAAATGCTGGAACCTGGATTCGAACCACGGACCTCTGTGTTTCGCGCACAGCGTGTTACCAATTTCACTATCCCAGCGACTTAACAAGTCGTCAATATTTGATAGTTATATGTTTCTCTTTGAATTATTAATTCACTTATTTATATTATTCCATTTTTATTCGGGAAGTAATCGACTGTTTTACGAGAATATCAAACGAAGCTTTGACGTCTTCTCGCTAGTCGATTTCCGAACAATGGAAGTATTCTTTGCTAAACTGCAAATAGAGTATATATATTATTAAACATATTTTTCATTTATTTAAGGAACGAGTCCCGTAATATTTAATACGAAATAAATAAATGAAATAAAGAGAAATACACAAATATCAAATAATAAAACTGAAAAATTAAATGCTGGAACCTGGATTCGAACCACGGACCTCTGTGTTTCGCGCACAGCGTGTTACCAATTTCACTATCCCAGCGACTTAACAAGTCGTCAATATTTGATAGTTATATGTTTCTCTTTGAATTATTAATTCACTTATTTATATTATTCCATTTTTATTCGGGAAGTAATCGACTGTTTACGAGAATATCAAACGAAGCTTTGACGTCTTCTCGCTAGTCGATTTCCGAACAATGGAAGTATTCTTTGCTAAACTGCAAATAGAGTATATATATTATTAAACATATTTTTTCATTTATTTAAGGAAACGAGTCCCGTAATATTTAATACGAAATAAATAAATGAAATAAAGAGAAATACACAAATATCAAATAATAAAACTGAAAAATTAAATGCTGGAACCTGGATTCGAACCACGGACCTCTGTGTTTCGCGCACAGCGTGTTACCAATTTCACTATCCCAGCGACTTAACAAGTCGTCAATATTTGATAGTTATATGTTTCTCTTTGAATTATTAATTCACTTATTTATATTATTCCATTTTTATTCGGGAAGTAATCGACTGTTTACGAGAATATCAAACGAAGCTTTGACGTCTTCTCGCTAGTCGATTTCCGAACAATGGAAGTATTCTTTGCTAAACTGCAAATAGAGTATATATATTATTAAACATATTTTTCATTTATTTAAGGAACGAGTCCCGTAATATTTAATACGAAATAAATAAATGAAATAAAGAGAAATACACAAATATCAAATAATAAAACTGAAAAATTAAATGCTGGAACCTGGATTCGAACCACGGACCTTTGTGTTTCGCGCACAGCGTGTTACCAATTTCACTATCCCAGCGACTTAACAAGTCGTCAATATTTGATAGTTATATGTTTCTCTTTGAATTATTAATTCACTTATTTATATTTTTCAGTTTTATTGTTTGATATTTGTGTATTTCTCTTTATTTCATTTATTTATTTCGTATTAAATATATATATATATATAATATTTTATTACAATAATACAAAAATACCAAAAATACTCCACGATCAACAGACTTTCCATCGTAGGAAACGAGTATGCACAAATTGCAGATATTCTCAATATTAACTTAAGTCGTTACCCAAATCTGTTGAACGAACACTTTACCGCTGATTTATTTAATTAAACTTTGTTAATACATATATGAACACATGTCTTTGTTCTTACTGATATATGCTTTTAATTGTCTTTACTTAATTTGTGATTTTACTTGTACAGATAGATATTGTGTTATAAATTTCATATGAATACATTTTTAAATGACCATGTAAGCAGATATTATTCACATTTATAATGTATACTGTTATCTAGATATTTATAAGTTTCTTATTTTAACAGGTGTTAACCTTTGAAATAAAATAAATAAATAAAAAAAAAATAAAATGTTTACAATTCATTTATTTTGTTTGTATATACGTCACCAAAAAGAATTATGATTGTTCGTGTTAGACGTTTATTTTTTAATAGCAAACAATTATTAACCTTGTACACTTGTATAGGAAACCATATATATGTATATATACATATATATATAAACATAGCCGATCGTTCGTTCCGGGGCAATCTTGACTATGTTTGTTAAAATACGGGGCAAGTCAGCGGACATTACATTATTTCTTAATTGTATTTGGAATATTTATTTTTGTCGATTCATTGCATGTGACCGTATGGTTAGTTCTGTAACAGATTAGCAAATAGTTTAACGGCTAATTTTTCTTATAAAAATAATGAAATAGAAATAAAAGTATTTTTATAGTTTTGATACCCCAAATGAATTTGAGTATTTAAGCTTCACAATAACTTTATCCTCGGAGTCACGACATTATTTCCAAATGTTCTACAACCACAGGTCGTTTAGGTGTACAACTTGAGCTGTTAAGGTCGATAACTTCAACACGGGCTCCATCTGTAGACGCTCCCTAAAGTTATTGGGTTGCAGACCAGATAGGGCCCCGCATTAGCTATGCAAATAATGATAACTTTTTAACTTGTCCCGCTGAGATCTTTGACTGAGAGGAGGTGGTGGGTTCCGGCGCAGAGGGTGGCGTACCAGGGATACCCACCCTCCGTCCCCGAGCCGCCCACCCCAAAGGCAGAAGGGATTATTGAATTTAAACGCTAGGCTCTTACGGAGGGTGGTATTGCAATAAGCTTGATATTTTTAAAAATACAGATTGTTCACACAATAATCTGATCATCAAAATCAAAGCGATTGCAGTGCTTTTTTACAATGCCATTTTTAGATATCTATTGTTTTTATTATCGATAAAAATATTAAATATAATCATTAATATTTTTTTTTCATTTTTTAATGAAAGCACATTTTATTGCGAAGTTGCAATTTTAAAAACAGTTTTATGATGTTATAAAAAAAATATTTTTTGAAAATATTTGATTTATAAAAGTGAATTTTGGTGTAAAATTTCTTAAAGAGAAATAAATATACATGCATTCAATGATAAATAATGGCACAAACTATATCAACAGTTATACGCTGATTTTAACATTTATATATATAACAAAACTGTGAGTATTTTTTATTTTATTTATTTCTTAAGTTAGTTAATATTACATTGTATATTAACTAGTATTTAATATTTTACATTCTTAAGTCTATTACTAATATACTATCCATAATAATCTACATATTTACATTTACATCTAATCTAATATATGGTACAATCTATAATTAATAATAAATCTTATGCTCTACAATTCTATACTATTTTTACAGTAATTATAGCATTTGTTTTTAAATATATTCATCTTATTTATATTCTTCATGCTTTCTGGCATCTCATCGTGTATTTTTACACCCCTGTACATTAGAAAATTCTGTATATATACTTTTTTCTTATATGGTAATTTTATTATTTTCCTATTTCTGGTGTTATATGTATGTACGTCAATATTTGCAGTAATTTTGTTCAAAAAATATTTTGGCATTTTGTTATTGAAAATTTTGTATATATGTATGAGAACATTATAAATAAGTATTTTTTTAATTTCCATGCAATTGAGTGCTTTTCTCAGTTCTTCAATTCTGGTGTATTTACTTTTTTTTTAATATGATTCTCATTGCCCTGTTTTGTATCACTTATAGTTTCTTGATGTTTCCTTCATTAGCCAGATACAAAACTGTAGCACAATAGTTGATGTAAGGAGATATTATAGTTTTGTATATTAACTCTGCACTATTTTTATTCAATTTTTTTCTCAATCTTTCAAGAAAATTTTTTTTTTTGATATTTTTTTAGAACATATTCAAAATTTGGTGCCAAAGTGTAAATAAATTTAAGTAAATAAATGAATTTGCATAAATTTAAATAACAATTTAAATGTAAAACTTTACATTTGAATTGTTTTACATTTGAGTTTTTTACATTTTCATTTTCATTTAAAGGTTAAAATTTTAGGGAGCGAAGCAAGTACGTTTTTCCATAGAACTAATCATGTTTATTTATTTTTACCTTATGAGAATATAACAACCAGGTACTGTTTCGCTACCCTTATTTACACTGAAAATGATGTAAGCATTACATACAAATAAAATGTGAACATTTTTTGTGTAAACTATATCAACAAATACGATAAGAAACACAAAATTCAGCATGTTTCATATTGATTGAAATATTGCAAAATAATTTTACTAAAGAGCATAACTTATTGTAGAGGAACATATAACAATAGATATAGTTGGTGAACCAAAAAAACAAAAATACACATGAAGATAAATTCATGTACATTATTTTTCTTCAACTTAAAACAACATCTCGGATTGCGAAGTTAATGTACGGATTTCCGTTCGGTCATTATAATATATTTTTATAATTTTAAAATGAATAGCTTCTCCCATACCGAACTGCCCGCCACATTTAAAGATTTCTCTCTATAGATAACAACTTACTGTATTGAACTATTAGTTAATTATTTAATACAATCGTCGGGCTTCCAGACTAGTGTGGCGCCAATATTTGTGACAAAATTTCAGTTTTAATTTTCAGTACCGATAAATCCGCGTTTCTTCGCCACATAATTATTACATGCTTAATTAATGCACACATAGTTACTGTAATGATAGATCAACATTTTGAAAAAAATAAATCAGAAATATTGAAAATATGCAATTTTTGATATTGCATGTAAGTGATGGTCAAACCGTTATTTTTAACGGTTTTTTCCGGTAGAGTTATTTGCGATTTGTACCTGATTGTACCGAGGTTTGATAAATAAGATATTGCTGATGGTAACTCGTCGAAATGCAAAAAAATTAGTTGCGAGTCATCGATGCAATCACAAGCAAATTTCAAAAAACGGTAAGTAGGTACCGGTTAAAATACAACCACTACTGATATTATGTTTGAACATTATCGACTCAATATCAAGACAGGAATCAACCTGTAAAGTTTTTGCTAATAGGTATACGTACATTTATTCATATTTCTTTGTTACTTAAGAAATCTTTCTATACTCGTGCGTTATCGTGTTAAAGCGTAAGATTGTTCTTTTCCAAGTAATGTGCTTTGAATAAACATTCACAAGGAATGCATTCGACTCTGATTGGCACCTCAATGCAGGCGGCCGTGGGCTGCGGAATAATTCAATGTTTTAATTATTTTACTATACAAAATAGTATTACAGAGTTCAAGCGCAGTAAAAAAAATTGTAATCAAATCAATATCAACATAAGAGCATACGTTAATAATAATTGAAGATGTTTTTAAATAACATTTAAAAAATACACAGGTAGCAAAAAGAGAAGTTTCATCATAGTGCTGATAACATAATATGTTGTAATGTTTAATGAACATATAGACGAAAACTATTAAATCGGTGAAAAAAATTTTGAAATTTTGATTGACGAAAATTTGAAAAAAAATTGAGAAAAATAATATTAAAGTTAGTGTATTTAAGCGCAGAATGATTGACTTCCAACTAGCGATTATAATCCCGGAGCACTTTTCCAATCTCGGGATTGAGGAATGTCAATCCCTTGATCCTGGGACCCGGGATTGGCCAAGATATGTGACAATAAGAAATAACAAAACGAATGAAAATATGCAATTTGAAGTATCGTACAAGTTATTTCTTAAAATTTTGACACTAATTAAAAATTAAAATAGTTAAATTGTTATAGTAATATCATTATTAGCGCAATACTTATGTATCATTCTGAATTTTATGTTTCATTATAATATGGCACCTTATGATAAAAATATTTAAAAAAAAAATCTTTTCTAAAAAGGAAGTATAAAGGAAAATGAAACTTCTTTAACATTGTCCGAAAATATATGTAGAGTAAATTGGATGGTTTAAGATAGTACAATGAAAATATTATTTTTGCAGGTTCAACAGTTTACGTAGGGACCATCAATATGGCACATTAAGTATTAAAAATAACCAACAGGAAAATGACGAGGTTTCAGTGTCTACTTTTTTAGAATTTTCTAAATATGTTCTCAGTCTGAGAAAGTCACCTATCGATACTAGAATCACTGTACGGCTTCTCAGTTTATGACCAATATAAGGATAAAGCATAAAATGATCTTTTTTCAAAATACGAACCTTAATTCAGCGTGTTCATTTGGCCATAAACCATTTCATTATTAAATAAAATAAAAAAAACATCGCATAAAAATAATACAAAAAAGAAAGTAACCCATAAAAAACAAGTTTTTATTTTACTCCCTTTCTCATTTACTAGTGGAAACTGGTTTGGCGCTTAACCTACGCGTTGGGCTTCGGTCGAGCGACGCTTCGAAAGGGAGTAATAAAAAATTTCCAAAAATCCAAATTTATACTATAATCAGGTTCCGTGTCTACCAGACGCATTGAAATATTTTCATACAAATTAGTAATTTGTATGAAAAAACCATTAAAAATTTGAAATATCTAAAAAAAAAAATTTTTTTTGACAAAAATTTGATAGATTTTCTTGATCGTCGCCACGAGTCTGCTTGCAAAGTTTCAGCTCGATTGGATCACGGAAAAAGGGTTAAAAATCGATTCAAAGTTTTTTCGTCAAGCAAGCAGACGCCACGTGTTAATATAAAGGGAGTAATAAGAATGTTCAGTCAACTCTATATTTATTAATAATAACTTTAATACTTATTTATAACTCATATATTACGTAAGACTGTTATAACTGTTGAAGCGGACACAACTAATGAATCGACCGACCAATGACGTCTCGACCCGACTTTTACACTCGCGCTTTATTTCACTCACGCCTTTGTGCAAGTGAAACAGTGTGCGGCCAGACCTGCACACAGTGCGTCAGCTAACGAGATAATTCTAGGACACACGAGCTGATATTATCTTTTAAAATGATTTTTATGTATTGATCCCGAGAATCCCGGGATCGCGGGACTAGAAAACCTTTGGGGATCCCGGGATCCTGGGATTCGGGATTCTGGGATCATAAGACCTATAACGCACTAGCGGCTAGCCGTGGTGCGGGCTCCCGTTGCGATAAGCCGCAGTATACACGGTTAGTCGCAACGGGACGAACCAGTGCGACTTGACGCAGTCCTAAGATGACCGGATTTTTACATGCGGTTTCATGTAAAAATCCAATTGCGGCTTACCGCAACGGGAGCCCGTACCACGGCTAGCCGCTAGTGCGTTATAGGTCTTAGTGTGACGTCACGCGTTCGCATAGCCGGCTGCCAGAGTACGCGGTGTACAACGGGTATGAGAGATGACGTCACGCGACTCCACCGGACGTGACAAAAATATTCATTAAAAACGTACATTTAAAATTCTATAACATTATTAGTTTTTGAGATATCTTGATTTTACAGAGTTTTGATCAATTTTGTAACATGTTATTTCTCTAATTGTTAGAAAGGGCTACAGGCAAGACGCTGTATGACCAGATTAATCTGATATAGGTCTCATTAAAAACCTCAATATCCATCGAGCTTGCATACGAAGATGTATGAATGCGGATGAGGCAAGAGTTGTGTGAAGAGTGTGGAGCTTTATCCTCTCTGCCTGCCCCCACGAGGCGTGATAAATAATACGATATTTTTACAATGCAGTTTAATATCCATCTCACTAGAATTAATAACGACTCGATAATAATATTAACAATATATAATAAAATGATAAATAAATGCAGATGTCACCAAATAAATAAGAAAATTAATGAGGGAGGTGAGAAATAATACACCTATTGTAGTATTTATTTTTAAATATATTTGTAACACAATAAACGAAATAGTCTGAACAGCGGAACACTGATCTTAAGCGTGGGTTGTTTCAAATGGTCTCAGAAGAGTTATGGCAGTTTTAACGAAGTGATAAGATAAGATCTTAGTCAACTCCTTTTGATTTTCTTGTTAATTTGTAGGGGTAATGGGTAATGAAGGTTAAATTATTTAAATTCGACAGCAGATACTCCGAGAACAATGTTGAGAATTTACATAAAAATATCCTAGATACTTGTCGCCTTATCTAAAAATGATGCATCTTTTTACACCCACATAGACAGGTGATAGGTATCTGTTAAAAAACATAAACTTGAAGATAATAAATATTAGAGAAGATATTTTTACTTCACGAAGGTCGGTGATCGAGTACGATTGTATCCACAGGGATTCTTAAAAATTTCGTGTAATTAAAATGTAGGTGTTTTTAAATAATTTTGCATAAATTATACTTTTTAACGATAATTGCCTGAAAATATACTGTTTATCACATAACGGTATCACCTTATCAAACAAATACATTGCTAATGTGAATAATAAAAACAACTGCGTAAAGATATTTTTAGAGGTCATTTTTCAAAAAAAAAAAAAACAAATCCAAACATCGCATCGTAAGCATACTAGGAAAAGTGAACAAGTTATACAAGTGGTCTTGTTTTTTGAAAAATTAAGATTGAAGTCTTTTGATAGATACAAAGTTGTAATATTGTGAATACACCTATATTATAGATAAATGTGTACCCAAATATAATATACTATCTGGGTTTTTTCCACAATTACGTAATTCTACACGTGAATTAATCAATTCTTTATGTAGCAGATGTTCATAGACTGACTTGATCCATAGGAAAATTTTCATTCTGCGGAACGTTTTGGGAATTAAGTCGACTTGTTTATTTTTTCAAAAGAAAAATAACTTCTAGTACAATATCATTGAAAGATTTAGCAGATACTTTGTGGTGCAACATTATAATTTGTATTATTATCTATTTTAACTTTGTGTTGCACACAAAAGTTTACGTATTCATTTATTAATTTAATCATTATAATCAGTATCTCTACCTGATGATGAGAGGGACTGTTCATGTCGAAACTGGAGTAGTAATTAATAACTCACATTGTGTGTGTATTACAAAGTTAAAATAAAACCTAATTTATGGTAAAAAAGTTCAAGATCACAAAAAATAACTTATGTCACTCTTCTCAGAATGCACACAAAATATGGTATAATTATTACCTTTTACTTAAATTCTTCTAATGAATAGAAAAAAAGGATTGGTAGTGATTAAAAACAATTCGGTGGTTGTTTTTATTATGCTTCTCAGTAATATTTATCATCCCTGAGGGCGGTGTTTTAATTCGGTTCCCGGGATACATGTTCACATTTTGTGGTTCCATAAAAAAGGTTCGATTGATTGCTCAATTAAGAGTGGCTATAAAATAATTTAAATTACTTACTCCTCAACAAAAAAAAAGGGATTATCAAGATAGATTAAATTATTTACTAATTTTTGATGATTCAATCATAAAAATATTAAATATTCTTTTGTAGAATCAATAATTTTTTAATTAGTTTTATCATTTTCTCTTGCCGTTAGTAGGGTATTTTCACTGTTATTGTATCTGATTGCGTCGATAATTGAAAACCGAATTTTAAAATTTCACGGAAACCATCGGTACTAGACAACAGTTATACTTTAATTGTCAATTATGGATACAATCTGATACAAATACCAAATAACTGCACCAAAAATAACCGAATAAAAAAACGGCTTAACCATCACTACTTTATGTATATACTATTCTCATTATCCTATGTTTCACACAAAACCCAGGAATAAAATAATTATTTGTATTATTATTTTCTACTTTATTCATATTGTTAACTTAAATAATCCTATTTATCTTTTAATATAATATATGCCTTAGCTAGCTTTATTTCTATCTTAACCATTTATATTCATAAAATATTATTTTAACTAGCTAAAGTGGTAATACATAAATCATGTTCTTACAATATAATTGATACGATCGAAATTATTCAAAGCCCATAGAATTATCAGATAATATCTAATTCTATCAGATATAAATACTCGTCTAAAGTTGATTTAAATTGTGATTTTGATTTAAACATTACAAAGTAATAAAATAATAATCAGATTAGTGAGTTAATCAATCGAAAAATGTTATAATTCAGTGAATAATATTCTGAACATAATAAATAACTTTTAATATTTAAAAATAAAATAAAATACTTAGTTTTAAACCACTTCTATTAGAAATTAATAAAACTATCAACGATAATAGCCAAACAATAAATAAACAAATAAATATATCCGATTTTAAAGTTTTTCCCTCTCTCTTCGCTTAACCCCTCCTCTTCCCTCCCCCCCCCAAGTTGACATTATCACCCTCCCTGATTTTATTTCCCTGTGTAATGTCTGTATTTAGATAAGCCTATATTATTCTGTCCTGGTGAAGGTGGAGACCGACCAAAACTATTTGATAAATATATAGTAATAAGAGGTCTAAAACTAAGTATTTTATTTTATTTTTAAATTTCAATATAATTTCAAGCCACAAAGTGTTTTCTAGCTTTTAAAGTGTAATAACTTTTATAATATAACTAGCTATAACCCATCAAAAATGACAGTATGTTTACACGTCGGTTTCTAACGATTAAGTATTTATTTATTTTATTTTAAAAATTTTAGAAAAAAAAATTCCAGAAAAAAAAATTTTCGCAAAAAAATATCTTAAAAAAAGATTTATGGAAAAAAATAATTTTACTTTAAAAATGTTTCGGACGTTACACGAAGTTACGCGGATAGACGGATAGATAATAATTATAATAATTGGGGTAACAATATATTTTTTAAAGAAAACACATTTTATTCCGAATATGAAATTTTAAGACATTGCAGAATTCAAAATGTGAAAAATAAATTAAATGCATTAATTAGAAAGACATACATAAAAAAATCTATCGAGAGAATATTTGATAATTTATTTAATCATATTGATAAATAAATTAAATTTGCGCCGCCGAAAGCAGTAATCAGTCCGCCCTCTACCTCCGCGGGTAAAGGTAGTTCTCCTGATGACGTTGAGTAAGCATTCAACGAAACGTCGAGAATCGTTTCTCAGAAAAACATACGGTTCATATAAAATATCCGCAACTATTTACAGTTAAATAACAATTATTATCATACTAGACGAAAATCCGAGAAAATTCGCGGGACATAATTTAATAATAACTCGGGCGCCCGAGCCTCATTAGCGGCTAGTTATTATCAGTGTTATTGTTGTAATTCCAGCGAGTTACGGACAGACAGATATTCTAAATTAGATAGTTGATACCCAGATTTATAATGTGTCATAATATCTTTCACATTAATATTATATTTCTATGTTTTTTTCCAAAATATATGTTTATACAAAAGTGAGTATTCGCGAAAATGGCGCTATATAAATTATCCAAATATTATTATTATTATTTTCATGCTCAGCTTATTAAATAAATGTTTGATGGGAGCTAGTGGAACACCCTCCGTTCAGCCAGGAATTAGAGAAATTTTCGGGCAGAAAATGCGTGCAGACCGATGACTGCCTTAGGAAATTACCAACAACCAGTTCAGGGAAGCTGCGGTATATTTCTTCAATCGTCTCCGATTTTCAAAGTCGTCTCCTAATTACTTAGACGTCAACGGAGGTAATGTGGTCTTCGACATGGAACTGGAACTTCGGGAACGGTATACGTACCGTCACAGATATCCTTAGTAATCTGAAAGCAAACTCATACACAAACCAATAGGATATCGGAAGACCAAGCCAGAGGTGGGCAAACAATCCCCTGACAACTCTTGAAGAAGGAGGAGAGTGCCTAGAAGACTGGACCATAAAAATGACGCCACTTTTACTTTTAATAAAAAAAACACATTTTTTATGATTAATTTACAATTAAATAATGTCTTAAAATAATTGTTTGAACAAAATGAAGGCTGTCGCAAACCAACAAATACAAAACCAAATTTATCAATCAATTAGAAAGATATACAGAAAAATCAAATCATCGAAAAAATATTTGGCTTCTACCGGATTCGAACCACGGATCTTCTTCTTATCCGGGGCAGGCGCGTTATCCAATTAAGCTGTAGCGGCCTCCTGAATTTCTGTGAATATATCGACAATATCTGAAAGTCTCATTTATTAATTGATTATCATATATTATCCATTTTTAGAGCGATCCAATTTTTCTGCTACGGTAGGCATAAATAAATCGCTTTGTGTGACTGCCGCTAGGGGACCCCGGAATTAACCATTAATTCATTTTTTATTTTTGGACACATTTGATACAACACACGTTTATTATTTAGCTTTATGCAACTTTATAATAAGAGTGTATTCTTGAATACAATAAATACAATTTAGGAATGAGTTCCAGATTAACAAGTTTTTACGCAATACACAATACGCTTTTTATGCCAAATTAATAATAAATAATGTCTTAATGATTAACTTATGATACTTATTTATATAAAAAAAAATATATCGATATATTCAAGATTGTTTACTGAAAACAGATTATATCAGAAATGCGATATCAGTTTTAAGATACATTCAATCAATTTATATGTTCATTCATTCACGATATTCAAGATTACTTAGTTAAAACAGGTTAGGTTTACCGTTTATAAAGAATTCTGAGAAATAAAATTTTACTTTTTACTGAGAAGTGTGATGATTTTTTATTTATTTACAAAATTATTAATTTATTCTATTTATAATATTCCTGGAAGTCATGCTCTCTCGACGACGCTTACTTGGGTCTTAAATAAATGTTTTCTTAATGACTTAACTAAATTTTTCTCCAAGCTCTTCAATTGTAATTCAAACGTGTGATCAAGATCTTAGAGTATAGCCTGAAAGATGGTTCCACCTAGCTTCAGAAAATAAGGTACTTGATTACCTACTTACCAGCGTATTTTATAGAGCCTATTAAATGTACACACTTAGCGTTCGGTAGGTACTTGAAACTACTTTGATCGTAAATTTACTTTGACAACAAGTGTTTACTTTCCCATCCGATTTTTGAGTTAAATTTATTTTATTATATTTAGGGTTTGGGAGTAATTTAATTGAAGATTTTTTAACACTACAAAATTCTCAATATGCTTGTATATGTTAACATTTTTATTATTTTGGGTATGTATCTAATTATAGAGAGACGTGGCATAATGTAGGTAAATGTATATTTAAGATAAGCGCGTGTGAAGAAAGACAACAATAATATGAAGAAGAACTAAATGCAAAAAAAATGCCCGAAAATTGTGAAATATTTATAAAATCTTTTTTTTTTCAATATTATTAGACTAGCTGTAACACACCAAAAATCATGGTAATTTTATAAGTCGGTTCCAAAGTAATGAGTATATATTTATTTATATACAAAAAGATAAAAAATACTATAAAGAAGTTACGGACGTTACACAACGTTACGACGCACGGACGGGCGGACAACGACAACGAAATTAATATTATTGGGATGTTTTTACCGAATTATAAATTTTATTCTATTCACTTTAAAAATAATTTATAATTGTTTTTTACTTACTTACCGTCACGCCGTTTCCCCGTGGGGGTAGGCAGAGAGGATAGAGCGCCACACTCTTCTGTCATGACATACGGCTCTCGCCTCATCCACATTCATACATCTTCGCATGCAAGCTCGCTGGTTCTTGAGGCTTCTAACGGGACCATCTTCCAGAATCTGGTAATGCGATGTCTTCGGCGGTCGCCCTCTCTTTCTGGCGCCATCAACACTTGCATTATATATCTTTCTTGCCATTCTTTCCTCATTCATTCGCTCAACATGCCCAAACCACCTGAGCGACCCTATTTTTATTCTATGTATTATGCTACGATCAGCTTTACATTCATTCCTAGTGTCTTCATTCTTTACTCTATCATACATTCTATACATACAATACATACATACATATCATACATTTACTCTATATCATATTTATACAGTAGATACATAATTATGTTTTTTATAACAAATTGAATCTATATTATTGCACAATACTCCCCATAATTTTTTTAAAAAGATTGTTTGTGTTACAACTCATCTTGGGTTCAAATTTTTTTTTTTGACAATACATCAGCTGTGATTATGGACCCCGTAATGCAATCCGAAACATAGGCTAGAAAGATCGTAGAAACGCGGCAGAATATCCGAGTAAACTCAAACCAGAAGATTCTGATTCGAAGCCTGAGAACATTTTTATATATTATTTGGTTTCAAAATAAATACCTACACATCTGTAACACAATATTTAAAAGATATTGTTATTTTTATACGAAAGGGATACTATATAATTATTATATTTTGTTTAATTTGTGTATTCAAACGCAAAAAAAATTTACAATCCAATTTTCCAATAGGTAAATGTATATTTAAGATAAGTGCGTGTGAAGAAAGACAACAATAATATGAAGAAGAACTAAATGCAAAAAAATATGCCCGAAAATTGTGAAATATTTATAAAATCTTTTTTTTTCAATATTATTAGACTAGCTGTAACACACCAAAAATCATGGTAATTTTATAAGTCGGTTCCAAAGTAATGAGTATATATTTATTTATATACAAAAAGATAAATTAGATATTTTTTTTATAAAAATATTTTTTTACGTGTGTAAAGATGCCTTCTAACTTCGTAATAAGTCCGAGGTCTGCGAGGTTGTATCCAACGGTAAATCTAAAAAGTAAAGATTTTTATCTCCATCAACACTCGAAATTGAAAAATAAAAAAAGATACATACAAAGGAAGAGGAAATAGGAAAAGAAAGAAAAAAGTTCGGTTCATAAATATTTATATATTTACATAACCTTAACAAAAACAAAATCACAAAAATAAACATAACTTCTTCATTCCTATCGATAAAATCGGTTTATAAATAAAACTCCTAAAGCTTTACTGTCGGCAGGCGTCCGGCCGAGCACGCGCGCACCTCGCGTCTGCGCATGTGCAGCCAGTTCGTGCAGAAAAGTTCGAAAGTTCCCATGCGGCAAAACCTTTTCCAGTGCATTCTAAACTCAAACTTTATAAAAGTTCGTGACTGACCGCGCAGCGAGAAACGCGCAGACAGAGCCCTCCGATACTGGCCTCACGCTCTTTCACGCTGCGTGTATTCGGCTAACGCCCGACCGAGAGTCAACGGGATAGCAACATGGCACTTAATACAAAAAAAAATTAATTCGCTAATACCGTTTACGTTTACTTTGTACACTTTTACGAGGTGTTTGTATTTTGCTCGATCGTTTTCCTGGCGTTTCGAGGTGTGCGTTCGAGCCCTATACCGCGCTGGTCAAAATATACCTGACTTTAGAGAATCTTCGTCGTGCTCGGGCCGCTCAGTCTGGTTTTGAACATCGGCGGGTTGACTGTGTCGCCGGCTTTCTTACCGCAGCGACTCTTATGTTTCGTATTTCGCCCGATCTCGGAATTCAGATGAAATACGAATGATAATCCTAAAAGCATGCGATCGAATTTCGCGCGATGCCTGATTGGACTGTGCGCAATTGAGTTCGCAGACGAATCCTTTCGAGAATGATCGATTGAACAGTTTTCCAAGTTTTTGACGTTTACGTAGTATTTTACGCTAATGCATTTCGGATTGACATAAACATTCATATCGCCGTGTGCGCTAGTGTGGGTCAGAGTTCTGACTGATGAAAACTTTAATGATAAAGAAAAATTGACGTAATTTGCGATAGTGAGCCAGGTTTTTAGGTGTCATTAACATTTTTGTCGATAAGCGTAACTTAATTGGTTGCGAATAGAATATTGTGCCGCTGTAATCAAATAACAAACAAATCAACCGATATCATTCGCACGACCGTCTAGTGGCATTGTTTCAGAATTCCTTTGTTTGGTATTATAATGACTGCATTCTCCACCGCCAGGATATGGATATCAATAAAAATGACTGTAAAAATTTAGTATAAGAAGGAAACTTCGTACTCAAAAGTTGCGTCGAATAACAGCGGGGGCGTATTTGGCATAATACGGCGGATCTGCGAACCACTTAAAGTTGGAAAGTTTAATAAATTATTACAAAACTTTCATCGGTTTATGAGAATTGATATTTCTCCTACAATCCTATTATTATCTGAAAGGTAAACTGAATACCGAAGGGCCATCGACGCGAGTTAAGAGTAGGTACGACCGTTACAAGTATTATTGTTCAGTTTTTTGAAGCGTAAACACAAAAGCGTAGGAACACAATTTATAGGTTTTATTGTGTATCACTGTAGCATTGTTGCTTAAACCATTAAACAATAGTTATAGAAGATTATATTAAGAAGTTTGAAGTTCGTGTATTAATATTATAAGCAAACATTAAGGCGATATTTCAGTCACTCACAGTGACATATGATAACAATATTTCGTGACATTTAGTGCGGTTAGGCGATTGTTGTATTATTATATTTGGTTGTCTTCATTGTCCTTGTCACGTTCCTCGAGTGTTGACTATCTGATGGTTTCTGGTGGAAACTGAAGGACAATGTGGAAGTTCCGCATGATCACGACCATGCTGTGGGTGGTGACGCTGGCGCTGCTGCTGTGGGGGGCCCCGAGGGGCGCGGGGGCGGAGGGCTGGAGCGCCTACCTGGAGCAGCCCTGCTGCGGGGCGCCTGCGGGCCACCACCGCATCAGACACCACAGAGGTTGGGATTTTTTAAATATATCTTTTTATTTACTGGTAGATATTTATTTACTTCTTCTGCCGCGCCATACATGTGTGTCACAATTTAAATCGTGTTATGTGTAGCGTAGTTATCTTATCTTATAGTAAGCATTCAGATGTTTGCTTTGAACGTGAGCGTATCAAATTTAGATAGGTACACTTTAAGAATTATTTTATTAATCACGCAAATAATATATTTTTACATGTAAGTATTTGTTGTTTGTTCAATAATTTAGTATGTATATAATTATTTATTTCAAAACACTAATAAATCAATCGCAGATATTCTTTATAAATCTTATCATCGCAGAGGAATACAAAGCGATTCGAATGTTTTATTTTGATTATTTTTTTATACACTTTATAGTTGAAAGTAGGTACATGGATTATTAATAATTACAATTGTAGAAGATGTTGATTATATTTAAAAAAAAAGTATTCGATTGACTTCTAGAATGGGTATATAATTTGGTGTTTTGTAAATATAAAAACCAAAAAACATGATGAAACTTGTGAATATTTTTTAAAGGATCTAACGGAAAAAAAACAACAAAGAATAAAAATATTCACAATAATTTAACTTTTTTTTAAAACAAGTTAAAAAATGCTACGGGTGTTCTATAAGTCATCTTTGGATAAATTGTATAACTGCAAAATAAAGAGGTATTTAAAATTCAATCAAAATAAATTAAAAACATTGATAACACTCTTTTAAACTAATTTATTAATTATCTTTTGTGATGAAGTAGCTACCGACATTAAAATATACGGACTAAAAGAGTATTTTTTTTATTGAAAACTGTTATTTCGATTGCGATGTTTGAAAAGTGAGAAAATATTGAAAGTTATCGTTACAGCTAACAGGCTCCTTTCCAGGTAATAAACTTTCATGAATACCTGCTGTCGAAATACCACTCCAAGTTTATTGATTTTAGAAGTACCTCAATAAATTAATTAACTAAATTATTGTAAAACATCGACGAGAATCCCATAAATATAAAAGCAACTTTCTACAATATTTTGTTCACTTTATTTCTAGCTTAGATCCGATGTGGCATTTTTTATTATTTTGGTTTCTGTCTTTAGCATTTTCTGTCAGAAATATCAAAGTAAAAAGTTTTCATGTGTGGTAAGAACTTTATTTTCGTACATTTCGTAACTAGATATAATTTTTTCATCTTCCTCTTATATCGTTAAGAATCTATCGTAAATAGACATATGAGGTATAAAAACCAAAACCAAAACAAAAATATATATAACTCTATGTAGCAATGTTCGTCGCTACAACACCAGAAGGCACAAATAATGATGAGGTATGTAAAATAAAGGTATAAAAGCAAAAAATGCATAATTCTCTAACTAACTAACCAACACGCCGTTTCTCCGCAGAGGTAGGCAGATAGGATTGAATGCCGTATTATTCTGTCTTGGCACACCACTTTTATACATCTTCTCATGCAAGGTCCACGGCTTTTAATAGAGCCATCCTCCAGTACCTGCAGTATCTGATAATGTCAGGTATTTCGCGGACGTCCTCTATTCCCGTTGCCTTCAACACTCGCCCCATATATTTTCTTAACCATCCTTTTCTCGCTCATACGTCCGACATGACCAAACTATCTCAGCACTCCTTTTTTAATTCTGTCTACCACACTGCAGCCAGCATTACATTCACTTGTAATTTGTTCATTCCTCGCTCTATCGACCAAAGATTTTCCACACAAGCACCTGTCACCGCATTCATTCGCATAATTCTCTATGTATCAATATTCTTGACTACTGTTACCAAGACTTTACGCTACGCTAGATGGTGCTGTTCTCATAGCCTTAACTCGATACTTAAATATATAGTAAAAGTACGTCATTCACGATGGGTTGTAAAGAGTTTTTATCATACATAATTGATGGAACTCACAGATGACACTAAAAACGATTTTTTGGCCGCGGCCTGTCGATTAATGCTTATATTTTATGAATTATTGTAAATCCAGTATATAATATATCCAGTTTAATACTTTTATATAATAATAAAGGTTCTATCTAAGTTATTGCCCTAAAAAAATTGCAAGTATACATTCTGATATAAATGAATAATAAAAACCCACATATTCGTAAAAAAAACGCCGAAATATGCATTTGCAGTGAATGTCCAGCCTTAAGTTAATTAACTATTTATTAATTTAGCATTCATTTAATAGAATATTCTTAATTAATACGAATTTAATTTGTTTTCACCACTTATTTGTTGAAAGTACCAACATGTTTCGGGGCCAATGATCTCTTCATCAGGATACAACATATACTAAAAAAATCAAAAATCGAAGTATACACAATAACTTCTTAAATAGTGATTGATGATTAAATAATTAAGTACTAATAAGAAAACAAATTTAAATGTTAACTATTTGTAAAAAGGACTTGATTATTTATAATATTCAATTAACTATTAACACATTTTATTATTTCTAAAATTTATATTTTATCCAAATGTAATCTTGTTTAATTTGTATGTAATTTTGTAAACCCTTATTAATTTCAAAAGAATGATCCATTTTTAAAAGTTCATTAGAAAATTCGGAATAATTATTCTTACTTTAATATAGATGAAGGAACCGTTGGCCCCGAAACGAGTTGGTATTTTCAACAAATAAGTGGTGAAAGTAAATTCGTATTAATTATATTAATAATGTTAAAGCCCGGTCGCCGAAAAGAGAGATTTTCGAACATTGATCCTACGCTACGTATCCTTTTCGCACGCGTACAGTCATGTTGCTGTCACGCTCGCATAGGCACAGCGAGAGAGCGTGACAGCAAAATAATTGTACGCATGCGACAAGGATACGTAGCGTAGGGTCAATGTACTAAAATCTCTCTATTCGGCGACCGGGCTTTACCATAAAACACTTTTACTTTTATTGAAGTAGAATATTTTGTCGTTACGCCGTGTATAGTAAACATTATTTATAATGGAGAGTTTGCATGCAAATGTACATTATGTTAATTAATAAACAAGATGTTTCTGTGAAATATCAACTATATTACTTTACAATTTTCTCCACATATTTTGTTCACAAAAAACATTTGTACCGAAAACAGTTAATAAAATACAAGCACTTTAGTGGGATGTGGCATTTATACCAACATACATATAGAAAAATAATTAAAATGAGTAATTTCTACGAATCTTTTGGTTTTGCGAGTTTCCAAGTCACAGCGCTGTAAATAGTTTATTGTACTGAACTTCGGAATGATTGTCTTGACAGTCATAAACTTATGAGGAATAAATTATGTATAATTATATTTGATCACGACATCGACATGGGTATATAGTAGGTTCAAACATACTTTGCAGTACAGATGGAAATGATTTTATGGTTTATATTTAATGCTATTGTGATTAGTGGTGATTCATGGGAAAAGACAATTAGAAACGCAAATCAAGACGTAAATACGATAAAAAAATGGTTTGACTGTAATTTCTTATCCCTAAATGCTGAAAAAACAGTATGCATCCCTTTCATATTAAACCTACCTAATATCCCAAATAATATAGTTTTAAAAATACATATTCCTAACTGCTGTAGTGTAAACTGTCGCTCTATAACCTATGACAAATTAAATATGACGTATTCTGTTAAACACTTGGGTATTCTTTAGACCAACATTTTAAATGGAAGAATCATATAAACATGATTGTAAATAAGTGCGAAAAATGATATATATATATATATTTAAGATTACGAAACATTTTAATGATTGAATCTCTTAGAACATTATATTATGTTTTTGTACATTCTTTATTACAATACGGAATAATAGGTTGGGTGGGCTCTCATAAAAGTAACTTACAGACTCTTAATACAACTAAAAAATTAGTTATCAAAGTAATCTTAAAAGAGACATAGAACCTTTCCTACAGATTTACTTTTTAAAGAAATTAACGTTCCAACTTTAGACAGTTTATACAAAAACACCTCAATTTTACAAATACATAAAAAAAATTCACTCATCAAAATATAAATACACCAAAAACTCATAATACTCATAGCCATATAGCCAAAGAGCGCAAATAATAGGATGTTTAAACATTTCCAAATACAACACCATATTACCTAGGTGTCAGATATTTCAATAACTTACCAATGAATATAAGAACTGAAGAACACTTTACAAAATTCAAGAAACACACACAACAAATAGAATATACGTAATTAAAACAAAAAATAGTTAGAATTTAAAAAATAACGATAGGTACCTACTCCGAAAATAATTAGTATACTTGAGTCACTAATATTTATCTTATGTTTGTATTTCTCTACATTGTTCCATTATTGACTTATACATACTTATTCATTCATGCTCTTATGTATCATATACTCCTGTCCCCAAACACAAGTAGGTATTACTTTTCTGAGGACAGTTAAACATGTATGTATATAAAAAATATATATTCACTATAAAATGTATGTAATATTTATTTATTTTCAATAAAGAATTCTACTCTAAAAAAAATGTAAATATAATCATTCATTTCTACCCAAGATAAATAAGTACCTACCAGTGGCGTGCAACGCATACAAGAAAAAGTATTAGTAAATATTTTGGAAAATAAATATTAATTTAATAATAATCTTGAGAAAAAGTTCATTTAAAATTCTAGCCGTAATTCATGGCTACGACTACATTTTTTCTTTCCGACGATTCTGTATACAATTTCATGTCAATGCTTAGCTTATCTCGCTTGCTAAATTTGTTTCTTAGATTCAGTCAATTTGAGAAAAACTGAACTGCGTATTTTCCTACTGCAACCGTATAATATTATATTCGTTCATCCAAATGTCTGCGGTTTTTTGTAGTAATCGAGTAAATTTTTCATAGATTAGCGTATTTCTTCTAAAGGTCTAAAGTAAGGTGAGAACTGCGTGCACGTCACTTGCTGAAATAACATTGTTACTAATTATAAAGTTGCTTGAATTCCAACTATCAAATCAAACATTGTGTACACTTATTATTTTATTTGAATGACTGAGTTCATCAATTACAACTGTTCTGTTTACATGAATTAGTTTTAG
>JADDOH010024534.1:0-268443 GCA_016648135.1 Agrypnia vestita | reverse complement strand
GCGTTGACTGCTGCGTTGCATTACTCAACCGGTACAATAATGAAGGGATTTTAAATCGAATCATTACCTGTGATGAAAAGTAGATCCTGTACGATAATCGGAAGCGCTCATCGCAATGGCTGAACCCTGCCGAACCAGCCAAACCATGCTCCAAGCGAAAAATGACCCCAAAAAAGTTACTTGTGAGCGTTTGGTGGACTAGTGCTGGTGTCGTTCACTACAGCTTTCTTAAATCTGGCCAGACGATTACGGCAGATGTCTATTGTCAGCAACTGCAAACCATGATGGAAAAGCTAGCTGCTAAACAACCGAGGCTGGTTAATCGCTCTAGGCCACTGCTGCTTCATGATAACGCTAGACCACACACTGCACAACAGACGGCTACCAAATTAGAGGAGCTTCAATTGGAATGTCTAAGACATCCACCGTACTCTCCGGACCTTGCCCCAACAGATTACCATTTTTTTCGAAATTTGGATAACTTCTTGCAAAGGAAAAAATTCAACTCCGATGGGGCAGTCCAAACCGCTTTCAAAGATTTTATTGATTCCCGTCCGAATGGTTTTTTTAGTAAAGGGATCGATGAACTACCTATGAGATGGCAAAGTGCATAGATAGCAATGGTACATACTTTGATTAAATAAATATATTATAATAAATAAAAAAATCGGCTTTATGTTCCTCCCATACTAAACATCAATTTCATATGTAAGGACCTAATATTCAAAAGAATAGGTGCGAAATAATACAGTTTATCTGTTTGGAAAAAGACAGCGTAGAAACTAGTGCTCTTGGAGCATCCCCGAACGACCGAAAAAGATAAAAGCGGAAAATGTTGAGAGCTTTTAAGATGACTTCCATGGCCCCGAGATGAGATTTACTCGAGTGGGGAGACGGGCGGTGAAGCTCTTTTTTAAGGGTGTGATATAATTCCTTGACCTCTTCTATGCATTGTTTTTCAACGGATATTATTGTAGAAATATTTTCATTAGTGTTTTAAGAACACAATTACTGGACTTTGATGATTTCCATGATATAGAATACATAACGGCGACGTCTATGTATACTATGTCATGGGAATTAATTAATTTTCATTGATGGCTACTGCATAGTCTCTTCAAATATTTGAAAGAAGACGGATAAAGAATATATGTTTGTACAATTTCCAAAATTTTTATAGGTTGTGGATGTTCTTACAGCGAATTGCTTTGTGTAAAGTGATCACTTAAGTCAGCTTATACAGGTCATAAGTCCGATGGCCGTTCTATAAAGACTTTCGTACATATTTTCCATACAAAATAGCTTAGCTCTGTGAGACATCTATTATTTATCTTAATTATTGATGTTATTATATTTGCTACTACAATTTTTCGTCGTATTGGATGTTTTTTTCAATAGCTATGTGACTGGTTATTCATTCATTACACATGTGTACGTAAAAAGGGAGTGGACGCTTCGCTCCAACACGGGGTTAATTCGCCCCCGAGGACTGAGCCCCCGTTCTAACCTAACCTCCCCAATCAATTACTTAGAGTTCTAGTGAGCAGCATTAGTAGTCATGGCAAACTATACTATATAAACTCACTCAACTAAGATTGCTTTCTGCTAGCTGTTCATACATAAAGAAGCTTCGAATTATTTTACGTGTTGTGGCTTTTGTATAATTGTATGTTTGAAAATATAATATAAATCTCATGTTTGTCGGTTCCAACGATATATCCCTCGGTTCTTGTCAATATCAATATTTATTTTATTAACAAAAACTTCTGTAACGAAAGAAAATGAACAACTAATATTATCTAAATTAATTGTTTAACTTAGAATATTAAACTACACCAATGCAGCTTTGAGTTTTTAATTTTTCTTCGACCACAATTTGCAACTTTCTACCCTTTTTAACGTTCGAAGTATTTTTCATGTTAATCGTATATCTATATTTTGGCTAGGCGATTTTTAAAATTTATTATGAGCTAAAAGCTCGCTCTAAAAAGGCTGATATTTATGAGATTTATTTATGAGGTCACTTGTGAGTACCGAACTAGGTTCTGGAGTAGAGAACTCTAGAACCTTCCAAAAAGCCTTCAAGGGATCACAGGCTACCCAAACATAAAATAATGGTCGGATACTGTGCAGGTAGCGTTTTTTTACCCATGATTGTAGGATTCAGATTGGCCTATGGACAAATCGAGAGGCTGGATTTACTGGATTACTGTTATGTCCAAGGAAACAACACTTAGGACAATTTATGAATATATATAAATTTTAGAATTCTATGGTATTCTGCGGAATTTTACGGTATTCTTTCCAGAGGTACTACAAGCAGCAGAATTTAAGCTGGCCATGTCTATTTAATAAATGAATACCTTGAATCTATTTAATGTCTTCATGTATTGTTTTCACAGTGATTAAGCTACATTGGAAAGTAATTAAGTAATTGAAAGCTAGTTTACGTATGTACGGAAAGTGTGACAGTATTAATAATATTAATGGATTTATAATGATAATGGATTTCACAACATAGCTATCTGAATGCTTGGCTGATCACGTGGGTTACGATGTGTGGACACATAACACTATAATTAATATCGAATATACTTTCAAGAAGTTACTACAATACTTATATGATTTAAAGTGTACTTTAAACTTTAAATCATTAAGTTTTGACTCTGTATTCGGGCCTTAAGGTTTATATTTCGGTCGTTTGACATATTTAGGTATTGGAATAACGAATATTTTATACAAACCGTGTGTATTTGTTGAGATTCGATTCCCGACATTTCGCTAGAGTCGTTAAATATTTTAAACTTTAACATATAAGTATTATAATATATATTGTTATTTGGAGTGACATACAATCTGCTTGTTGGTTTCATAAAAATATTTTAACAACATTTTTTACGAAACTTAATTTTTACAGAATTTTCAAGTACATTCTGTAGAAGGATTCTTGGCAAAATAAATATGCAGTAAGAGCGCTCATAGGCCTTCCTGGAGTTAGGCACAGACCACCAAAATGTATAGACATGAACTAACGGATAAACCTGGTTTGAGTTGGTTCCACTATGTTTGACTTGTATAAAAAAATTGCTATGAGCTTATAAATTTTGGAACAGTTACGAAAACGACACAAGAGTTAGAGTGAGACTTTCATTCAGAGATAAGTCCTAATCTTAAAAAGCTATGATAAGTTGTAATAATGATGTAGACAAATTAAATTAATATTAAAAACTGTGAGCAGCATTAGGAATGTTCATGGAATATGTTTACCATTGTCAACGTTCTATGTTTAGTATAGCTTCTGGTGTTAAAATTAATCGCACGAAATTGAACAAAATATAGCATCACCAAAGAGCACACAAACTTGTTAAAAAAACTGTAAACATTATCAAAAGTGTGGGTCCTGTGAGCCATCAAGCGGCAGAGACACAACCTATCCGTATGTGCTACTGTCAAATAGAAATTATCTACAATTTTAAAATAATTAAATACAAACAATTATATCTAAGAAAGTTAGCGAGTGGAAGGTTAGCAAGTAGAGGACTATATTCCGCGCACAAAACTAATTGTATACACACTAGATCAGGCCTAAATCGGTAATCTAGCTCATTTTATTAAAAACATTAATAAATGTCCAATCAAATGTTATAGACAAAAATAAACTAATTAATATTAAAATATAAAAAACTAATAATAATTAATAAAAAATAAAACTAACTTATTCTGCAGCCGAAATCTATAATTACACCCCAGCGTGTTATCAACCAGGGTGAATATATTAGTGTACTCCCAATAGGTCTTATTTAGCCCCAACTGGCCAAAAATATTCAGAGCTTAAGGGGGGGTAAGGTTAATTCGTACAAAAAAAGGCATGTTTTTGTGAATTTTTTGTGACGACACAGTTAAAACTTCTTTATTAAAACCAATAGTACATTAAAGTATGACATTTTAAGAATATTGTGTAAAATTTTCAAGACGAAATATTAAAAAATACGGCAATGGCAGCAATTATTCGGACGTGTCTCAGAAAAAAGTAGAATTGCGGTGTCCATCATAACTTGGTGCTAGATCATCTGAAATCACAAAATCAAAGTTCATTCGTTAGATAATAGGTTATCCCAGGTAACGCTGGGAGGGTTTTTTGAAATTTCAATTTTTCAATTTCTTGGAATACTTTGAAGGGAAAAACTCGATTTTTTGCGAAAAATATCGACTTATTTGTTATTAAAAAATAAAAATCAATAACAAATTTGAAAAACACTCGACAGCGTTTCCTCGTAAATTATGTACAGAAATAGTGTTCAAAATTTCAAAAGGATCGGTGCAGTAGTTTTGAAGTTATGATGGACACCGACTTTGAAAACGTGAGATGTAGGGAACACGCTTTAAAGTTTTGCACACTGTGAAATTCAAAATAAAACTGAACACTTATTTTATACTTACACATAATTGTCGATGCCATGTTCACACAGCAAAGAGCTTTCATCATTAGCATCTTTTTGTCCTTGTCTACGCAAAACTCTTCCAATACAATAGCACGTCCGGTCTCCTCAGGTGAGCGCGTCTCTTAGCTGCCCGAGCAGGTATAGAAAACAGTCTGAGTATCGCTCAAATGTTCATAATTTCGTCAATTTTGCTCCGATTGACTTGAAATTTCGACACAATATTTTTGCGATGTTATACATTCATTTAAAAAATTAAAAAAAAAAAGCTAAAAACCTTACCCCCCCCCCCCCTTAATACTCTTAAAAAATAAAATATCTTAGTAAATAAGTCCCTCTTTGTTACAGAATGATGTTTTTACTTGGAAAGACTCGGTGTGGAAATAATTTAAAAAAATTAAAATAAAGTCTATTGTAAAAAATACGCTTAGTTTGCCCAGGGATTTAATTACGTGTGAATAAATGCTTTAACTGCAATATAAGGGCGGGTCCTATATTAATACATACATCATTTTTTTCGTTATATAACGATTCGTTAGTACAATTTTAGTAAAATTTATCCTACAGTCGGATCACCAGTTAACTGTTAGTTAAATGGTATGACAGATTAACGTACTATTTTTAAAGGTTAGTTCAATTTTCGATTCATGTTCGTGCTGTTTGTGTAAAATTTACTTAACAATGTAAGTGTACCGTGCTACTACATTTTCAAAGAAAAATATGTTTCGATAGTGATGTCGAGCTATTATCGTGTTCAAGTTTGTCTGATGAAGAACAAACGAGAGGGAAATTTTGGGTTATTTTTTGTCTCTGACAGCTCTAAAACCATAGATAAGAGCAGTAAAATATTGCGGCACTTATTTACGATACGGTTAAAAAAGTTTAATAATACGTGCGTTAGTAATCTTTACTAACTAACGGCCATTCGTTATTTAATTGTCGATGTACCAAGTGATATTTGATCTTTCATTTATAAGATCGGCCCTAATAGAAGGAGACAGCGACTGCCAGACTTACGTCATAGTATCAAACTGATTTTTTTCTGTAGATTTACACTACTGTAGGCTAGAATGTTTATATTACGACACTTGAGTTCAGGGGATTTTGGCAGATAACAGGTAACACAGGTACCTACAAAAAATGTTAGTAAAACGTTACTATATACGGTATCAGGTAATAACATTGTTAAACATAAAAGTGACCCGAATAAAATATATAATTTACATATTTAGAGATTATTATAGATTATTTACATATTTAGATTTACATATTTAGATTTACATATTACAGATTTACATATTTAGAGATTATTATAGATTATAGAGATTAGAGATAATTTACATATTCCATGCATCTGGCGGAAGAAATGATCCGCGAAAATCGTCTTGGAAGTCATTAATATGAGTGTATAGTATTGTCCCGTTAATTTTAAACATATTATAAAATAAATCTGATTTGTTATTTTAACGTTTTACCTACACATTTTTACTTTATTTGTTTATTAATTATTTGGTAAATGAACAAACTTAAGAGCGGCTGTATTCAATATAATATAATTAATACATATTTATATTACACGCCTGCCCACTTTTAAATGACAATTTAATTCTCGTGTTTAAAAGTGGGGGCATTGTCATATGTGTATATGTATATCTATTGTTAACGCAATCATTAGTGTAAGACATTAGATTAAATAAGTAAGATACAGACAAAGAAACATTAGATTAAGTTATGAAAATTAAGACATTAAATTTAGTTAGTAAGATATAAACAATACAAGAAGACATTAAAAATGCAGAACACTAGATTAATTAATTAAATTAATTAATTAATTTTTGTATCTGTATTACCTGTAGGTATCTACCAAAATCCTCCGAAGTCAAATGTCATAATATACAAAATTTTTACATCCTATAGTGTAGATCAATAGAAAATATTTCAGGTTTAATATTATAATGTAAGTCTGGCGGTCGCTGGTTCTTAGTTTAAAAGAAAGTATTTATTTCAACTCTGTATAATTTTATAATCCGGAGTAACCCCGTAATGCTTATTACTTTTGTTTTTGTTGTTTAGGTTAGTAGTTCTTGAGGTTAACTTATTGTAAAAGTTAAGTTAGGCTCGGTAAACATTAGCTTAGTGCGGTGCGTAATTTATTCCTTCAATGGGTGGCTTTTTACACTCGGTGCAAATCGTGTTAATAATTAATTGCCGCGCCGGAATGTGCTCGACCCCCACATTACTGCAAACTGCAACGCAAGCGAAATGTATTATTATGTTTGTTACTCGGTAGGCGATAAAATTTTCACAATTGTGGCGAAATTTTTCTTCAGAATTATGCCGAATATTTCCAAGTCTATATACCTATAAGGTTGTCTGGAATTTCGGAGTAATTTCGTTTTTTCCAACAGTTGACTCATTAGATGTTGAGTAACAACCCTCTTGGCCACTACGTACCTCGCTAGATAGATATATAGGAATACCTGTTTTGAAGTAGGTAGCTCTTTTTAACATTTTATCCCCTTTCATCGACATCTAATGTTAATACAGTAAAAATCAAGAGCAAAAAACAAAAGTATCATGCGAGATGCAGGAAAATTTTTTTAAAAATGGGCATATGATTGTTTTATATTTCTTATCAATAAAAGAAGTAGCAAGCTAAAGTAAAACAATAAGGAAAAAAGCATGCAAAGGTATGCAAAGAAAAAAACAAGAATATAATTTGTGTAAAAAAGATAAATAAAATGACAAAAAATCTATAAAATATGATAGAATAAATAAAATAAAATGAATATAATAATCACAAATAACGAGCTATAAAATATGATACAATAAAATAATATAAAGAAAATATGTAAAAATAATCACGGTAAAGAGAACAAACTAAAATACAACTTCGCAACAGATAAGAATAACAATCAAAGTGAAATAAATAAGGGAATGAAGTGAATATGGTCATTTTACAGCTTATATCCTACAACATGTTACATATTTGTATACAATATACAGCAAGCAGGGATAATACACGTTAAAAATATACGAAGTAAAAATGGAAAATATGCACACGATCAGTTTCAACGTTTATCAAGAGTTTAAATCACCAAGGACTGCTTAGTTCGTTTATTAAGATTTGTTACTTCGATCTAAGGCAGATCTGTTCTTCTAAGAAACTCTTCCAGCCGATTGCTCCCAATCTTGAAAATGGCCGAGAGATTAATGAAAAATAATAATTTTTCCTTAATCTCTCGGTGTACGTATTGAATATGTTTTTGATGTATTGATGCCTGTTTTAAACTTTCTACTGTTTAGGCGGTGTTCAAATGTACTTATGTTTATTAATTGCCTTTGATATGCCATGATGATGCTGATAAATTACTTGAAATATACTCAAATATGTATACATATAAGTGTATTGAAATTGTAAAACTTTCATAAGTTTTAATCCACCGTTGAGTAATAATAATTGAGTAGACGGGTGTCCCCGTAGAAAGCGCTTAGGCTTACATATTATTACTCAACAGTGGATTAAAACTTAGTGTTTAAAATAAATGATTTAATAATGAACTTCCACTCTTTGAACGAACAAGGTTAACTTTAATAATAATAGTATCTGCTGTCGACCGCGCGCGAGTAAAGCATTCCAGTGAAACGAGTGAAAACTTTTAATCACATCATGGATGGCGCGTAATTCGAAGCTACTGGCTCGGCAGAATACCCTACCCACCCACGTGTAAATCTTTTGGTTGAAAGGTCAAGCCACCTATCTGCCGAAAGATAAATAAATATTAGAATATTAAGTCAACAAAATTAATATATTCAGAATATTTTGAATATATTTAAAGTTTTCAAGAACACTACTGATTTTATTCTCAGGTTGACTAATGATGTCCCTCTGGGGATGAAATCCACTATTGTATTCTTGAAAAATTGGACATCTTCAAAATATTTTGATTATATAAGAATTGGTCTAAAAAGGTGTTAAAAAATTGAAATGATTTTCAGGCGTATTCTAGTGTAATGTTAATAATTCGGAAGAATGTCATATACACACATGAAGGATATTGCTTTAAATACTCCAATAAAAATATAGGTATCTCATTATCAATAGTGACATCTGTATTGGATTATGGGATTACATAGTTTTCGACTGCAGGTGGCGGTAGTAAAGATACAGTCCCAGTCAACTGGACCTAATCTCCTTTCACGCACATTGTAGATGCACTAGACAGAACGTGGTTTTCCATATTTCAAGAAATAGAACGTGCTGTCACAATCCGATGATAATTGTATCGATATTGACCTCTTTAATATTGGTCTTACCGCACTGAAAAGATTGCTATAGATTTCGTGTACTTTACTCTACTATTTCATTCTAAAACGACATCACTCAACTATTTCTTCTTAGCACTATTTAACTAATGGAATTAAATCGTCAGCACTAAATCGACTTCGGCAAATAACTCATCGCATTTCGATACAAGCTCCGCGCCATTTTTCCCCAACCTTATTTCCGTGTTATTATCGAAACTCCTTAATGGTTTCTTATATTTCATATTTACTTTCTTATTTCTTACTTACTACAAATTAAAATTAAAAATAGTATTTCATCCAACTTGTACTTAATTTACTATAATTAACCAACTATGAATCTTTGTAATTGGTTTTTGCAATGTATACTGTGCTCTAAAATAAGGATTTAAATTGTTAAGATTCATTAAAAATAATTAAATATATTTAATAATAAATAAATGTATTTAAACCGTTTTGAGTTTGATTTTTAAACTTTAATATTTTTTCTTTATGCAATTAGAAATTATTAATTATTTTAGGTAGGTATATAATGTTCTCGATGAGGGTTGGATAATTAATTATTGGCGTTTAAATAACTCGCCCTTCAAATCCCAAGCTGCGCGAATCGTCTGCGTTCTTCTATCAGGGAAAATCGAAAGAGTAAATGATGTGAAGCTTTAGATGTGATTAACCCAGATAGGGGTAGCTATCTGATTGCTTGGTCTGCCGCAGAAGCCTTTCTAACCCTGCTTACATTCTCATTTTATTGAAATCTCTTTTTTTATTATTCTCTACAGCATAAAATGTTCATCAAATTGTCTCCAGTCATTGTGTAATATTGTATATTCCGGGTATATACTTTGATTTGAAGGAAATCTCACGGATAATTGGATACTTAACAGAAAGAAACGTATCTACTTGTTAGTAAATAACTTTCATTCTAAGAAAACACTTAGGTACATAGAAAATAAAGTAATTACGGCAAATTCTTGATTACGCGTAGTGTGGCCGGCTTTTTGTTCCGGGGCAATCCTGACCATGTTTGTTAAAATGTGGGGTAAGAGAGTGGTTATGTGACTTAAAGTAATATTTTTTAAGACGTAGGGCGTGTTCTATGGATAAAAATAAATAATAATCAGAGGGGACACTTTCCGTTGAATAGGGCGGGTGTGGTTCAAATCCAAGCTCCATTATTTGTGTTTATGAATGAGTGTTTATACTGTGTTTATTTTGCAAAATGATGCTGAGCGTTGATCTGATCGTTGAAATTTTTTCATTTCTTTCTTGTTTCATTCTCTCTTACTGTTGTTAATATACTGCTGCAATGATTGTCTCGTAAGTAAGTAAGCAATGGTTTGGTTTTAGTGACCTTGCCCGAAGAAAGCACGTTTTTACATAAGATTGTTCTACAGTACCCACTTCTCATCGCTGCATAAAAGGTTCAGTTTCATACCTGGTCGAGGGAGATGCACAGACAGTTCTTACCTGCTGCTCTGGTTTATGACAATAGGAGCGTGGTTAGTAACAAAAGGGAAATTTCACTTTTTTTAATATAATAATCTTTAATTTGGTCTAGAGAGTACGTCTTCGAATAAATTCTAGAATATTTTTTTTTGTATATAACTAATAAGAGTATAAAAATGATTTTCTAATTCAACATTTTAAATTCCCGCCAAAACACGTCATTTCACTACCGCGAATACGTGTATGGCGTCCAGATATACTAATACTACGGCACTATACCAAACGCGCGAGCTGATACATCACGACCAATCATGTGCGTTTTAATAAAGTCGTGTTTTTAAAGATTTTTATAATAAAAATTATGAATGAAAACATTACCCTCCATTATCCATACTGATTCACAGAATATAATGAATATTTATGAGCCTAATATCATTGAAAGATTTGAGAGATATTTCGTAGTGCAACATTATAATTTAAAATATGATTTATTTTAACATTGTAAAACACACACAATATGTTAATTACTACTATAGTTTCAAGAGGAGTAGTCCCTTTCATCATCAGGTGTTCTGTCATTCCTGATGATGAGAAGGACTGATCCTCTCGAAACTATAGTAGTAATTAATAAGTCATATTGTGTGTGTATTACAAATTTAAAATAAAACATATTTTAAATTTATGAATCTATTTAATATATTTTCATCGGTATTTGTAATATGTGAAATTTCCCCATTCTTGGGGAAACCAAATTCATTTTTGCTAGTTTTACCGATACGATCAAGGTACTTTTAAGACATTTATTTACTTTCAGAATATCTCCGTATGAATCGGTAATTTATTTCGTTCTTTATTTCCTGGTCAAACCATCGTGCAATGACGCAAATGTTCACTCGTTGGCCTTAACATTGTTTATAAATAACGGTAAAAAATATTTCAAAGAAAAACACTAAAGTCACACTCCACTAGTAACACAAAATCCATTAACAAAAATACTCTACGCGGATACATAAAAAATAAAGAAAATGTTCTTAGGCTTTCACGGCCACTCTGTCCTCTGGGGTAATATGCAGTTTAAATTATCTAAAATTAAATAAAAAGTCTGATTAGTTAGACATTAGTTAGAGAGTAAATTAGTGATAACAAATTAATATACGATTGATCCTTGCTTGTATTATTGATTATAGTGTGTGGTGTAGTAATAGTGATTAATAATAATAATGAGCGATCTTTTGATGTCAGAAAACTTAAGGAAAGGCTGAGGTCGGTTGTATCAATTTCTCATAAAAACCATAAATTTTTACGAAAACGGTTGTGTGATTGCAATAATCGATGGTTTAAACGAATGATTACTATAAACCAAGTTGATACAACCGGCCCTAAGAGTGCAAATAAGGATATTTTTAAGTGTGTTGACATCTCGGAGAGCTTGTAAACGTTTTGTAAGACATTAGTTGTAAGATATCAAAATATCATACTTTAAATATAAGACTAAATTTTATTTTCTTTGTAATTTTAGGATAAAATTTTTGGCATCGCTTTTCTATGAATATTATTTTTGTTGATTGAATTAATTTTATATTGGTTTACATTAAACAATTACAAAAAATATCTGAACTGAAGACATTGGAATATACATTGAAATAGCTAGTTAATTTAAATGCAAAATTATTCATCTATGATCACTCTTAATTTTAAATTGTTTTTTTTTTCCATCATTTTTTGGGTATGTCCCCCGGTTTAAGTCTCCCACCGTTCTTTCCATTCAATTTTATCCACATATGAGCTATTTTCCAATAACATTTTAAACTGACACTGCACGAACACAAATTCGGTGTTTTGTAGCTCTCTTTAGACGTCAATTCCATTTCCATGTATTAATCCCAAAAGAAGGTACAACACAACCACATTTGTGGTTCGAATATCCTGGACTCCTGTGTATGTATAATTAATTTCACGCGTATCTACATTTGTGTATAATTTATTACGTATGTTTGAAGTTACGTAAATAAAACTCGTACAAAATGACAAACCAGAAATATTCTAAATCGACCAAAAATAGAAATCTCTATACACAGCGCAATGGATATACCGCAGTCCGTCCGGCCAGGATGAATAACAGGCAAACATTCCTTCGCTCGGAGAGAATTGTCTTTCGCGTCCCGCTAGTAAATTTATTCTACACTATCGGGTTTCCTTGACACAAGTGTAGGCACTCTTTACGTATTTTATCTGATGAAATAGCTGAATAATATTCGTAATATTCTTGTTCACTAAGTATGAAATAGAAATTTATACTGCGATGTATAGTATGTAAGTATGTAACTTTATGTGTGCAATATCAAGATATTTTTTAAAGTATACAAATACGAATTGAGTTGAACCATTGGCTTTCTCGGCCACCGGTTATTACAAAACCAATTATAGTAAACTAGCTTACCCGCGCGTTTTCGCACGCGTAGATTTTTAGTAACTTTTAGTCACATTTTATCAATTTGTGTATTAATCTTAACATATAGGTATATATGTCGTCGCGGACTTTTTTATAGAACGTTTTGAGTTCTTCAACTTCTCTATAGAAAGTATCTAAATATATCTCACCGTTAAGGCGGCGTTTGTAATAAACGCATCGCTCGACCATTTTTTCGTCGAATTTAGTTGTAAAATAGATCACCACGAAAAGCCCTTTTATTTTAATGGGATTATATATAGGCTGTGTCCACCCTAAAAGTCCATTCTAAATATTGGTGATAGAACTTTTGAAATCGAATAAATAGTTTCGGATATTAACGCCTATATCCAAACTTACAAACTCACAAACTTTACCTCTTTATGTATTAGTATAGATTGGACATTGGACATATTAGATTACTTCCTCCTTCATTACATAAAACTAGATACATGGACTAAATTGTGTATATGACTCCATGTTTCTTACCGCATTGTTACATGATTAGTGGCCTTAGACCTCATTTCTATACAATCATAATACAGTAATCGTCGCGCCGGATTGACCTTCTGTCAAATAAGAGTACCTTTTATGTATATTGTAAGATAGGGGTCCTGACAACGCTCGATTAGTAAGTGTATCGATTGTATGAATACACACATTTTTTTATTTTAAAACAGTATTAGTTGAGTGGATTAGAAATTGGAGTCCGGCATTCGGACGTTGCTCAGACCAGTGCTGGAACGAATGTGGCCGCCTGTAGAGCTGTTTTCATCAACATCCTCCACTACGGTATCAATCAGCACCGTATCTTCGGCGTGCGAACGTACACTAACCGATTCGTTAGTTATTATACGGGTGTCTCACGGCTAGTAGCAAAAACTTTACAGGTGGATTTCTGCCTTGATAATGAGTCAATAATGAGTCGGAAAAGTTCAATCAATCGTGACCTGATATCAATAGCTATGGAGATATGCAATATCAAAGTTTGCATCTTCTTTAAATATTTATGACTTATTTTTTGCTTTAAGATAAGTCGAATAAAATGATATTTGAGCTTAGCGTGTGGAATTTTTGCGTATTGAAGCGAATGATTTTTTTTATAATCGACATAAGTTAGTGTATCGATAGTTCAACTTTTTGCAAAAAATAGTTAGGAAATATTGAAAAAAATGCACACTTTGATTTGCATAACTGTTGAACATGGTTATGGTTCCTTGAACGTTTTCGACTCGTTATCAAGGCAGGAATCCACCTGTAAAGTTTTTGCTACTAGCTGTGAGATACCCGGTTGTAGGTAAACATAAATTGTTATTTTTTAAATTAATAGTTATGTCCAACCACAGAGATGACGCTATAAACATAAAATATTTTATGATGACCTTTTATTTAAATATAAATAGTTTTAAAAGATAATGTATGCCTTTCTAGTTCTACTCTTTTATATAAAAATCACAATTTTATTGGAGAAATTGATTTTACACATTTTATGAAGTGGTGTTTATTATCATTTTATTAGTAGGTACCTTTAATTATTTTACAAATAATACTTCCAAGTAGTATGACATGTGCTACAATAAGATTATTTTCCCACTTGTATTACATAATGTCAGAAAAGTAAGTAAATAATGCTGCCCGCTGCGCGGCCGATACTGTCTCACCGCTGCTTTTCATAAGATCTCGTTATTTTTTGAAACATCGCTTTTTCCATGCATCGTTTGTGAAATCTGTCTAAACGGTATGGATTTGTATAGAGAATATTCCAAGGGGAGAGGGTGGTTTAAATGGGAGGGGAGTATGTGGGTCATGTTTTGGTGTAGGTGTTATATGGTGTAGATTTGTATTGAAAATATATCGGGGGGAGGGGTTGGAGTTAAGTAGGAGGGTCAGTAATTATGAGGTTAAGTAAATATGTCACCTATGTCACCCACCGGGTCCCAAAGAATAAGTATGCCAAATTTAAGGCAGTTCGGTCAAACGGTAAAATTTCGGTGAGATCGGACAAACTGTATGGCAACGCACAAAATATGAACAAACAAACATTGATTTTTATATATGAGATATATTGTTTCATACGATATCGATATTTTTTGAAACTGGCATTGGCAAACCACCACGTTTTTAAAGCAATCAAAATATAGAGGATAAATCGCTGTGTATGCATTCGAGTTTGACATATTCCCGCCATAGGTACATTCTTACCTAAATATAAATGTCAAAAAGTACAATTGACGTAAGAAAATATAAATATTGATGTATTTCGCCTATAAGAGACTCAAATGTTAAATAATGTAGGTGTGTATATTTAATTAATATTTATACGTATTAAATTATATCTATATATATATATACTTTTTGAATAATCTGTTACACCTCGTTTCTTAAAAAGATCATACGATTTTATTTAATTTTTGAAGGTGGCAATGGAAAAACAACGCATTTTCGATGCGTTTTAAGTGAAATCATAATAATATAGATTATTTGAATGGCTCTTTAGAACGAATACATTACAATACAGAGTTTAGTAATACGATATAGTGAATTCGGATGATATAGCGATCAGAAATCTCAAAGATACATAAATAAATGCAAAAAATACTTGGTAATCTGTGGGTACGATAATGTTGAATGAAGATTGCAAATTTTATCTTGATTTCGTCTGATAAATAACAGAAGATAAACGTTCATAATTATTACTGTTTTTATTTAAAAATATTAATTTATTCGTTTATTTTGTTTTTATTCAATGCATTAAATTTTTTTATACAATACATTGTGTCTTCTGGTACGATAAAATTTAGTTTTATCTTTTGTAAATAAACCTTCACAGAACAGTTGGTTTTTTCAGTATTATAGTGTTTTTTTGTATCTACGTATACATGGACACTGCACCAATAGATCGACCATAACATCATCGAATTACAATATATTATTATAATTTATTAAATCGTTCGTTATTAACTTGTTCGTTTAAATAATTTTGTAATCCTTTTTATTCTCCATTCATTTTTTAACATATATAATTTTTATAGAATGCCGATAACGATAAAATGCCAAAATATTTTTAAAATAAGATCAAATATAACACAGAGATACATAGACATAATACAAGAAACGCAAACAAAACAAGTATCCCAAATAGAAAAAAGAAACACAAAACTGTACTTATTACAAGGGAATAAATTAGTATAATAGCCTGCCAGAAGGTGTGAGGAAACTGAGCAGAATCGACATGTTCAAGCAAGAATGTAAACGGCACGTAACCATGGAAAATGTATGAAGAGAAATGTTATTTAATAAGTGTTAATATATATAAGGTTTATAATATTAGGTACTGATAAACAATTGTATATCATTAACTAAATAAAGATATATAAATAAAATAATTAAAAAATGAAACAAAATTAATTTATTGCCGAATGATGAGAAAGATGTTTTAAAACTAATGTCGAATATTGGCTTCCGATGAAAATGTTCACTAGGCGACGTGATTGGCGATGTCACTTATCAGGTGCGCGTTGTTGTTTACCGATAACGCTTGCTTTATTTCTTCGCCAGATCGCCGAGGTCTGTGATTCTTTCTTTGATGAAAAATAGAGACACTGACCTTGTGTATTTTTTCCATTTCAGGTGCCAAACTTCGGCGGCAGGCCGGCGGGGAGGGCATGCGGCCGCGCCACCGCGGGGCCGACGCCACCATCGACCCGCACCGCGCCGCCATCCTCTTCAGGGACGCCCGCGGGGTGAGTTCTTCCGCCGACACCGCTTCCGCTTTTCACAGTCCTCGTGTAATATCCTCGGCGACGAAACCACATTTGCACAAACGCCCAAATAGCCACTGTCCCACTTCTGGACAGACCTGGCCTCTGCTTTGATTAATAAATCATTTTAAATTTGAATTAATTAAAAACATTGCATAAATCTTTGTATAAACCACATGGAGTAACTTAACGTCTACCGGTGTCGAATGTGTCTTCCGTATCTTCGTCAGCATGGACGGATACCAATTATTGATCACGAATTTAACTGCAGCATTATTATTTGATTCGGAGTATTTCTTACTTCGAGAAATTTCTAGACCGCTCTTAACACTTCGGGTTTGTGTTTTCTGGGATATTATGCCGTGTTACTACGAAGTTTCCGGCCGACGTTTCGGATACCATTGCAGGGTCCATCATCAGGGCTGATGTGTTGATGTTGAAACGTCGGCCGGAAAGGTCGTAATAACAAAAGCATAATACCCAGAAAACACAAACTGAAGATTCTGAGTGGCCGTGAAAACCTAAGAACTTTTCTTAACACGCTCATTACTATCGAAAACATCTCGAATGCCCGGTAGGTATTCTAGTAAATTTTTTGTATTTCGTATTTTCTCTGGTCCGCATAACTGGTGATAATATTTTGACCGGTTCCACCATAACCGTTATTTGAAATTTGTATCTGATTGGATTGATAGCTAATTTTTCGCAATTCGACGAGCAATCATGTGTACTGAGACAACATTTATATCTCAGTACGAATCATCGATGCAATCAGATAGAAATCTCAAAAACTGCACCATAAGTAACCTGTTAACATAACTGTTTGACCATTACTACATATAACAGCATTGGGTCGCCGTTCATTCACTTATCGCTTTTGTCTCTGGCTCCTACTAAATGTTAAAACAAAACTAACTCTCGAAATGGCGCGGCCCGTTTTCATAAGAAAATGTCATTTCTCGAATGTTCCGGGATATTCACGTGTATTCTTAAACCCTTCCAGTAATTTCCAATTTGTTCCAAATGTTAAAAATGTCGGAAAATCTACGGTTATGTATAGTTCTTTTCATTTCTAGCATTTCGTAAAAATATTTTTGAAAAAATTTTGGTAATAGTAATTTCACGACATTATTTAGTATATTTTTTATTGAAATAAGTTGATAACAAGTACGAATTGTTCTAGAAAAACACTCATGTGCAAGTGGTTTTTAAAAGAATGGTATTCTTGAAGTACATTCTAAAGATTATGGTCATAGATAATAGAAGATCTTGATTGCCTTATCGCATACTGAAATAACATATTTATCATTTCCTGGTTCCTTTCTTGTTCATTCACCGGAAATGGGTTTATTGTCTAGAATTACAAAAACGTATATCGGGACTTCATCATCATCGTCATCACTCTTGGCACTACAACCCTTGGTGGGTCTTGGCCTCCTCAATAATCTTCCTCCACTCATCTCGGTCTAGTGCCAGCTCTCTCCAATTCCGAAGCTCTAAGGCAGAGATGTCTTTGAGGACGTTGTCATTCCATCTTCATTTTGACCTTCCTAAGCTCCTTCGCCCTATTGGTCTTGAGTTCAGCTGGGACTTTGGTGCTTGATGCTCGGACATTCTCTCCACATGACCCAGCCACCGAAGTCTTCCCAGTTTTATAAATTTTGTGACGTTTGGCTCCTTAAATAGAGTATAGAGCTCATTGTTGCAACGTCTAGTGCAACGTTGTAATATCGGGACTTACTGTCAAAAAATTTACATTTGTCAATTATATTTTTATTAAAAAATAAAACTATTGTCGTTTTTTTGTGGAGTTACCTAGCCTTCAAGGTGATTGCGTATTATATTTCGCCCACAATATTTTAGTATTCCGTCTAATAATGGTACTTAACCATTCTACTGCAAATAGAAATACTATTAATAATCGTCTATTGCTTGTTTGATTTTTATTTTGTGTTAATAACGGGAATTACTAGTGGCAATCGGGAATATGGTTTCCAAATTGGGACATTCATCCCGAAATCGGCATGACAGTTTTCTTCTCTTTTATTGTAAATTATAATTTATTGTCATTACGATTTCAAAATTATGTACCTATATATTAATTACGCTAAAAACGATATCGCCGTCGACGGATCTTTTCTGTTGCCAGTTAAAAAAACATTTTAGAGAACATAAAAAGATTAAAAAGTATAGGAATTCGTACAAACTGATATTAAAAAACATCAAATTATATTAAAGTATCGGAAATTAATCGTTAATTTTAAATATTTTGGTGGAATATTTAAAAAATCCGTGTTATTATGGCCATAAAAAATAGCCAACTGTGACGCGGAAATATATTTTTTGTGTTGGAAATACTGCTTTTTGACGTTTGATATGCGTTTGGCGTAGGTATGTTTCGTTTCGTATTTCTCTTTTGTTTATAATTTTTGCATTAGACCTGCTTCAATAATATATTTTTATATATTCATTAACATTTATATTACATTATTGAACAAAGATTAATATACTTTGTTTTTTTAAATACTTCTAAGTGAGTTTATTGTCAATTTTTTCTCCGTATTTATACTTTGTAAAGTAAATGACTATCACGTTTTACTTGAATATGATTGATATAAATAACATGTTTAGTATTCACAATTGTGAAATGGCTAACAAATTGATTTATTTTTAAAATACACATATGTTTTGTCTGTCACAGACAGCTACCGTAAACATTACTTTTATCTCCGGAATGTTAATGCCATTATGGAGTTATTTCGTCTTTCGTTAATAAGATCATCCTTAAATAGGGTTGTGCTATTGTAGACAACTTCCCTTTTCTTGATATATACTTGCCGTGTAGCAGAAAATTGCCGCGTAGCAGGCTACCTGTTACCTGCTTACCTGTTAGTATTATATTATATATATAATAGTAATTAATACTGTGACCCAATAGCGCCTACGAAAATCTTAATATTTTTTATTCACAGAAGTAAATACACCGAATAGGGATTTTTGTTTACAAAATATTTTCTGCACACCTTGCAAATTGAGGAGCCAGCGACCGCCAGACTTACGCTATGGTATCAAACCTGAAATATTTTCCGTAGGTATACACCATAAGAGGTAAGAAGATTTGGATATTATGACATTTGAGTTCGAGGGACTTTGGCAGATAACAGATAATACAGATACAAACAAATGTGCAGGTATAACGTTAAAATATAAAGTATCAGGTAATATTGTTAAATAGTGGTCCGAATAAACTATATAATATTCAGATTTGTTACTATAACGTAAATGATTTAAATGATTATTTATACAATCATTCAAATAATTTCTATAAGATTTTGGTATTCTATAAGCTACCAATGATTTATATGAGTATACAGTACTGTCCCTTTACACATATCATAAACATAAAAATCTGGTATGTTATTTTTACTTACTCATTTTTTGTACCTGTTTTTCCTGATATCTGCCTAAATCCCCCGAACTCAAATGTCATAATATTCAAACATTCTTAACTTCTATAATGTACATCTACCGAAAATATTTCAGGTTTGATACTATAACCAAGTTTGGCGGTCGCTGGTTCTTAATCTAAAATAACCAATTCCGCAAATCGTAAATATTATTTTCCGTTTAAGAATTAAGAATTAAGATTATTTATTTTTGGTCAATTAATAAATTACGTAATTTTTTACACATCATTAAATCATCTTTCAATTATATTTAGTAAGTAGTATATAGGTTTCTGTATCGTATCTTTATCTATTTATTTGTTAAGGTATTATTATTGATATTATATTATTGAGTTCTACTTCGTGCTCCTACAGGTTGAGCTATAAGTTTTTGTACTTTTGAAAATTCAATTAAAAAAAATTACAGGTCGTACTATAACGAATGTTTATTTCAGTGAAGGAGCACAATCGGAAAAATAATATCTTAAAAATAATGTCGCTTGTTCATCATCGAATCTGGCATCTAGGTTTTTTTAATTTTTTTATTTATTTTACGCTTCAACAGGCCAGGAGGCCCAATTACAGAAGCGAAATACATCACAAAACACCCAGGCTTGAGTAAATCACATTGATTAAATTGTGACTTCATCGGGAATCGAACCCGGAACCCTCGGTGTGGGAAGCCAGTGTCATACCCACTGCGCTACGAGGGCCGCCATTTTTTGAAACATTAAGATGAGATGTTGGTTATCTTTTGACGAATATTAATTTTAACTTGTGTTACTATTGCTAGTTTACTCGCTTTTGAAATAACTCCATAAAAATCAAGAGATATCAAATCTGGGCTGCGAGGGGACCAGGGGACTCCTTTTCGAGCCACGATTTAATTAATTGATATTTATTTATTAAGGAATCTTAACACTTTCAATCGTTATAATAATGTTTGAGCAATAGAGTAAACACATGTACGTTACATAAACCATTTACAAAGATTCACAGATGTTTTAGGCGTAGTAAATCAAGCACATAGTTGAATAAGAGACTATTTTTAAGTTTATCTATAGTATGCAATAGACAATATTAAAGTAAAATAATGCTAAAATTAATTTGAACTTTGATTCAAACTGTGCAATCCGTAGTGAGCGCGAAACAGGCGCTGAAAAATCACAAATTCTTGTTTGTGTGACAAGAATTGTATGTCATAAACTTATGACAAAAATCCGTTTTTGTAAGACTTTTACGCATAACGCGAGTTGTTTTTCCACAAAGTGATCCATTGCGACTACATATCCAAGCACCAATATTCCGCGCTGTCGGTACCGCTCAGAAGCGATTCAAAAAGTGCAAAAACTTACGGCCCACCCTCTATTGCGCTGTCCTAGAAATCGTAATCCTCCGATTGATAAAGAATCGAACGGTATCGCTCGGGGAGAATCGTCCACTCGAGATTGCGCCCAGAAGCAGAGAGCCGCGAGTGCTCGGCTATCGGCTTATCGGCCGGCGGGCTTCAGTAACGGTTCCGCCATGACGCCCGAGAGCATGGCGCAGGAGCTCTCCGCGGGCCTGGCCCGGCTGCTGGCCTCCCCCGCGCGCAAGTACTCCAACCCCTCGATCGCGGGGCCCCTTCGAAAGCTATCGTCCCCGTCGCGACCGAACCCCTCCAGGAAAACGCCCCCGCGCAAGTTTTCCACCCCTGTCTTCCTGTCGGGCGGGGAGAATCAACGCGGAAGCGCAACGGACGCCGCGGTCCTCGACAGGGTCGCCCCGCCGAGCGCGCCGAACCTCTCCGTCGCCGTCACGCCGCCGAGGAAGTTTTCTTCGCCGGTGGCGCGAAAGTTCTCGTCCCCGTCGAAGCGGCGGACGGGCGCCGCCGCCCTGGAGTTCGCCCCGCGCCCCGTGTCCGTCGGCTCCGGCGGCTGGATGTCGAGATTCGCCACCGACCTCAATAGAGGAATCCTCAGGAAAGTGTCTTGGGTAAGGACAAGTACCGCGTACCGCGAATGATCAGGTAGTCTGTTAATGTATCTGGAATATAATCGATTACCAGGACGCATTTATCACAAATGATCAGTTCGCTCTAATTTAGAATAAGGGTGCGGATGATCGAATAACAGTTAGTGTGTGGGAGAACCTATGTTGAGTTCCGGTTTAAAGTAGTGGGTGAATCTTTCGTTTTATGAGCGCAAGTACTGCAATGAAGTGAAATGCGAATACCTTGGTTTTTGTTTCCCTCTCTCATATCCCGTAGATTGAAAAGTGATCAAAATACACAAATGTATAAAATTTAGTGTAAATAAAAATAATAAAATTTCGAACTGAGTATAAATAAAAATTTCGAATTTAGTATAAATAAAAATTTCGAACTTAGTATAAATAAAAATAATAAAAGAGCGAACAGGACTTAGAGAGTCTAGTAAGCAGGATGTATAATGTATGCAAGGAAAGATAGAGATTTTAGATAAACAAACAAAGATTTTTGATAGAGTAAAGAATGCAGATTTTATTTATTATTTTTTAATTTTATTTTATTTTATTTAAAATATAAGAGAAAGCTTAAAGGTTTATGGATAACATTTTTACATGATTCAATATAGGAATATAATAATAATATAATTTAGATACAGTCATTTTTTATAATTGGCCGAGTTTTAGCATTTTTGTCACATCTGTTTTGAATTTGTCAGTGGTCAGTTGTTTGGTCTGTTGTGGCAGGTCGTTGTATAGTTTTAATCCGTTGCAAATTAGTCGGGATTGTCCTGTTTTTGTTTTGGCGTATGTTATGTGAGTTACGAGCCATTCTAGTGTTGTGTTGGTGTTTTTCGTGTATTTTGTGTAATTTTATGTCTTCGTCTTGTATTTCGCCAATTGCTAGTCTATGAATGATTTAAAGTGTTTCGATTTTGTAATGCTTTCGATGTTTAATTGTTGTGTTACTACGGTATACAGTTTCAGTTGGTGTCCGGTATTTCAGATCATAGAACATTTTTAGTATTTTGTTTTGCTGTCGTTGGAGTCTGTTTAGGTTAGTTTTGTTTCCGGTTCCCCTGAAGGGTATCAATTCTATTCTATTCTACTCTTGACGTATGCCTGGTACATCAGAATTAATTTTTACGGTGTTCGGTGTGATTTCGTGTATTTCGTGGAATAGGCTGGTCAGTTTAGTCAGCGAGTCAATTACTTTGTCTATTTGAAAGGTCCATTTGAGGTGTCTGTCTATGTTGAGTCCTAAGTATTTAGTATTTTCTAGTTCACTGAGTGTTAGGAATAAATGTAAAGCTGATCTTAGCATAATTAATAGAATTAAAAAAGGGTCTCTGATGGTTTGGGCATGTTGAGCGAATGAATGAGGAAAGAATGGTAAGAAAGATATATAATGCAAATGTTGATGGCGCCAGAAAGACCGCGAAAGACGTGGCATGACCAGATTAACCAGATACTGGAAAATTGTCCCGTTAGAAGCCTCAACAACCGGCGAGCTTGCATGCGAAGATGTATGAATGTGGGTGAGGCGAGAGTTTTATTTCAGAAGACAGAAGAGTGTGGCGCTCTATCCTCTCTGCCTACCCCCATTGGGAAACTGTTATTAAAGGTATTTTATATTACTTTCATGCTGATATAAGTGTACGAAGAAGCCATTGATGACTGCATGGTAATGCTGGTTCAGATTAATTGGTACAAGTTATAATAGTGAAGATACAAGCACTGTAAAGGACGCGCCGTGAAGACGGTCGTGGGAATGGTGTTGCGAGTATATTGCCGCCAAGGTAGTGGACCTATTAGCACTTACTCTCGGACATGACAGCTCGAAAATCAATTATTCTCATAACTTTTGCTTCCACGATGTTCACTTTAACCAGTGTTTGCATTTTTGAAACGATATTTCTATATTTTTCTATATAATAATAATGTTAACTATCATTTTTTTGTGTATTTGAAAAAATTACGTATTGATTTTAAAATATAATCTATAAAGCGAGAGAGAGATAGGAGAATACGCAACATTTAGTTATCGTGCTTTAATTCGGATAACACATGTTGTTATTGTATACAATATAATACACACTATCCTGTTGTCAGTTTCGGTTGTTTGACAATCTATATTATAATCTATATTATGATTGCGCTAAATCTGTATCAAGTTATGCGTTTTTTCCCAGTGTTAGCATAAAAAAGTATTTTTTTAAGAAACGAGGTGTACATCATTTTAAAATACATATAGGTATAATTTAATGTATAAATGTTATATAAAACCGCCCGCTAGGCCTAGCAAGCAATCGGTGGGAGCCGATTACAGATGCCAAAGCAGCCATTACAGCCGCGGGTGCAGTAGCAGGCAATGCGCGAGAGCCAACTCCAGACACTGTCGTCCACGCAGCGGCCAGCACAGCCAATAAAGCCAGTAAAGCCAATTGCTAATTGTAGACCTAATGGTACAGTACAGCCTCCCGAAGGCCTACCGCCTGTCGCTGATTACTTGCTGCTAATCATAAACTGTTGTCTTAAAATTATAAAGATAGAGACCTAAAATATAAAAATGAGTCGAGTGTAATATAGTCTCGTACATGATTTTAATACGCGTATTCTACTGGCCAAGATTATGACAAACAAAAATTATTAGCAATCTGTAGCATTCGGAACAAGTGACAATTTTCAAAATTTATCGGTTTCGTTGGTACCTACCATAAATCCAATATTCAACAAGTTACTCACATGAAAACGTGCCCAATAACACTAACAGATAGTCACTTTTCTGCGGATAATTCCTGCAAGGACAGAGATAATAATCCAATTAAGGGTAGGAATGGTTATGGTTTGAGCGTAGCCCTAAATAAATTAAGATTGTATCAATGCTTCTTAAAAGTATTTTTTGGCAAAACCCCTTCAAAACATTAATCATTTAATCGTGTTGATTATTTCCGGAAAAATATGCATTATGAATTTTAATACACCAACATTTTGTTTATCGCTTGTACCATTAGCGCAATTTTTATTCTCTTTTACATTTGTTCCTGTTTAAAAGACACGTGAATTTATTTTACGTATACTATTGAAAAGCAAACCAATAACTGTGATGATGCTGAAAATACTAATAATGAGGTAATCGAACAACAAAACAACAGGAATGAAGCTTTAGATGAAAAAATAGGAAAAACCTAATATTCCGGCCCCGGGCTCGACCGCGCGTAGTCGAAGCTCCAAAGATGGAGTGATGAAGCCAATCAAGTGGAATTTATCAACGCCAATGAACTAAATTAAAAAAACATTTTTTTTCCGCCCTAAGGCCCGGTTGTTTCAAGTTCGATCAAAGTAAGCGGTCGATTAAAGCATAGATTTTTACGAAAACGGATCGTCCGATTGGTGGAGAACTTAAAAATCTATGCTTTAAAAGAACGCTTACTTTAATCCAACTTGAAACAACCGGCCCTAAGTGGAACAAATATTTTTTCTACCTTCGAGCACAAGGAATTACTTTTATTTTTTGTTCTATATACCTATGTATGTATTTTTTATTTAAAATTATTGTGATAATTTTTATTTTGGTCAGCATATTTTTGTAAAATGGAAAAACTTCGTTATATAAATAGATTACTTAAAATTCCCCTTAATACCGTTGATTATGATAACGAAATAAATATAATTAAACAAATTGCTATTAACAATGGATATAATTGCGCGTTAATAGATAGAATGTTAAAATCAAAAATTAATAATAAACTTATTGAAACATATTTATATACTCAGGAAAAAATATTAAAACCACTGATAGGTAATGCACTTTGGCGAAAAATTGTACAATGTACAATGGTCCAATTTTTACTAAAATTGTTTCCCTACTCACATTGGACCAGCTTATTACAGAAATAATAATATTGGTAAAATTCTTTTAAATTAAAAAACAAAAATAGGTATGCTCGAAAAAAGCGGGATATATGAAATAACTTGCGGAGACTGTGATTAAAAATACATAGGCCAAACCACTAAAAACTTAAATACACGCATAAAAGAACATTGCCGCTGCTTAAAAAAATAACAATTTCTCCGAATTTGCCAATCATATAATTAACACCAATCATTCTTTCGATAGTCACAAATTAAAATTATTCCACTCGGTTCCTCATAGAGGATGGATAATGAATAGTTTGGAAACCGTTGAAATCCTAAAAAATTTGAATTCTAGAAATTCATTAATAAATAATATCACATTTCAGTCCACTTCACCATTCCTAGAGCTGTTCGGGGAAAAAAATACCCTTCCCCACCGCGCGCCCCCCTGACCTACCCAATTAGATGGATAAATTTTGAATTTAAGTTAGTTATTATCTATACTTGATAATGAGAGGGACTGCTCCTCTCGAAACTATAGTAGTAATTTAATAACTCATATTGTGTGTGTGTACTACAAAGTAAAGTAAAACATATTTGAAATTCATTATCTCTGTTCGCTTATGGCTTATGATTTTATAGGAAACGCTTAGTCGTACACCAGTGTTGTATGAAAAACTTAAATCGATTTAAAAAATATTAAGCTGTTATTAATTAATTAATTTTCAGTGCAATATTGTATCACTTTATTATGAATTATTCAATAAATAAGAAGTATTCGGTACACGTGTTCGTCTACACCACATATAATATTTTTACACAACACAAAAATTAATGTGAAAGATTCTCCACTAGACGGTTCTTTACGCGGCTTCGTCAAACTTACTACTCTCAGGGAGAATGTTATGAATTTATAATGTTTTTGCATTGTTGGGGGACACACCAACTGGTTATTGTGATTACCAAAGAGATGCAATATTTTAATAATTTTCATTCGTTCCCAGAGAATAGACATATTTTTTTTGTGTGATGTAAATATAACGTGAAATTAATTCCTTCCTTTTAATAATTCTCCAATTTATTTTGTTTATAGGTAATAGTTTAAGTTCACTTTAATAACATTTCATATATACATATTCATGTACTATACTTTATTCATGCACACGCTTCTAGATATAGGTTTTCCAGCGGGTTGGAGTTAACTGCCATTAAACATTACAAACGTCCATTTTCCGAATTACATTTTTCCCTTTTCAAAAATGTTATCGGGTTTTCACGGCCGTTCAGAATCTTCTGTGTATAGTTTTCTGGGATATTCTGCCTGTGTATATGTGATATATCTGGCCGACGTTTAGGATCCCATTGCAGGGTCCATCATCAGGGTTGTTTTTAACTTTGCGTTTTTGGATCTCTTTTCTTGTTTTTTGTCATTAGGGATCCGAGGTTTAATAATTAAATTATTTATTATACGTACCTAAGTACTTTAGATCCGTAATAAAAAATAATAATAAAGCTATAAAAGAGATCCAAAAACGCAAAGTAAGCTCGAATCATTGTTATTTCCCTCTTCAGAATTTAATAATCCCGGCTGCTATCCATAAATATTAAATGCTGATTTGACCAGTGCTTTACACATGCGTCCGAGGCATGGCTACTGACAGAATAATGAGTGCACTGGAAATCATGGAAGCAAATGGAAAAGTTGATTAATGTTGAGGCATCTTTATGTTAGTGTTATATGTTAGAAATATGTTAGAAATTAGAACATAGTCAAATGTTAGAAAACGAATTTTGGCATTGATGTTACAACTGTCTTCTACCAAAGACCTGTATTTATACATGTAACTTTACTTTGCTTATTTTATTGTTATTACTTATCTGTGTTTATTGCCTTTATTATGTATATTAGTGTATACATTTTTCTAAATAAAGACGCTCGGACAGTGAAGGGTTTGGGCGGCCGACTCTCCAGGTCGCAGGAGTGCGTTTGGCGAGGAGGCTGCGTTTAGCATTAAAATAATACCAACTAGGCGGCGAACGTGCTGGGCCGATATGGACGCTCTGCGCCTAAAACGGCCCAGGTATAGTGGGTCCCCTTCACTGATGTTACAACAGTCAGCTCTGTACTTTGTTTATTGAGGATTAAATCGAAAACGATCTAATAATCTAATAATACAATGAATATAATTAATACTCTGTTTATTGAGGATTAAATCGGAAACGATCCAATAATATAATTAATAACATTTAGGAATCACCGTGGAAACTTAATCTTATCTGGTCTGGAATATTTAAATGTATAAATCATTTCTTGTTGACAAAGATTGTACAGAAAAATATGTTTTTCCCCTGGTATCTATAATACATTAATCGCCACCTTAAACCGCGTACATTATTCGCTTGGGCATAATACAAATTCCAGGTATAACAGCTATACAACTAATTCGCCTATTGCACAAAGCGATATAATAATATTTATAAATAAATAAATTAAAACCAATTTGTCTTGATCAGCCGAAACACGGCGATGGCACTGTTCCCGGAAAATACAAATAAATAAACAATCTAATCAGGCGCTTTACTTTTCAAGTCTTAATGATCCAAGTTAATGCACTTTTCCTTAGGGTGTCACCAATATTCTAACCATTCTTTGTGAAATGAATTCTTTGATTTAAACCGTTCGTTTCGAATAAAAGTTCTTTAAAGCATTAACGGCATTTAAAGCATTAAAGCATAAATTGAAAAAAAAACGTATCACATTCATTTGATATATATATTTTTATTTCGATTATTATATACACACAATTATAGAGATACATATATTTCATTCGGTTAACAGATGGGTGAAGGTCGACCTTAGTTGGGATCTTGTACTCTGACGATTTCTTCCCTCTCTTCTTCGCAGCTCGCAGTTGCAAAAAGACAACTGTCCGCGATTAAATCGTTTATCGATAATCGCCCTTTTCTCACCGGTCAAAAAAGTTTTGCTACGCTACCTATGTAAAGTCATAATATGCTAATAATTTATGTTAATTATAATTCAACCCATTAACACAGGGTCAAGTAGTCTCATAACATTATAAAAAAATACGTGTTTCATTTCAATAATATTTATTCTACACATATTAAACTTAAACATCAATACATTATATTAAAATTTGGTTGATTTCGGTACATTCTATAACAGATTACATAATATTTTATCTATAAATGTACTAAAATAATCGGGATTTTGTATATGAAGTACAAGTAATATAATAACTAAACATTTTTAGTTTTAACTTTATTTTATTTGCATAGTATCTCTATATTACAATCAATAATGTTAATAATATTTTTATATGTGGGTATGTTCTGAGAACACATTTATTGTATTTTGTCCCCAGAAGGATGATTAATTTATTAAGATAAATTATAGAAATCTCACAGAAGTGAAGTCATGGAAGTCTTTATAGGATGATCCAGGGTAGAATTTTCAAAAATTTGATTATTTTTGGATGTTATTACGATGGAATTGGTGAACGTTGCATTGTGTAGAGTGACCACTTAAGCCAGTTCTTACGGGTCGTAAGCCCCGAGCCATTCTACAAAAACCATTCCAACCAAAAACCAAATCAAAAAAATTCCACACATGTTTCTCCTAAAAATAGTAACGTGTCTGTGGGACTATAATTGTGTGGAATAATACTGTTCTTCATTGTTTATCGTAATATTCCGGAGAATTTTCATAAAAACTTGACATTGATGATTTATCGTTCACGTTTAATTTAGCTTAATAAGAGAGCATTCCAAGCAGGGAGTGGGTAACAATTCGTCGGATAATCTACAAATTCCAAGTGCAATGTGATTTCTTCTTCTTATTTTATTATTTAGTTATTAAACATAAATTGTTTTGGGTCGTATGTGCACAAAATTCTTGTAATATGTAATACTTTTATATTTTGTGCATGTATATAAATGTCAATGTGTTGTAACCCCTTATGTAGTTAGGTAGTTAGAACGGAGTAATATTTTGTCGTGTTTTCGTGGGAACTTGTTATATATATAGCTGTGTACTAAATAATACTTTTTTTGTTTCAGTTGCCTGTGGCGGATCCATTCCTGGAGAAAGTCAGCTTTTCCGATCTCGGTAAGAATTATTTTTGACGCGTATCGGTCACGGGCGCCGCGATGCCTCCGACGGCGGCTCGGGCCGACCCCGCTTGGCAGCGGCCGGCCGCCCGGCAGCGCCGCGGCGCTAGTTCGCGCGGTGCTCGCCTCGCGAAGACTCCTCGGATGCTCGCGCAGTAAAAATAGAGGAGTGCGGGCTATATCGGTCCGGCCGGGCAGTTGGGCAGCTGCGGGCAGCGTGGCGGGCCCGCACCTCGTGTACTACTCGGACCGCGCCTCCGGAGCGCCGCAGCCCGAGCTCGACGTGTACCCCATCGACCTCATCAAGGAGTTCGAGGAGGTCAGCCGCGCGTGGAAGCTGTGGCTGGCGGAAGTGCTCAGCAAAGGTTGTCCTCTCACTGACACTCCGCCGTGACGCCGTGTTTTTGTTTTGTTCACCCTTAGGATGACCCCGGGCGCTTTCAAATTTAAAATCGGGATACAGTTCGTTCCTCGCTAGTTTACGCTTGTGTTTTCATCTTCTTTCTCTTTATCGGCGGTGATCGAGATCGCGATATCTGTCGATGCTGAATCGGTGTCATCATCGAATGATACAAATCATTTCATAAGCCGTCCGATGTGGATAGTCTATTTTTTCGTAGACACGTTAGAATGAATGTACCTATATATATATTTTTTATATTTACATATACATCTTATTTTTAAATTATTGTCATGTCAATGACTTTTCTCATCACTTCAATTCCAGTGATACTACGATTCAAGTATAATATTCAAATATATTCAAGTGTATGTAAGCCGTTATGAAATTGAATAGTTTTTCGTTTTCTTTTAATAATTTTTTTTTGAAAAATACGTACTTACATGTCGATTCACGGCATTTGATCAATTTCTTAATAATGAATTATTAAACGCAGTATCCTTTGGTCCTCGATTATAGATGTACAAAATAGACACAAATTATTCATAATACGCGGTTACTCTCTGTTATCCTCATTCTGCTCCTACGATTTCCAACAAAATAAAATACGTAAATTAATTTGTACAAAAATAGAATATTCGTATATTGCTTTTAAAATCTGTTTCTCTCATGACAGCTCAGAACATCTGTTGTGGCGTTCCCAATGACCTTTCGTTTTCTGCGGTATTTTTTGTAACCTTAAAAATGTGAGAAGTATAGCTTTATTTATTGATTACAGCAGGGCTTGTGGGTACAAAACGGCAAAATCAGTTTGAAATAATCAGGTTTGAAAATAACAATTGTCCTCCATGTGGCGGTGTTCCGTGCTCCTCCGTTGCGAGAATACTCGCGTAATCAGCCGAAATTAAGTCGGCAAAAATATCTCACCATTATTATAATTAATGACGATGAAAAGAAGTGGTTGAACGTTGCTCACCAATTTGGCAGACATTTCGAGATTTTAACCTAGATATATTTCCACACAGCACGATGCGAGCGCGCTGTACACGCACCATTTATTTGGGTTGACTTACAATATCAATAACAAATGAACCGTTTGTGTCTTACTGCAAGGGGAAGACAAAAATAATAAATTAACCGTTTGTCTCTCACTGAGTATCTAATGACCTATCTAATGCCAAAAAGTATTTTTTGACAAATCAAGGAAAACACTTTTGCATCTTGTTTACAACTTGAATTAGAAGAAATACAATGTAGATAAAGAACTAAAAATAAAACATTCAAATAACATAACGTAAATAAATTTGTATATTTTTATATTTATTTCCACATTTAAAATGGACGCAAGTACATTTTGAAACCGAGGCAATGGATTTAGGTTGCTTTTGAAATATAAGCATTTGGATTTAGGTTGTTTTTGAAGTTCAAGGAAATAAATATATTCGTTGCATTATAAGGGATGTAATAAGAGTGTAAAATATTATTAAATGCTTTTGAATTTTTTTTAAACAATGAAGAAAATGTAAATACATATTCATATTTACGTTCATTTTATTAATTAAGATTAATTATAGATTTCTAACAGAGACGAAGCTATTTATATGGAAATCGTTTACAGACTTCTATAATTTATTTTAATTAATAATTATCCCTCTGTGGACAAAATTCAGTAATTGTGTTCTCAGAACATACTTATAAAAATATTGATTCACTTTATTATTTGCTTAAGTATACATAATATTAATTGCCCACAAGATCACACCTGTCCAAGTTTTTTAGTTGAATGATCTATTATGCCAGGTTTATAGCGGAATGAAGAACGATGGGTTTGTTGTCTGGCGTAACAGGCGGTTTTGGGTGCACGCTTGTGGCTCTGAAAGTATTTAGTCGGAAATTAAACGTTAGTGTACTTGCCATTTTAACGTAACCGAATTACAACACAACGTAAGTTAGACTCAAAGTTAAAATTATGATTATAATTTATGTCCACGCGTAGTCCTACTTACATTATAACTTTGTAGTAACCTTCCAGTCCCATATGCTGTTGAAGGCATTTGCTGTTCTTACTATCTTCGGGTCAACATTCTCGTATTCCTCCAATTTCATCATTGGAGGAATCATTCATTTTGATCATTTTCAAGGATGAACCTTATAAAGAACAAATTAAGAAATCAAATATCTGATGATAATTTGGAGTCATATGTAAAATTATAAACCACCAGATCCAGAAAAGCTTCTTCAAAACATGGAAGGCCGTATTACTACGCAGGCTTTCTAAACATATGTTTTACTTTTGTCTGATTTTTCTGTAAATGTTAGTTTAATAAAGATAATGGTAAATGTTTAATAAAGATAGCGGTGTATTGATGTTTGTGCTTACTTTGATTTGTTAAAATAATACTTTGTCACTCAATAATGAAGCAGGATTCTTAGTCTGAGATTCATTGTAAACATATAATTGCCTGTAAAGAATTGCACTCTACGTACTTGACTCTTTTGTCTCGAAAGTTTACCGATCCTTATGATGTGACTCTAGTTGTTGGATTTGTTCTCGCAGTTAGAGAATTTTTCTTCTAAAATGTTGATTGTATTAATTGTATGTATCTACTTATATTATTTGATTAATTACACCTACATGTTTCTGAAAAACCTTTCCATCGTCAATATTTTTAAAATGTCAATCTACAATGTTGCTGAATCATTTGGAAAAAAAATCTTCTTCTTCTTATGCCTTATCCGTTCAACGGACGTTGACTAGCATCGATTTATTTTCTGCGGCTTGGAATAACTCTATACAATAGACAAACTACTGTGTTAGGTTTTTCAGCCATGTGTTCTCCTGGTTCCACACTTCTCTCTCGACTTCCGACATTATGAGGTGCAAAATCTCGTACTTTTCTGATATTGAAATTTTCAGATTTTTATTGTTTGAACCACTTCCTTCGTACTCTGTTCATCCGGCTTATTTTGAGTATTATTTCAACATCTCGAATTCTTCAAGTCGCCTTATCAATTCTTCGATAAGCGTCCATACTTCCTTTCCGTAAAAGAATATCGAAAACACAACAGTATATAGGACATTTGTTTGTTTTAAAAAATGAAAAATAGTCAACAAAACGTTTAATGATTAACAAAATATTTTAGATTTTACCAATATTTTATTCAAACCATCTTAAAATGATCCATTTTATTCGTTCAGCTGAATTTTACAATATTTCTTATTTTAATGAGACATATTTTTTCCCTTCAATTAATTGTGTTAAAGATAACACAAACCAAATAATAGAATGCATTCATAACATTTCATTTCATATAAACTATTCATCTAGTGGTATAGCGATATGACTTGTTTTTGCTTTGAGTTTAACTCGTTTCGGAACAGCAATCAACATGGGTAGAAGGCATCTTGAATTTTTTTTATCTATATAGAGATCGTTTATAGTGTTGCTTTGTTACTTTTTTATGACGGTGCATTTTGTCATTTAAACGATACCTGTTAGATGTCCTATTGATTTACTATATACATATACAACATGGCATGAATATCTGGAATTTTTTTAAATAAATGACTCGAAGATTCTGTATTTTGTTTACTGCCAAGTAAAAAAAAATATATAACATGGTGTTTGATTAAAATATATACGTACTGTAAACAAAACAAAAAGTATGGTTGAGCTACTCTTGTCTTGTTAACTAATAATAATATCATATATGCACCGGATTACCGCAGCAGACTTGATCAAAAATGTACCTACCTGTGATTACCAGCATTGTCAATGTCCCCTTCGAATTCCATCTAATTGCTAACAACGAAAAATAATAATTGAACTCGGTGCGTCTTTGACAAGTGCGTACAAGTTGGCCGGGTCCTCATAGATTGTCGTGTTGTCAAGCTCGATTGATTGTCTCGCAAGAGCCGGCGTTGTTTTTCATACAAGTGTTTATGATTTATTACTTACATAAGAAATAATATAAAGAATTATTTTTATCATTTAATCCAATAACCGTTCCTATTTTGCGTGTGAGGTGTTATAACATACTTCTAAAACGCACAAACACGTCTTGAATAGGAGTTATCAATTGTAAAACTGCAAGACGAGTACGTCGTGTGTGCACTTTACGGATGGGCACAATTTTTGGGTTAAATTACGCCTGAAAGAAACGGCTCCTTAATCGAACATCAGCTGTGAACCATTTCAAAGCCAACAAACGTACGGACGATGGCCTTTGATTTCGTGGACTGATTTTGGTAGGCGGGGTATCGTCTATCTTGAAATGAACTTGATGCGTCACTGCCGCGTGTGTTGTTGTTGATTGTCGTTTATTTTTAGCGAATCCAAAGTTAGAGGATTGCAATAAAAACGGTATTTAATGAATCGAAAGCTACTTCTTTATCTGTATTTTTTTTATCTTTGTTAGCGACTAGGTACTTTTATCAGGACAGCGCGCGCCCCGTGCCATTCATTGTATTACGATTACTAAAATTCAGCTTTGGATAAAAAATGTCACTATAAAGTATTTAAAAAATCTACTGTTACAAAAATCAATGTAAATAATTTAATAGGCGGAATTAGGAAAAAATTCTGGAAAAAGATGACAAAATACTGTATATTTCTTTTTGATATATTTTTGTATTTCGAGTTTTTATTTTTTTGTGTGGATTTTTCATCTATTTATATGGTGGATAACTTTTTTACTTCAATAGTCAAAAGAATAGATATTATAATTTTAAAAGTAAAACAAAAAAATAATCCATATCTTTGTCTATATTCCTGATTTTAGATATTTAATCAAGATGCAATGTATTTATGACACAATAAGCAGTGTGTCTCAATTAAATCTGAAATTTAGAATAAGTTTTTAATTTTAAAATAATGTCCATTCCTTTAATTTATTCAAGAAAAAAGTTATCAACTATCTAAAAAGGGTTGGAAAAAACTAAAAAAAATTAAATTTTATAAAATCGTTTTTTTTTAAACATAAAATGTGAGTAAACAAACTAACAAATTTCGTAAAATAATCGTTTACTTTGTAATATTATTGAAAATAAAGTCATCTCATGAGGCCATTCAGTCATAAAAGGCCCACAAAGTGGAGCAATTTTCTTCATTTTTAAAATATCGTAGATTTGGTAATTTATTAATCAATTATATTTTATATTATAATTTAGTTTGTGTCATTTTAACAAGATATCTATCTTTATTTAGAATATATATGTAACCTGATGAATAAATTTTAAAATTATATATTTCCATACAAAAATGTGATAAAAAAAACGAAAGAGAAGATATGAGAAAAAATTGTGAAATTTGCTCAGTATGCCGGATGATCGCCTTAAAAAAATTGCAAGAATATTTATTGAATAAAATATTTAATGAATTGATCATCTGTTATATAATAGTTCTTAATGTATTTATTGATTTCTTGCAGTTATGTTACTATTGCCATCAGTTTCATCTAAGAATCTAAGAAGGTACATTTAAATGAATTGATCAGTCTTCTTCTCTTCGCTTAACGAATATTAGTGACCATATTGGCGAGCATTATTTTATTTGCAGCGACTCGAAATAGTGCACTTCTCGAACCTATATACAGTATGCCATATATATAGTATACAGTATATATAGTATACCTCGTTTATTCAAACCCCGATAATTCGAAAATCGACATAATTTAAAATTTTTTGAACCCACACGTCGAAAAATATTAATTTTATAATTGATTAGCCCGGATAATTCGAAAACCCCGGTAATTCATCATTTGAAATAATTTTTAGCCCCTTGCGCCATAAATCGATACATTTTAGTTCACAAAATTGTTTTTTTTTTTAATTTGATAAAATAGAAAAAATATTTCAATTTTTTTCGGAAATGAGAATAACAAATATGTTAGTATCGGATACTTTAACACTAAAAATCTCGCGATATTTGTATTACAATAATAAATATTGCGTTTTAGAAATGATTTCATGAAATATTTAAAAATATAGACGTTTTCACAAAATTAATTGAGTTTTCATGAGTTTTGCGATTTTCGGTGAATTTCGCAATTGAATGGCGATTTTTTTTTGTTCCTTGAATTTTGAAGCAACGGGATTCCGCTTTTTAGTTCGAAATATTATTTTTTGGGTCCCATTATTTTTATAATTAATGAGGTTCTACTGTATTTAACTTAAATAAATAACTTAATTTCTTTTTGTAAATGCTAAGCCAATCAGGTGAAACTGATTATCTGGAGTGTGTGCAAATACTTTTTATCTCATGATGGCTAGCCAATAATACAATGTCACATTATATTCTGTGTTAATATTGAGACGTTATTTGTATTAGATAGGAATGTGAATCATATTTTTTTATGGATTCACGCTTCTGTCAGGATACATAGAGAGATTCTTGGAGTTTACTTAGAATGTTTTTCCATTAAATAATCATTTATGGGGTATAAAAGCAAAGGCATCGATATACAAAAAACTAAAAAAAAATGTTTTGAATGCAGTCACCGAGGATTACTGTTTAAATGTTCTGAATTTTAGATTTTATGTATCTTTCCCATCCAAATCATATTCCTTTTAAATTTATGATTCCTATAATATTTCGAATTTCGTATATTATAAATTAGTAATCCTCGATGATTGTATTATTTTTTTTTGGATATTGCTGCCTTTGCTTTTATATCCCACATTTAGTAGGTATAATTATACATATTCCTCTGTAATATTGGTTTCAAAGAGGCATACATCCACTAAAGAAAATCGTTTTGTTATGTTTCAGAACAAGATGAGTCTCAAATATTTGTCAAGTTCTTCAAATTTCACAAGTGTTACGACTTGATCCCCACGTCTGCAAAGCTGGTAGTGTTCGACACCCAACTTTTGGTGAAGAAAGCCTTTTTCGCCCTCGTCTACAATGGTAATTTTTATGTGTTAAATTATAGGAACATTTATGTGTGCATTTCATGTGCGAAACTTGCATTTACATATATTTTTGTTAAAATAATCAATATAATAATATTATAATGGTAATTTATTCAAAAATACAAATAAGTATTACTATAATAGTAACTTTAAATCATTTAATATATTTGAATATCTCTGTTGGTCATGCATATTTGTGGATTAATTTTTTGTTTACCTTATCAGTCCAATCTGAAAATCTCCAATCAAAATATTTTCGACTGATTATTTGATTGCTTCGATTTTCTAAAAAGTCCTCTCTTTTCATTGTTTATTGAAATGAGAATGTAAAAGCTTCACTTTAGATCTTGAAAATGACGAAACGGTAAATTAAAAAGATCACCGTGAATAAATGCACTTATTTGAAATTTGTTATACATGTATGTTTATGAATTTTTTTTAAAATTATCACTTAGTTTATATGCGCAATCATCACCCACGCACCTGCATAAATGATTATTGCGTAAATTGTTATTTCCTTGTATATTTTTATTAATGATTTTCTTAATTAATGATTTGATTATAGCATATTATTTTGCATTGTATTGTTTTTTTATCTGAGATCATTAATAGCTCCTTTTGAAATCTAATTTATATGTGTTTATTAAGCGATGATATGTATAAATATATATAGCATTTTGATAATTCACTGTGTGGGAGTAAAACTTCTCAAAAAGGAGAAGATATTTCTAAGTGAATATTGCGATTGCATCATTATTTGCTTCTCATTTTATGAGTTATGGCGTATCACTCATTGAAATAATTGAATGTATCGTATTTCTATTGCAATGTTGAGATATCTGATAAACGTCACTTAATCTTATTAAATTATATCTTCTGATTAAATTGAATACAAGGTTTTTCGAATACTTTTGTTTTGTAAAATGGTATTGGTGTTCATATGTTTCAAGATGTCATACAGTTATCTCAATACCTTGCTTTAGACTTTTAATTTGATTAGGTAGAAAAAACAGGTTGTATTATATTTGGTTTAGGGGTCCGTGCTGCCCCGCTGTGGGACTCGGAGCGGCAGCAGTTTGTGGGGATGCTGACCATAACCGACTTCATTAAGATACTTCAGATGTACTATAAAAGTCCCAACGTCACGATGGAAGAACTGGAGGAGCACAAATTGGAAACATGGAGAAGTAAGACATTATTTTCATTGTACATTTTGCAAATTATATTCTTGGCTGTGGTGCATTTCGCATATCACAAAGTTTTAAAACTCAGTTATTAAATTTTAATTTAATTACTCAGTTATAAAAATACATATTGCTGTATTCCGAAAATAGCAATATTGGGATCTTAAGATCTTCATCCCAACACTTAATAGACGAGAATAAAAAAATAAAAATGAGATGTAGGTATACCTCGGTGGTGTGGTCAGATGGAGAAAGAAGTACGTGACAGTTATCAGTCAAATGTCAAAAATATATAAGAGTCCAATGATATTTCTCTTTTCTATCGTCCAATGCAAAAATGAGAAAAATTAAATTTTGTCATAATTTTACATCAGAATGCTGTGGGAAAAAAAATTAATAAGTTCATATGAAATAATCTTTTTTCTATAAGCTTTACACAGCATTAGTACATACTTATTTCATGTAATTTTAGTCGAAAAATGAGAATTGTGTTTGCGGCAGAGCGAAACTCTGTTCAGACCAGAACGTTCGGATAAGAAGGCACTGGAGAAATTAATTCAAAGATAATGCAAACATCGGACACCGCAAATGAAGGTATTTACTTTGAGAGAGATGTGAAAATGTACAAATCTTCTTATTTAAGTACAACGAACACCGAACACCGAAGTATATCTATGTCTCGTTTATTTTTATTTTTGTTCTTGTCTATTAAGTTTAGGGATAAAGATCTTAATATCCCAATATTGCTATTTTAGGAATACGGCCGATTATCTATAAAATGTATAGATAACGTAAAATTAGTTAAATCAGGTTAAAAGTGATTGCAATTGAAAGTGTTATTTACTTTATTTAATAAATTACCTTTGGTAATTCTCATTACTTATTACTTTTAGATTTACAAGTATGTTGCGTTTTGAATATTAAATATGGTGCCATGTGGATAATTTTCTTTCGCACAGTAATATTGAAAATTTCATTAAAAAATTCAATTCCCTCATTTATATTTCCTAATATAAATGAGGAAATTGTGATAATAATTGAACCATTTATTTATTAAGAGTTTTTCTGATTGAATTATATTTTTAATTTTAGAATTGTCTAATCTCATAAAAGCAAAAAAACTTATATACCCACGTCTCTTTTTGTATTTGTACAATTATTTTAGAACTAAAATTAATCAAAATAAAAAAATGTTCTTTTTTAGCGAGTTTTGGTTTTGAGATCTTTAATTTAGATTTACACACTGCCAGTAATACTTAAGTAAATCAAAGGGAAACATATACAAAGAATGTTATTTAATTAATGGTTTGTGGAACTTACAATATTTGCATGTTCTTTTCATTAGAGGTTCTCAAGGGATCCATAATTCCGCTAGTTTCAATCGCCCCTGATGCCTCTCTGTACGACGCTATAAGGATGCTGATTACAAACCGCATTCATCGTTTGCCTGTCATTGATCCATCTACAGGAAATGTCCTCTACATTCTTACTCATAAGCGTATTCTTAGATTCCTGTTCCTATATGTGAGTATTATTTGGGAATATCTTACTTTAATCTATACTTATTTTAAATATTAGATGTAGAGAATATCTTTATTTAATTTTATCTATTGAGCCATGATAAGTAAAACATTGTCTTTGACAGATTCTTTATTTTACACCACCCACATTGCTTTTGATGGCATGACATACTGATGCCCTAATTCTGCAACTAAAGCTACCGTGGAAAGCTATGACTATATTAATTTTTTCATTGCTAATTGAACGCATCAAACGACCAATATATGTAATTGACGGGTTAATTAGAACTGACAAAGAGTTGCAAGTCGTTTTGTGCTGAGGCTAGAAACCGTGCACCATCTGTTTTAGTTGGTTAAAAACTGAAAAAGCGGCAAAACATACATAGCCCTGTGTCATCAAGGAATGGCTTAATGCGCAAAAGAATTAAATTTTTTTGGCCATTTTATAAATCAGCAGAATAGTTTATAAAATTATGTCACCCCAGACAGAAATTTCGGATGAAAAATACCTTGAACCGTACATAAATTAAATATTATTTTTTTAATTATGTAACATTCATATATATAAATCAATTAATAAATATAATAAACTCAACTTGCAACAAATAATTATACTGTACTTTTGATATATTTTTATACAAGTAAAGGATATTGAAATCAGTACATTTTAAAATATCTTACTTATAAATTACTCCGTGTGTTTACAGATTAATGAGCTACCAAAGCCTGCTTACATGCACTCGAAACTTCGTGATTTGAACATTGGAACTCTCGAGAATATCGAAACTGCCGATGAGCAAACTTCTATAATAGATGCTTTGAAGAAATTTGTTACTCGCCGTGTCTCTGCCTTGCCGTTGATAGACACTGACGGAAAGCTCAAGGATATTTATGCCAAATTTGACGTCATTGTAAGTAATTATTTTACAAAATGAAATCTTGAAAAAAAAAATTGAAAATATAATAACAGAATGTTAGTAAACTTAGTAAAAACCACTACCAGATTTACGGTCTACCAGTTTCGAGACGTACCCGTCTCTTCGTCAGGACCAACACTACACTACTATATTCACAACACTATACACCCCAACCATAGTATTGTAAAACTATCACCACTATTGGTCACATGCGTGTTATTCTTGTCAGAAACAAGCTAACGAGAGAGAGTGAGAGGGGGCGGGGTCTAAAGTGGGTGTTACCACATATTTTGTGAACGTTAAATTAAACAAAGGACTATATGTGCTAGGTCTACCTGAATAAATTGTTTTTCTATTATAAAACTCTGTTGTTTTACTTTCCATTCGTTCTTCATTGTTTTTCAACACGCTGATTTGTTTCTTTTCTCTTCTCCCCGTGAGTGGATCATATTGTGCTATTTTATATTGTATTATATTGTATTGAAGCGAATGAATTTTTCATAATCAATATAAATTACTGTAATGATACTTCAACTTTTTTATACACAATCGATTAGTGTACATGTATATGCAGAGCATCTTTAAAAAACTGATACTCTATTTATGTTTTTATTTATCTTTTTGTTGAATAATTTTCCTTTTATTTTACAGAACTTGGCAGCTGAAAAAACATATAATGACTTGGACGTTACACTAAAGCAGGCAAATTCTCACCGAAATGAATGGTTTGAAGGTGTTCAAAAGTGCACATTAGACGAAACATTATATGATATTATGGAGAAAATTGTCCGTGCTGAGGTTAGTTGTGACAGTTTTAATGTTGTGATTTAATCTGGTGAATAAATTTCTGAAATGATTGAAAAATATAATTAAATCCTGTATTGATTTCACATAACTGTGAAAACAGTTATAGCAAAATATAATGTACTAATCCTAAAATATTTGGGCAATGTATATAATACACAGCACAGGGCATACTAATACGTAGTTTTGCAAGACAGTACTTTTGTCCATACTTTTATGATTTTCGTGTTATGAAACTCAAGAATTTGCAGGAACTTTGATTTAAAAATCTCTTTTTCCTCGGTGAAATTACAATATTTTTTAATGAGAACATAGCGAGCAATTTTCTATGACAATCTGTCCTAATTTTTTAAAATTAAATCATTTTTTAATGCATACATTTTTATGATAATATATTTAAAATTTGTTTAATAATAAATAAATATTATTTTTTATTAGTAAAATTTGATCTAGAAGTAGTTGGTAGACATTTATTTTAATTTTCCCAATACTTGCACTACGAGGGCTTTGCAGTAAGGAAGGAAACAGATTTAATTTTTGTTTATTTTTTTACTTGTCAACATAGTTTTTTTTCAGCTCGATGCACTTAGTCTAACGATATTCCAACATTTTAAAGTCTGTTGTATCTGTCTGAAATTTTGATAGGCATTATTCAAAAGATAGCGTTAAACAATAGTACACAGAATTTGCATTAGTGGCAACATCAGTCGTTAAACATGGATACTTATCATACAGCCCCCGTATAAAGAACTTGATAATTTTAATAACCGGGGTATTGCTGCATTGTATTTTCATATATCATGTGTTTACTTCTTTCCTTAAATAAACTGATAGGAAAACATGGTGTTTACAGGTCCACAGACTGGTGGTAGTGAATGAAGAAGAGAAGGTGGTAGGTATTATATCATTATCAGATCTGCTGCAGTATGTGGTGCTCAGGCCCCAGGGTGAAGGGACCCAGGCCTTGAGAACTGCTCCAGTAGAGAGTGAGAATGTTGGAGACCAAGCGGCTTCTGTTGCAGTGGAAAAGTCGCCATCAGATCCTGAAGACCGCACATCTCCGGAGGCTGTGATAGACACCCATTTTGAACCTTGTGACGCTACTGTAGAAGAGGAGGATGATGAAGCATTAGATTCCCTGTAAATTAGCTTTAATCATACACAACGAATAGACGCCGTGTGTGCAAAGTTAGTGATAAAAGTCCAAAGCTATTTCATTTAATTATCTTTGGTTTGGTACATTCATGCTAGGTTTATAATTGTAGGTTCAAAATGTTTGACGATAGATATTGGCGTTGGGTTAGCTTATCTCTACATATGTAATAAAGGCTTCCATTGGTATATTGTCTCCAATTTTTGGTATATTCTTACATTAATAATATCTAAATTAATTCGAGGAACATTGAACACTTCATGTGTTATTTGTTATAACCATTTTTGATTTTAACTGAGTGTCTAAACAGTAAGAGCTAACAAATATATTCGTAAATACTTATACATTATTAAAAACTTTAAACTTATAACAGTAGTAGCCGTCCATGCATTGTTGATTTTTTTTATGTGTATTTGGTTAACAACAAACTTTTAATAATGTAAGCACAATAAACATTTCAATGATATTTGGTAATACATATTTTAATAAACTGATTGTCTTTACACAATTAAATCTAAGTGGATGAGTAACGCTGACATTAGTAAAGTAACGCTTTTATATTATCACAAGACATTGACATTTTATTTTGTAGATGTTGGATAAATTGTATTTGGTTTAAAAAGCTCTTAAAAATTACATCTATGATAGATTTAAGGGATAACAAATTCATAAGAAATTCATTGATTAGGTGCATATTTTCTCAATAATGCTTTACCAGGGGTTAAACTCATTACATGTGCAATGTTTGTCATGTTCACGATAACAGTATTCATCTGGCAATACGCCAGCAGTGGATGAAATTTCTATTCATTATTGTATAATTTGGATGTTTTGAGTATTGAAAGGAAAGAGTTATCTTAATGTTTGGCATTCTCAGTTAAAATTAGCCATATTTTGAAGTTTATTACCTTTAATTTTCAGTTTCATTAAATCAGTTCAGTTGGTTAAGGTTACTTATTACGCAGATGAAGGTATGTCACACAATATTTTTTTTACAATTTTGATATTGGACGGTCGTTAGTTGGTTGTACGCTCTAATGTTTTTTCAATAAGATTTCATCTTCCTGGACTGAAGCAAGTCTTTTCGATATTACATCTTTTCAGTCTAAATTTGAGTTTTTCAGTGAGAAATTTTCGTTAAAATTATGGTAATTTGATAAACACTTGTAAAAAATAACTACATATTTCAATACATATACATATTTTTAAAAGCAATATAGAATGTGCACTTTTTTTAATTGTTAAATAAAATATTAATTGACGGAAGAGAAAATAAATATATTAAAATAATTTATTAAATACAAAGTACATTTAGTTTTTATTTGTTAGCAATAATTTTGGTATATGAATAATGAAATTTTATATTTTTATTTATTTTTCTCAACTTCCTTTTTTTTCTTTCAACTAATTTTTTTATGTTGACTATTATGCCGGGCTAAGATATTTTGTTTTAGTTAAATAGTTATGCTTGGCAATTGTATATTTATGTGTTCTCTCAATGTGATAAAACACATTATATTTAGGGCTCTTATTGTGAGAGTACTGGTGTTGGAACAAGTATCTTTTATCTTTTTGGAGTACTTTTTTGTTATCTATATCCTTCATTGCTTTCGCTTATGGCCTATTTGCATATTTTAAATTTATGGATTTTTAGAAATTTCTTTTGCAAAGGCATGATAAATTATATATATTTCCTTCAATTGAATGTAGTTCATATTCATATTCATTTTGTTCATCTTAGACATTATTTGACTATCTTAGACATTATTTGACTATCTTAGACATAATTTTCATAAAACTGGCTTTCTGTTTACTATCTATTCCTTCACTAAGATTTAAATTTTTTTAAACTATTAACTAGTTACATTTCCGCGGGACACAATTCGATCTAAATAATTTAATAAATTAGAATTGATATTACATGACTTTTACTACACTTTGTAACTCCACATAGTGTCAAGTGTATGAGAACATTTAAATATTTTTCAATAATTGTTTTATATAATTAAATATAAATACGTAATAAATTAATTTTTTTTTTTTCAAAAGGAAATCATTTTTTCACAAAGGCCGAGCACATTGAAACATGATTATAAGCAAGCAAAGAACGATAAGTCAGTTTGATGACAATAAGTTGTCAATATTTTATTTACAGGCTATTTATTATTGAATATGACAGTTCATATTGCTCTTTGAGTGAGAATTACAGCAACATTGTAACTCTAGGAACTCTGCTCTATCATTATCACAAGGTTGTTATATTAGTAAGTCACAAAATAGTAAACGTAACGTTCCTATGCAAAATATTAAGACATCTGTCAAAGGTCAAAATTGACGAAACAACAATGATATATAATAGCGATCATCGAAAGATGATTGTTATGATATATTGCTATCTTGAGAATAGACAGGATTATTTCTACCCTTCCGTTTAATTTTTTGTAAGATTATGTTATAAAATGCAAAATTTGCATTATTATATTATATAGTGGTCATGTCAAATACTAGTACAGAGTGAGATACACATTAATAAGTTGAGTTTTGTTGTTCAAAATTATTTTTTCCTTCTTTTTCAATATTTCATTTCTGATTCAAGTTAATTACTATTCAAAAGTTAAGGTATAATTTTAACTAAAACTCAAACTTATAATTTAATTATAAGTTTGAGTTTTGTAAACTATAAGAACCAATAATTAAAAATAAAAATTAAATGATTTTCATTTTAGTAGAGTTTTACTAATTTATGACGGCAATTAAACAAAATTAAAGGTACTTTTATTTTATCGGGATGGTTAGATTTTCAATTTAATTAATTTATATATATATATATATATATATATATTACTTTTGGTAGTTAGTGAGTTCCATGTAATCAACATTTTATGTTAATGGAATTTAAAAATATAAATGTCCAACATACATATTTTAAAATTGATTTTTTTTAACAAATCTACCAGCAAAACTGTGTAAATTTTCGAACTTCAGTTTACATTCTTGTCTTTCACAATGTGGATTATATAGTTGCGCAAGAATTTTGTGCGTATTGTGAAATAATTTAATGTATCTATAGGGTTGCCAATATTTTTAATATGTAGTATATACTTGTGTCAATAGTGTCTCTACAGTTTTTTTTATTTTAATAGTTTTGCTCTGTATTATCTCGGAACAAAATTTAGATTATCATACATCACAGTACATCAATAACTGACTTTTATAATAATTTTGAATAGAATGAAATTTAAAGCAATCAGGTAATTTCAATTTATTTTGACAATATAATTAAATATAACGCTGCACCCTTAATAAAAAAATATCTGATTGCAACGCCATAAGTATTCTTGAAGCTTATTTGAAAGTGATACGGGAATTTTATACTTTGTGTCCCTTCGTGCCTAACGCTAGCATGTATTTGTCAATTTGATGCTTCCTAAAATGTTCTAATTTTATAGCATTTTAATGAAATTTAATTATATATGTATATATACACTTAAAAATAATAAAAATTTACAAAAGATTGTGAATTTTTAGCACTTGCCATATTAAAGTGTATTAATGATGATATTGATCCACAGCCCCAAATATTATGAATTGCTGCTGTTGATTATTTTATAAAAAATGTTCAACCCATTACTGACACTATTAGCACACAGCATTACAAATCTTAGTACAAACATGAAGTATTTTAAAATAAATTACGAGCTAATACTGTTTGCCAAAGTCAAGGAAGGAGATAGCAGAGGGCAGAAAAGGAAACAGAAGGGGATTTGGATCCAATGATTTGTTTCAGTAGCGTATTAAATCAAGATTTAGTTTTTATTATATTGGATTGGTACGAAAATAATTGCCATTTTTTGAAAATAAATAAATTGAATATTTTACATGAAGCAACATTTATTCAGTCTATTACATAGTTTCCAATATTAATTATGTGCAACCGTTTCCCATCCATGGACTAACTTATTTATCCCATCCCCATAAAATGAAGAGGTGTTTTCACTTCTAAGGAATAAAATTTTTCACCAATGAGAAAATTTTTATAGATCGGAAAAAATGATAATCGCTAGTAGTCAGAAGAAGAAAGCAGATGTTGCAAAACTTCATTGCAAACAAATGGGGTAATTTCTTAATCAATTCCTGGTATACTTTGTTCAATTATTCACAGTACTTATCAGCATTTATTGCTTCATTTGTTTTTAAAAATTTGTAATACATTATACTTTTTGTACCCTATCACAACATGATATTTTTATGGTGCAATTCTCCTTCAGGGGCAGAAAGGGGCTCTTGTCCGGAGTTGTACAGTTTTGTTTTCTTGTAAAATTATTGTATACAATCCATTTTTCATTACCCATACAAATTTATCGAAGAATGATTCCTTCAGATAGTCGGCCTATCCGGTAAGTTTTTCTGTAACAAATCATGCGGCACCAGAACAGGAGAGCTTTGACGCCGTTCCCAGCTTATGGAGATGCTTTAAAATGTTTGATTTTTCAATATTCAATCTCTTTGCAAGTTCCCCTGATCTCAGTTGAGGTTGCAGCCTGTTGATAGTTTCTTGTTGTTTTCTTTTTTTGAATTTGTATAACAAATTAGGGTTGTATACTACAAAGCTGAAATGAATCTAGCAAAATTAGGTAGAAAGCATAAATTTTAAAAGCTATTTTACTAGAAACAATTTTCAACACAAAAGACAAAACATTTACACCAGTTGTAAAAAGGTGCCGTTAGAATGGCAATAACTTTCGTACACATCAACACAATATATCCATACTTCTATGAATAATTTTTGGAATAGGTAATATTTTTAATTGCATTTTATTCATTTGTAAAAATGAATGCAGTTATTATTTACCTACTAAATGCTAAATGCCACTGTTACAATAAATACAAAAGTAAAATGACTATAAAATAATATGTACACTTATTATTTTATAGTCATTTCTTAAGAATAGTCAAGTCCATTTCTTAAGAATAGAGTAGCATTACACAGAATTGTATTAAAAGTTGTATTTTACAAGAAGTTAGTTTTGTTTTCAACTCGTTGCTTACTTTTTGAAAAGATCATGATCGTCTGTTTCATGCAGTTAAAAAAACTTTTTGTATCATCATTTTTTCATCAATATTTTTTTATTGTATTTTATCGTCAACTTGCTGTTGTGTTTCAATTTTTTTTCATTAATATTTACTATTTATTGCTTGTTTGGTTTTACTCACATACACATTAAAATAATTTTACACATTAAAATGGTCACATTAACTATATTAGCAAAATAAAACAACAATTTTTAAATTTCTTGAATGTGTATGACCAGAACACTTGACTCAAATCTTTCATTAATGTTATTTACGTAAAAATATTAGTGTGAACTCTGATTTATTTTCCTTCCTTAGTACATTTTATTTTCTTATCTTTTAGTTGAATAAAATAATTTAATATTATATAAATATTATTTTAAACAGTTTAATAATAATTAGTGAAGCGAGATATCGCTAATGATAAAATAATACCTCGCATACCACAGTTTTACCTAAATCAAGTTTTTTTTTAATGTGTTTGTCTTTAAAATATGTGGACATATAATCTGGCAAACATTTATATCAAAAATAATTATTTGTGTCTCATATTCCATTAAAGCAATTCCTTCTATTCTATTTATTATAAAAAATCTAGGTAGCATGCAGTTTTTTGCCTCCCCTGTAAAATTTGTATTATGTGGCATAAGAGGTATTTTTTATCGTGTGTTATATGTATATGTAGTAAATTAAAGACATAACATACTATATTATTAAATAATTCTATTACATGTGTTTATTACTTCAAAACCTGAAATTATGTGAATTTAGTGAGATGTTTTACTCAATTGAAATGATTTTATATTGTCTTATAGAATTTGTAAAAGTTAGCCTCCACGGTTTCACCGGAAATGGACCAGGGAGTCCGCAAATCCGGGCCGGCCGCCCATTAGAAAACAGTTACAGTTCAACAATAATTTCAACTATTCAGGTTGCGCAAGGTGGATGCAATATGCTGAATAATTTTGGTTTGTTGTCTAGACAGGTGTACTTTTGAAGCATAAAAAATAATTCCTGGCCTAAAAGAAATTTTGTATTCAGTTATTGATGTTTCAGTACATGTACATATTATACATAATTTGTTGGATATGTTGCGTTTATATCATTTTAATATGTAAGTTTATGTTTAAATTTATTATATTAGATAATTGATATGTGGTAATTTATTTTTAGTTTTAGTAAGTTTACGGATCTTGTGTGAGATATATAAATTTAAACAAGTTGCCTTATATGTTAATAATGTAATTAACATTAATTTTTGTGAGTTATGTGATTCACAGCATTCATATTGACTAAATCAAAAAAAAAAACATAAAAATTACTCATTTTGTATTTTAGCTAAACGCTGTAAGCCTTCTAGATTATCATTGAAATTAGTTATATATTACTCTTGTAAAGTGAGGCAATATTTGTGGTGTAGTTATAGCATTCATATTCAATAAAACACTTAATTTATATAAGTACATATACTTTTGTAACAACATAATTTTGCAGTAAAGGAAACATCTCGAGTTTTACATAAAAATTGAAATATGTATGTACATCTCTCTCTGAGTAGACATTTGGTTATGCATACTCGATTGCAATTACAGCATTGTAATATATTATTTATCATTAAACAATAAACCTAAACTTTCAACAACTGGAAAAATTATTATTATAATAACATTCTTTAAAATCCAATAAAAATGAGAACAAAATATTCAGAAGGGACTGTATCTTATTTTACATGTCATTTTTTTGAGTTCAGCATACTCATTTTCTTTTATTTGACTAATTTTAAAGTAATTTTCTTTAGCACATAGTTGCGCAATTATTACACTACAGGTAGAAGCTATCCTCTGCTTTACTTTTAGAAAATCTATTTTAAATGTTGAGAGAGTGAATGCAACATTGTTAGATACAAAACAATTATTGAAGTTTAAGTTACCAATTTCATAATCTATATACTCACAGTATGTTTAAAGAATACCTATGTTCATTGAATAATTTTTTCTATTGTATATGTGTTTCCAAAATTCAAAAGTTAATAGTGTTTTATATGTATATGTATAAAGTTTATGGGGGGAATTTAAAAAGGAAAGAGTTTTTGCTAGATTTAATTTTTGAAAGATAATGAAATCAGCATGTTTGTCATTTAGAATTGTAGCAAGTAGTATATTTAAATACTAATGTATTCAAAGTAAAACAATGTACAAAAATATTCAGCTTTTGGCTTAGATTTAAGTAGTTTTGAAAAATAGTGAATTATAATGAACAAAGTATCATGGTGTAATACGCACGGTCGCTGCTGACAAATACTTAGTTTGTGGCCATTTTCATTAAATATCAATCTGTTTCTTCTCTCCCCCTTTTTTAATTTTGAAATGCTGCATTTAAAATTTAAAATGGGGGCATCTACCACAATGAATGCTGAATAAATATTTATGATAAGACACTCGATTTATGAATGTTAAGGTATATAAACATTTATTGTTTATGTTAAGTTAACATTCATAAATCGATAATAATAACTTAATTTAAATTGTCATAAAGGATACATTGTTTTGGATGAAAAATGCTTATATCTTGTAGGAACTCCTAATTATAAGATTTCAATGTAAAATTTGCTAAATTTGTATGTATTTTCTTTAGCTTGTTAAACGGTAAATTAAGAAATTGTAAAAGCGGAGGGAATAAAAGTATTTTGCGAAATAATTAATGTTTTTATTTAACCCGTAACATTGGAAGATATTTTTAAGGTTTTTTTTTTAAATACAGTAAAACCCCGTTAATTCGAACCCCAATAATTGGAAATTTGCCATAATTCGGAATTATTAAAACCATCAAGTCCCAGAATCATAGTTTTATAGTAGATTAACCCCAATAATTCGAAAACGCTTTTGCCATAAATCGTACTATTTAGTTCACATAATTCGATTTTTTATTGAATTTGAAAAAAATATCTTGATTTTTGATCGGGTACTACAGTAATAAAAATGTTGCGATCTTTATATTAGCCTAATAAATATTGCGTTTTCGAAATGATTTTTTAAAACATGCAAAATTACACACATTTTCACAAAATGTATGGATTTTTTCATGATTTTTGTAATTTCCACAATCGCAATCGCATTGAGATTTTTTTTGTTCCTTGAAATTTTAATTAACAATGTTAGGGCATAATTTGAAATTTCGTTTTAGGGTCCCCTGAATTTTGAATTAATGTGGTTCTACTGTAAATAGAGATGCTTACACGGAATACGTGCCACATCAACATTCTTAATATTTTCAAACTAAGCTACACATCTGTGCTCATAGTGTCTTAATAACAAGATCGATAAACACATCAGTTCATTATTTTTAAGAATTGCTATATATCTGGAGAATGACAGAAAAATAATCAGAATTACAAAACAACAATGATTTCTGACACTATTTACTAAAGGTGTTTTTTTAGAGATATAGAACTCTAAAATGTAATAAAACATAAACATAAACAAGTGGTAATGGCCATGGTATTGGCTTTATTGAAAATGTAGTTTTATGTCATTAGCGTTCAAATATGATTACGATACCAACGTTTTCAAAATAATTTTTCACAATTTGCAAGCGTTGTTCTAGTGTAAGCCTGTTCATGGTGAAATGTGCAGACCAAACCGAGCACAAATCGGCTGTAAAATTGGCGTTTAACTTAAATTCACTGAAAAATGTGTTGCCAATTCAAAAAACACACTATGCAGCATAAAATTATCTTTCTAATAAAAGCAATACCATGGCCACTACCACGATTTTTGTGTTTATTTCATTTTAAATTTCTTTACCTCTAAAAAAACCTGTCAGCCGGAGAGGTCAGATATATATGGCAGAATAACTCAGAAAACACAAAAACCCAGAAAACAGAAGATTCTGAACCGCCGTGAAAACCTGAGAACCTTTATATATGATACAAGTATTCATAGCGCTAGAAAGAGACGGCGGCTGTGGAAGATCCGGGGTCACTAACGTAACCAGATACTGGAAGTATGTCCTGTTAGGAGCCTCAACAATTATTGAACTTACATGCAAAGATGTGTGAATGTGCATGAGGCGAGAGTTGTCCGTCGGTAGATTTTGTGAGAATTAATCTCCATGGTCTCACCAGAAAGAGACCAGATAGTCCCCCAATCTGGGCCCGCCGTGTGAAGTAGGGAAGAGATGGAAACCACAGTGCTTACGAACTATCATCGGCAAGTTTAAGGATCCTCTAAGTCAAGAATATGTCCACCATTTCTACATATAATTATAAAGTCACACTGCAAAGTGTTTGTTTCTATAGAATATTTTATGCACGTGCAGAGGCGTTAGGAGCCCTCTGATTACATTGTTTCACGCATCTACGTAACCAAATATGGTACGATCCAGCAATTGCTGCCTTTATCTGTGATCTGTTTGGTCCCAGATCCTTGAGAAAGGTACAAACTGACTTGGTTGGCAGTTCTCTCGCTCCCACTTCCACCGTCTTCCACAAAGTCTTATCTTATAATAATTTTTGAAGACCTCATCCAGTAGACCAGCGGTACTCAACCTTTTATTTTTTCGAGCCACATACACATATTTGCTAAGTTATGCGGGCTGCAATATTATACCTACCGAAATTACGGAAAAAAATCGTACAGGCAAAAACAGTATTTATTGATTCAAGATTAGGCCACCACTTGATTAATTAACAGATATTTTTTTTAAGTATAACAGAACGATAATAATACTCATCGCTTGACTTTTAGGAATTTGTTTTCATAATATCTATATATTCAAAATACAATAATAAAAACATATATCCAAGCGTTTATTTTTGTATAGGGTCTTAACAAAAACAATAGATTAATAAATGCATACGAAAATATGATTTGTGAGTACGGATTCTAATACCTTATTACAGACGTAACGGAGGACGATATTATAAAACGAAAAAGGGTCCTGAGTTGCATAGACCACATTGTGGCGGGAAACCGTAAAGGCACAATGTAGTAATAATACAATACCAATTTGTATAAAGGTTTGGATATACTCAAAATATTGTGCGGATTATTTGAATGATAAAAAAAAGTAGGAATAATATTTATAGATTTCAAAAAAGAATTCGGCCCACTGGAAATCGAGATTTTATTGACAGTAATGGATGAATGTGGAATACGAGGATCACTAAAAAATGTCTAAAAAATTACATGACAAACACAAAACTTACAATCTGTGGTTGAAACTATCTATGGTTTAAACAAATTCGTTTTTAAACCATAGAAATGGCCGGTTTTAAAATTAGAGTAGTTTGTCTTTTTGTTCGCGCATATTTCAAAATATTCAAAACTTACAATGCCAGATTTTTTAATCACGTTCCTGATATTAAATATGCTTCGGGCCGCACATAAAAGCTTGGCGGGCCGCAGATTGAGTATGGCTGCAGTAGACCCTTGTGTTAATTCATTTTATGTGGTGATGTCTTTTGAGATTTTAATCTCCCTGGGCACTGTCAGCTCAACCAAGAAGACCTGCTAAGTGTTCTTGAGTATAAGACTATTTCAGATCTCAGTGCTGTAGCGCACAATTCTCTTGGGAACATATATTGCCCCGAAGTTGAGTCTATAATTAGTCTCCAGTATTGTGCTTTTTTCATTATTGAAGATGGGACTTTAAATCTTCTCTTCCCCTTTTCTTCGGACCTCAGATAGTTGATCTTTTTTTTTCATGAATCATGAACAATAGCTAGATCAAACTCTTGTTTGATCTAGCTATTGCCAGACTTACCCACTCCCTGAGTACCTCCAGCACCTTGTTATATCTATAAGTGCACCTGCCATCTTCCAGAGCGATTTTCCATGTTAGGACGTGCCTTGCTGTGCATACATTGGCACCGCACAGATCGCACTAGGCATTTACACTCTTACTCCAACGCTTCAAATTGTTGGAGTCAGGGAATGTATTTTAAAATATGTTTAAATAGAATTAAAATAATTAAGGATAAATTATAGAAGTCTCTCAGAAACGAAGCTATTTATACATATAAACATTATATATATATATATATATATATAGAATCTATAGTATGTATGTTAGTATTAATTTTTTTGGGGGTAACCCGCGTCAAAATCTGGTCCTCAGAAGGACCATTCGTCAACCGATGTTTTGCCTGTTGGTGACGGAAATTTATTAACAAGACACCCTGAAGATGCCTGTTGTGATTCAGGCAAAACGTCGGTTGACCAGATTTTGACGCGGGTTACCCCCAAAGAAATTAATACACATTTCTAACACCCGTGAAAACCTTCATTATAACATATATATGTATATGTATATGAAGGAACATTTCTAACACCTGTGAAAACCTTCATTATAACATATATATGTATATGTATATGAAGGATTATTTTCTAGGGCAACACGTATATCCGGGTAGTCTTGAGAAAGTACCCAACGTTAAGGACAGATAGCACTGGCCATTCTCAAAGGGATTTTCATCATGTATTCGAGTTCTGTTTTGAATTGGTGGCAAGTACACTCATTCACTCCAGAAGTCGAGATCCAAGTGAAGCCTAATGCCAGGCTAATTGCTGAGTTTACTTTGTGTATTTATCTATGAAATTTGTTTGCGATCTGGTAATTCTTCAATTATGGTTAGTTATCAATAACTCCCGTTATTGTTATTTATATTGTTTGTATTAATATGTTCGTTTACTGCGTTGGTACTTGGAATCGGATTATGAGAGGTTGATTTTGAAAAGGTTTAGGTCGTTATGAATGGATTTCCAAGTATTAGGAAGTCAGATCGCGTCGATGCGGCAATTCATGTTATTTTAATTTTAATGTATTTCTATTGCTTCCCTGTAAATTCTGCATGTTTCATTAAAAATTTTAATAATGCCTCAACCCTTGCAAATATAATTATTAAGATAAATTTATTTAAGTCTCACAGACGAAACTATTTATATGAGAAACATGCATGGAAGCCTTTTTATAGCACAGCCTAGGGCTTACGACTTGTGTGAGTTGGCTTAAGTGATCACTCTACGCAACGCAACGTTCACCAATTCATCGTAAGAACATCCACACATTATCAAATTTTTGAAAGTTCAATTCAAGAACATTTCATATATTGCACTGGTCTGTGCTAGAGACATCTGTTGTTATTTTTTCTCATTAACAAGTTGTACACATAGATTTCGCAACTGGCAATGATGCCTCTATATTTTATTTTTCAAATAGGAGTTTTTTTAGCAATATTCCTTATTAACATATGTATGATATTCTTTCGAATTATTAGATATCTACTACATTATATGTAAGAGACTTCCATCCACTTTTCTCATACATAAATAGCTTCGTCTCTGTGAAACTTCTATAATTTATCCTTAATTAAATAATCATCCTTCTGGAGACCAAATCCAGTTAGTGTGTTCTTAGAACATATTTTCATATAAAAATATTGTTTTATTGAATTTAAATACATTTCAAAATACCTCCGATGACTAACTATACAGCACGGCCCTCCAGTGCATTGCAGATGGGAGGCATACATCCCCTACAATCATGCTGCATTTCAAGGTTTATTGCATGGAGTTTGTAACTTGAATCAGAGTCTCTCATTACTAGAGTCTTTGTGTGGACTTTTCAGGTTCAGCTTTTACCCGTCCTAGACCCCTTTTGATGCTATTAAATACCTGTCAAGTTTTTATAATGGAATTCCATTCTTGCTTTAGCTCATTCACTTAAGAATCTCTGGACCAACATTCTGAGACATTTGGGTCTCTAGAGTTTTCTAGGAAGTAGTGCTTTGTGACACGATACTGTGAATACATTCTGGATGGTCTTTTCCAACCAATCCAAATTTTTCCTCGACATAAGAAAAGCGGACAAGTCAGTAGATTTTGGCAGTCGCGTCCACTATTTGAGTATCTAGTAGCTAGTTGTAGTAGGTACCCAGGATACTTAGTATAGTTGTCGTATATCAATACTTTTGTCATCCTTGAGGTTTGAGTTTAGTCCACTCTCTCCTAATATCATTAAAGTGCTCTATAATCTCATTGACTGGGTGAGCTCTGCTGTTATAATCAAACTACTTTTAGAGGAATTTGAAGGGTTTATCTTTTTCGACTGTGCCTGTCTCTAATATCTACTTTCAGGTTTATGAGCCCAAATATTTTACCTATTCTAGCAAGCGATCTGAAGGGCTTGAGCTTCTTGAGCTTGAGACACATTCGCAGAATTGTTTGACAATTTTTGGTAGAAATGCACAGTGTTTTGTTCTGCTAGTCAGAATTGTTAGATTATTCGCAAACGCCAGGCATGATGGTGTGTATACACCATTTCCTTCACACGATAACCCCATTTTTTCCCGTCTAGAGTAAGATCTATATTTAAGATGTTAAAAATAAAAATGAATGTGGTAGAAGATAGGTAACAGACTTGAAGTAGTCCCACTTCATATTTTAATATATCTATGAGTTTTCTCCCAAGTTGCCCTTTGCATGTGAGGCTTCCATAGTAGGATGCGATGAGTTCACATATGAAGTCTGGGAAATTATACAATTTTAGCGTAAATAGGAGTACATATTGAGCTAAAGGCGTTGGCTAAGTCTAGCTAGTATGCTGTGATTTGTCGTGTTTTCTGGCATCTTTAAAACTCTCTGTCAATACAACAATATGCTCTATACATGCCGAGACGCCCGGGAGGAATCTTTTTTGCTGACTCTCTCCAATGACTGACTCATGTTTCTCAGCATGAATGACATCATCGATTACACGACACTGAATATATATAGTTTATGTATAAATAGCTTTGACACTGTTTTGGTGGCAATGGGACGAGTGACCACTGCTCTTCTTGGGAATGAGATCAAAGACAGCTTGCCCAAAGCAGCCAGATAGTGCGCGTGAAGCCCAGATCCTTCTGAATATTGCCAAAATAGTTTTCCTCAGTGTTTCACATTTTATGAGGGGATACCATTTGGTCCTGGGGCAGACCCGTTTTTCTTTCTTTTTAATACCTAAAGAATTTTTGATGGGTGGTGGGTTATCATAAAAAATTCAGTCTGGTTTATCCAGTTTATTTTGTTTTTTTGTGTATTCTTTACTTTGTTCTTTATCGCGAAAAGAGTTTCAAAGTATTTCTGAATCTCTGTTAACCCGTTGTCCACAATTCCTTTTTCAGGTTCAAGGATGTTCTTTGCAAAGCCAAAGGGATCTGAATCAAATATGTCTTTATTTGAGGATCAAAGGTACTCACTTTTCCTTTCAGCTATTTGTTTCAAGATCTTTTCAAGATGAATCAGTTTTAATATTGACCTATAGGTAGGTCTTGCAAGTTTATGACATAGATCCATGTCTCCAAACCTTTTTGCCTCTCGCAGCTTCTTCTGAATCTCTCTTCTATCGTCGGAGTTTTTTTTTAAAAGGTTTCTTCCTATTTAGAAGTTGAGTGAGAGAATTGCGCTGCAAAATAATTTTGACTTCTCTGAGGAATTCTTTCACCCCAGTTTTCCCATTTTTTGACAGAATAGTTTTCAGATTGCTGTCATGGAACAACGTGTTTTGTGTAAGCTGTGTATTAATCATGTACAAATGATTAATTTGTGCCGAAAGAAAAACGCCGGAGAAGCATTTTAAGAAATCTTACACTGGCTAGAGTGGCAGGAAAACACGGAAAAATTAAGCAATTCTTCACTTCTTCTTCTTTATCTATCTTCATACTTTTGAAACAAACTTATCATAACTTCTCTTTTTATCTAAATTTTTATCTAAACTTAGCATAACTTCTCTTTTTATATACACAATAAAATACTTAGTGTACCAGTCCGGCGTGTTATACCTAAAATTAAAAGTAAAAGTCAACTGCTGAGAGCTTGTTCCATTTCATTCTATTTTTATCTGTCTTCTTCTATGTGGAGCCAAAGGTATTGCAAATGAGAGAGAAATATATATTTTTGTATGAGTCGTATGAAACCTCTCTAAAACTGACCTTTACATAAAGTGTGCCCTGAGTCAGGCAGCGGGTTAAAATAAATATATATAAATAATTGTAGAAAGAAATTATGCACATAAATCCATACATAGACCGTCAATATTATATACCTGTATTATATATTATAAGTGCACTCACTTTTGGGACGTTTTCGCAGTTTTATTTTCTGGTGTATAGTCAAATTAAAAATTATTTTTTGACTTGAATAATATTTTGAAATTTAAGGAGTGCGTATTACAGCCCTGTTTTAATGTTTAGCATTTATTTGAACTAGATTATACCGCTACAAATACTTATTTTGTTTAGGTTAACCATCCAGATCAATGAACATATTGTTTACATTAGTCCCTAGGTTGAAGTATTTCAATGAACTCATTAAATTGTTTATATTAACATTATAAACATCCCTTCAAAACAAATAATGTTTGTATTCATTTAGAAACAAATGATGTAGTTACAGTCATTGATGTATTATAAATATAGTTATTCCCAAACTAGCCGGCTTTCATATGTAGCAAATAATGCATTAAAAGAGACAACAAATCACATAATCAGTAAGTAATCACATAAAAATCAGGTAATTTGAAGTCATGGTGACTAAAATAACATACTCATTCTTACAATAGTGTACGATACTCTGTTCCTTTTCCCCCCGGAACTTTTTTTTTTGGCCTAGCCTCGCGCCTGATCACAAAGAAGGTCCGTTCGATAACGAATGCAAGTAAGGCAATTACCTTGCTTTTGAGTTGCCAAGATTTCACGCTTGAAACGTATCTACAGTTTATTATATCATTGGGTATAATGTAAACAGTAGGTACTAAGGGGTGGAAGATGCATCCCTGTGTTCTCGATTTTTCTTATGTAAAGTTCTTCTTAACCCTAGAAAGCTAATCTCCGTCGAATCGACGGGCATCGTAAAGAAAAATAGTGGTCTCTGTTTAATGGTGAATTCGAATGTTTTGTCTTAGCTAGCCAACCAGTAAGGTCGCTACAGTAGCACACGCATCGGGCAGATAAGTGTTATAGTTTTCGAGATACTTGAGCCTTGTCCGTCGTTTCGACGGATGGTTAGCTTTACCGTTAGTTTTTTTGTTTGAGGGCGAGTGTATATTTTTGAAATAAATTGTATTTGTTATAGATTATTACCATATCCTTGTTAAATAATGATGCGATATCGAAGTTAATAAACCAAGAGTATAGTTCCGTAGACCAAGATGATGCGTCCACCAGTTAGACGGAAAAATTTGTGCTGGAAGACAATGTCAAAAATTATGAGCCATCTAATTCCTAAGAAAGTCAAATGAGTACACCTAGAGACTTATCCCCAACTGTGGAATAAGTTCTTATAAGAAACTTCAGTACTCTTTCAGATTCCTTACAGACCAGCATCATTCAACTGCCTCAAGGGAACATACGAGGTAAAACTGATTTGTTTAGTCTACTACCGGGCTAAAAATTAATTCCACACAAAAAATTTATGAAAACACTACATTTTCGACTTGTGGAGCCTTGAATAAAGGCAAGATTGGTAAAAATAACAATGCCTACGCAAAAAGTGAAAGATTAAATCAGGAGCGTTCTTTCAGCGCAACTATCCATTAGTCAAGACCAGCAATCATCAGGCCAAGCTCTTTTTCAAGGATCGGTAAATGAAGAATAGTTATCAACTTCTTCGAAACAAGAAGATCATAAAAGAAAAACGTGCGGAAGTGCCACTACAAGAAAAAGCGTATGACTAAAATTATTTGTGCCAAATGTAAGGTAATGATATGTAATGAACATCAGATTGATTTTTGTGCTAAATATAAATAACTTTTATATTATAATTACTTTTTTATACAATCTTATGTGCCATAAAATGCCAAAACATAGAACGTTATATTATTTATTCTAGTTGATTTTGCATGTTAAAGTTTATGAAAAAATAAAGATCTTTTCTTCAGAAGTTTTAGAAATTTTACTGTAGTTCTTAAATAAATAAGTTTAATTTACAAGACGTATTTTTATTGAAAAACCTTTAAATAACGATGATGTAAAATATCACATGCATGAAGTTTATATATTTTGCAAAAATGTACTTTTTCAAGTACCCGTCGTTTCGACGGATGGTTAGCTTTAAGGGGATACGCCTGAAGGTTAGCTTTCTAGAGTTAAACAAATGTATTGATTTTCCAGTAAAGTAGAAGTGTTTAACTGAAGTAATACCCCTGTGTGGGAAATTTAATTTGCATTTTATCAGTAAAATATGCATGAACGAGTGAGTTTGACCATTTTTGTTGTGACTACTTTTTCAAAAAGTTATCTAATTCATAATTCTAATATATCGTCCAGATAGATGGCAGCACGATATCCGCCGCGCTACTGCTAAATTAACATAGGGTTAATGGGCCGGTTTTGGCCACTTTCATATATTTTTTCGCAACTGAACATAACTACGAACTCGAAAATAATCAGAATCGATTTTTTTTTTAAATTTCCCCATATAGCACAGTAATTCCTTTTTTGAAATTATAGATAACAAGTATATAAAATTTAATATAATTTAAAATATAAATATCAAACTTGAAATGTGTTCAAATGTGCCTTTTGTCTAGTTTTACCTAGGCCATTGTGCCAGTTCTGGCCACTTCAGTTTTTATAAGGTATCTTAACATTTTAAATAAATTAAAAAATAGGTTAGTAACTGTAGGATAATTTTGAGTTTTATTATAATTATGATCTTGTCGTGCCTATAGCTAAAGAAGGAGGTAACTTATAATGTCAAACTATACCGGGACAGATCAATTTGAAAAGGTAAGAAAGAATTTACTACATAGTTTTCTGGGATATTCCGCCGTATGTATCTGATCTCTCTGGCCTACGTTTCGGATCACATTGTAGGGTCCTTCATAAGGACTGATATATGGCAAAATATCTCAAAAAACTACACAGAAGATTCCGAATGGCCGTGAAAATCTGAGAACATTTTTAGAAATAATTTTTTCTATTGGTTCCTTTTGCGAAAGCAGTTAATAGCATTATCATTTTAATACTATTTTCTGCAAAAGATGCTAGATTAGGTATGAATGGCATATCAAATTAAAGATGGGCCGAGTCGTATTTTTTCTAACTCGAGTACCTCGACTTGAAATGTTGGCCGACTCGAGTCGCAACTCGAGTTGACTCGGTGTCTATTTGACAGTTGAAACTGCCAGATCGGTACGTATGAACGTCATATTACTGTACGGAACGTCTTACGTGTACTCAACTCGTCGCAAACTCGTTAGTTAATCAACTCGAGTCAAATAAACTTTTAGAAAAGTAATATAAATAAGGAAAGACAAGGATAAGTAATAGATATACGCATTAATAAAGAGATAAGTATTCAACAATATGTTTTTCTTCGAGTGATTTACTAATGTGGAAATGTTATGTGTTACCTGTGTCTTTATAATTACAAGCACATAATTTGCATTTGACTCTGTTGTCATTATTATTTTTGGAAAAAAAAACTGATGTTCTTATTTTATTCTTTTCAGGCGGCATTTTAATTGCAAATACTCATCACTATTACCTATTACTAACGCGGGTAATTAATAAACGGCGCGCGGCGTTTGCAAGCTGAAGTGTCGTAGTTCGAAAGTGCGTGTAAACCCAAGCATTGTTGGCGAGCAAGCGAGTTGCAAATCGGTTTAATTCAACATTCAACTCGGTTTTCGAACGATGTCACTTTAGGGACTCGGGTCACTCGGGACGGCTCGTGTCGCCGTTTGGTCGTCATCGGTTTGGTTCTGCTAAGCAGCTAAGGCGGAACACTTCGTATTCCGCCGCCGAATGGCGAAGAGTTCCGACGTTGTTGTTTCGTATTCTCACGTGGCTTGAGACGATTTAAATTGAGCTATCGAGAACGCAACTCGAGTCGACTCTCTGGCAGTATAACTCGATTTTTTCGAGTAAACTAACTCGAGTCGCCTATCGCTATATCAAATGTATTGCTCTTCTTTTTTTTCCTGAGATAATTTATTTCACAATCGTTATCATTGTCTTCCATCGTAAAGGATACAAAATTTTTACTGCTTTTGAATACTACTAATGCATAGTTTCCTTCTTTTGGACTTCTTTCTAATTCTTCATTTTCTGAAGGTCTTCATTTGATAAATTTTTTCCTCATTTGTTGAGTTTTTTGTTAAGACTGTTCTTAGGTTTTCATGGCCGCTCAGAATCTTCTGGTTTGTGTCACTTCACATCACAACAACACATCAGCCCTGATAATGGACCCTGTAATGGGATCCGAAACGTCGGTGTAAAAACACGGCATAATACCCCAGAAGACACGAACGAACAGGCTAAATTAATTCATGAACACAAACATAAATAAAAGTTATTCTCACATTACTTATCCACGGGCTCGTATTGTTTTTGCTAAGATTTTAATAATTTAACGAATGTCACCAAGAACTTCAACCAATACTCAAAGAAAGAACATGGCGGTACAGTTGTTACTTATCAAAACAAAAGTTTAAAGCAGTTTAAAGAATTGATCGGCATAAATAAAATAACAAATATATTTTCATTGCCTTATTTATACACCTTTGAATGTCCAAGTGGCCGAAACCGGTCCATCACCCTTATTCTGCGAAATGCCTGTCATGTAGGTACAGTGCGTCCAACTTATCTGGAGAATGGACAAATTTGGAACTAACGACGCCAACTGAATCATGTCAGCTGTCAGATTTTATGTGTATGAGAGTTCACGAATGTTTCGATCGTTTATAAGAAAGTTTTTGTTTGTCATCATGCTAAAAATGATTAAAAGTGATACTCGAGAAACTATTTTGAAAATGCACATCTTTTTTGAGAAGGAACAATGTCCCAAAGCCTAAATTATACCACTTGATTACGTTCATAGACGCATTGCCGCCGTTTCAGGCTAATGCTGCCTAGGGATGGGTAAAAAATATCGATATATCAATATATCGATATTTTTTTTTAAAATATCGATATTTATCGTCGATATATTTTTTCGCGATATGTCGAATATCGATATATTTTTTGTTTTGATTTATCGATATTTTTTTTGGGATAATCGATATATTTTTTGGCGATCTTTTTTTGGATATCTTTTTCAGTTTTTTTCTGGCGACCTTTTTTTGGGTATCTTTTTCTTGGCGACCTTCTGACCTTCTTTTTTTGGTCATCGATATATGTTTTTTTCGATATATCGATATATTTTTTCGATATATCGATATTTTTTTCCCGATATATCGATATATTTTTTCCCGATATATCTATAAATTTTTTTCTGATATATCGATATTTTTTTTTTGGTAACCTTTTTTGGGGTATCTTTTTCAGTTTTTTGCGACCTTTTTTTGGTCATAGATATTTTTTCTCGGATAATCGATATATTTTTTCCGGTGACATCTTTTTTTTTTGGTCGCCAAAAGCTTATTCCCCTTACATTTTTGAAAAAATAACATCGATAAATATCGACATATCGATATATTTTTCGCAATGTATATCGATTATTTTCGATACTTTTTAAAAATATCGTTTCGATATATATCGATATTTTTTTTTCATTTACCCATCCCTAGGGTGCCATTTGCGGTAACGTGTTTTATTAAATTATTATTTTTAACTTTATACAGAGAAATTTCGGTGTCAATAGCTAATGATACTATTTGTTTAGGTGTTATTTCAGTGGGAATTTCTCAAAATTTCTCAAAAACCTCAAAAACTCTAAAAGCAAAACACCTAAATTAGAAAACAGTGGCATATACAAATTAACATGTAATCATAAAGATTGCAATGCCACATATATAGGACAAACGGGAAGGTCTTTTTTAACTAGATTCGCGGAACACATGCGCTGCTATAAAAATAAAAATTTAGAGTCAAAATTTGCGGCCCATTTATTAAATGAAAACCACGTCCCGCAAGGTGATAACGAACCAAAACCTTTACATATAGAAACAAAAGGTTTTAGGATGAATTTACTTGAGCAACTAGAAATAAATAAATATAAAAAGGATCCAAATATTAAACTTTTAAATAATCAACAAAAAATGATCTTTTCTCCACTTCTAAATATTTTTAAAAAACCAATAATCAAGGACATAAATTAAAATAATATTTATAAATAACACTTGCAGAAAACGGGGAATTTTGATAATTAAGCATAACGTTAACCGAGGCACCTTTAATGATAAGTGCCCGGAAAAAACATACATTACTACAGGGCTTCACCACAAATATCTAATTACTCTAAAGGGGAAGGGGTAACTTAAAATTGTATAAATAAGTCGTTTGGACGTGGTATATCCACTGTTTGATAATGGCCTTACAAGCCGAAATAGCTGTAACACATAAAAATACTTAACCCGTAGAACTTAATAATAATATTTATTAAAATTTAATTTATTTTAAATTTCGCTAAAAGTAATAAAGGGTCCTGATTACAAAAATAAGGTCAAATTTTCCCGCTTGCTGGTTTAAAAGCAGTTATTTTAAGTTTGAAAATGATACATTTTGATAAAATTGTTAACCAGTCGGGTGCCGGACACGTATGCGAATTCGGCCTATTTTACCTGTGTTTATGGGTTTTTAAAGCTTATCATTGGTTGTATCTCAAGTTTTTGAATGAATGAATGAGTTCTATTTGTCAAGTAACCTCATTTGCCGCGCAAACCGGACAAAAATCATTCCAAACTTCGTCTTCGAACCGCGCATTAATGTTAAAATTCTCTTAAAAAAGTTAATTTTTAAATAAAAAAGTGTTAAAATTAAGTATTTTTATATTCTTTGATATATTTAGAACGAAAATATTGAAATACAATATCTTTAGTGTTATTGCTTCCATGATTTTATTCGATAAACATGTGCGTACATTTCTGACAGTAAATTTCGTTACTTATTTTCATAATTAATGAATAAGTAATTATTGTACAAGTAATTATTGAAGTCTGTATATTGAGAAACCAAAAACTGCAACTTTTTAGCGATTTTTGTTGATTTTTAAATGAATACAACCATCACAAAAAAGTGTCTAAAAACAGCAATCGTGCGCGACATTGCGCGGCAGACAGGGTACTTTTTGCGTTACGTACGGCCGGCATACGGCCGGTTAAAGTGGTCGTGGAATTCGATAAAAAAATATCTTAACCCAGGAATTTGGAAGTTGTCAGGCAAATAGTGCATGAATTTTATAAATTTATTAGTGTATCTATTAGATATACACGGTGTCGTTAAATATACGGCTATTTATGTGCTGCATCTTCTACGAATTATCCGACATCATAGTAGGCACTAATATTTAATATATTTTTGTATCTCTTGTTTTTGGACACTGTTACCTACGCATATTATATAAGACCGGTGGTATGAACTTCGTTTATAGTAATAGTACGGTTAAAGCATACATTTTTACGAAAACGATTTGATTGATTGGTAGAAAACGAAAAAATCTATGCTTTAAATGAAGATTACTATAAGCCAAGTTGATACAACCGGCCCTAATCCGATTGTTATCCTTACGTGCTACTTAGTAAAAATGGAGGTCACGATTCTAGGTATGAGAGACCGATTAAGAGAATTATTATTTTTTGTGTTTTTTCTGGTGAAAATATGATATTTTTCTTTGTTTTTATTTTTTTTAAATAAACGCCATTTTACATCTCTAAACATATATATTTTGATAAATTTATATGTATGTTGGTTTGCATTTTAAGTTTTTGTCTCGCGTCGAATATTATTTAATCACTTGATATAGAAAAAACGAATTGGAAAATATTCCAAAAAATTAGATAATTTTTAGACTCTGGGCAACTTGAGGATATATGGATTGAGGATTCTCCAGATAAGTTGTATGGACTGTAGTTAGACAGGTACCTCAAATTTCTGCGTACGGCCAAACTTTTTTCGAATCATTTTCTTTGATTTTAAGTATTAAAAAATCAGAGACTTTAAATTTTTTATTTATACTAGCTGATTGGTCCGGCTTCGCTCGGGACCATAATTTAGAACTTTAACATTTTAGAACTTTATCGAACGTTCTGGAACCTTCTACAGTCACCAACGCACTCCGCCACATTGTTTGGAACCTTACATTCTCCGACACTCAGTTTGAAATCTTTTAGAACCTTCTTGAACTTTCTTTTTCCAGAACCTTCTAAAGCATTCGAGAATCTTCATGAACGTTCTAGAAACTTCTTGACTCACTTACACACTCTGCCACTCAGTTTGGGACCATAAAGAACTTTCGGGAATCTTCTAGAACCTTTTCCTTCCAGAACTTTCTAGAGCTTTATCGAACGTTCTGGAACCTTCTAAACTCACAGACATACTCTGCCGTTCTGTTTGGAACGTTGGAGAACTTTCGGGAATCTTCTTGAACGTTCTCCATCCAGAACATTATTAAAGTTTATCGAACGGTCTGGAAACTTGTAGAGTCACAGACACACTCCGCCACCAGAACTTTCAAGACCTTTATCGAACGTTCTGAAACTTTCGAGACTCACCTCTGTGTTTGGAACCTTAAAGAACTTTCGGGAATCTTCTAGAACACTCCCCTTCCAGAACTTTCTAGAGCTTTACCGGACGAATGTCAGAATTGACACGTTTTTTGTAACACACACTAACAATCTGAAGCATTTGCGGCCTTCCCATAACAAAACAATGTGCTAGAAAGTACATTTTCGTCACCCACTCCCACCCACGCTCAGTCACCCCCACCAAACTCGCACATTTTTAATGTGACACCAAGGGCTATCTACCACCATAGCCACCAGGGGGTGGTAGTGTCTGGTTGTGAACAAAACTTGGCGGGTAGGGAAACAAACTTTTTTTTTTCATTTCTATACCGAAGTCTTAGTCGGTTGATCTACGCTGCTTTATTTTGTGGAGAATATTTGTTATATTTTTTTTTTCTCATAGATACTCCAATTTTATTTTTAGAATTTCTTGCAATTTATTAATTTAATTCTATGTTTCCTTTAAGCTTTATATCTTTGTTCCCGGATACTCTTTTTTTCAAACGTATAATGTTTCCTTGCTTACTAACTCCTAACAGTTCATTTTATGCTTTACTTATGTGTTCCTGAATATCTGAATATAATAATTTTGTTGTCTGTCTATCCCGCAAGTCCGTAGCTTTCTGGAATTCACGTAAAAAGGAAATTACACGGCTAGAGAGAGACTCGAACCTCGAATGGGCGGACGGAAGCACGGCGACTAGATGACATAGCCACCACCGCTTCTCTATGGCCCGTAAAAAAAAAAAAAAAATTCAATCATTACAATTCTGTTCGATTACTTATACTCGGTTATGTTTATATATTACATAACACAAATTGATATCCGCCCCACACATTTATTTTTTTGATATGGGAGCGTCCATAAACTGGTAAAGGAGGGAGGGGGGGTATGTAAAATGCTACGCTGGGCTATGTGGAGGGAGGGGAGGGGGTCAGAGTCGAGCTACGTAATTCTATCATTTATTTTATTTTGCACATTGAAAATGGTACAGAATATGCGATCGATAAATCTGCGCACATTAGATTTGAGACAAATTTTTTATATTTATAAAAAATATATAAAAAATATCATTGTTTTAAATGTCTTTTCTTATTAATTATGAAAACGTCTTGTTAGTTTTATTTCTATCTCTAATCGCAGCCAATCTTTGGTGGTTGGTGGCTTCAGGTCTGACTGGGTTGGCATTCCTTTGGGTGTTCCACAGGGTTCTTTATTAGATATCACATACTTTAATGATATCAGTAATTGCTTTCTTAATGCACGAACTTTATTATACGCTAATGACATGAACATACTTGCTTCTGTTAAATGTATCGATGATTGTCTCAACATTCAGGAAGACCTAAATCGTCCTCAAGCCTATTGCAGTCTTCATAAACTTCAGATTAACATAAAGAAATGCCCTGCATGCATGCAAAATGAGGATAACATGTTAATTCTGAGGAAACTCGTAAGATGGTCTCTACACTATTTAATATTCATGTGTAATCTGATTTTTATATGTACTGCTAGTTTCCCATACATAAATAAAATAAAAATAAAATAAATATTAATTTAAAATTTGTTTTGTATAAGAAAACAGCACAAAATATCTTCTGAAAATAATAGAAAAAACTACGTTTCACTCATGGGGGGGGGGGGGGTCAAAGCAAAAGCCACATTGGGATACATTAAGGATACATTGGGGGAAAGGAGGGGATCAAAATAGTTCAAAATGGAACCACGTAGTTTATGGACGCTCCCTTTGGCTGTTAAAAAATATTTTCTTCTATTGAGTATTTTTTTTATAAATACTGTTTTTTATATTTATTTTTTAAATATTTTGTTTATAAAATATAATTAATACAATGTTCTCAAGAAGTGATGTCTCTCCGCGCGCTCTTCATTGCTGATATATGGACAGAACAATTGCTGCAGCTTCCTTTTCTAATGGATTGAAGGCTTTCTCAATATAGTTTCCCCTACTTCGGATGTCTATGTCGTCTGTATATGCTAATCACTGTGTTGTTGAGAATCATGACAATCAGAATGAGAACTGAGAATGAGAATTGTTTCTAAATAGTTAATAGGCAAACCCCCGATAGCATTCTCTAATTCTATATTGAATGCGATCGTCACATTTGTACATATTACTATAAATTTTAAATTTAGAAAAGTATATAAAATGTAGCCCCGAACGTCTTTTGTTATTATATAGATACTAGTTATAACCCGTCAAAAATGACGTACTTTTATTATATATTTCGGCTGCCGGTTAAGGCGGTAAATATCTGAGTAGCATAGCATCTTGATAAAGTTATTATTTTGTCTAGACTAGATTTCTGTAAGTAGGTGATCGGGCCAGCTATACGCTTGATTTGACAAAAGCTATTGGATTGTTTGACAGGACGACGTCTGTCGGGTCAGCTAGTTTTCAATAAAATATCCGAATTAGATTTTTTAAATATTTTGTTTTTTTTATATATTCAAGTTAATTGATAATTAAAACTAATAAGTGCATCTATTACTATTTGTTGTTGATCCCAAAAAAATATAATTCTCTGTGTAAGAATGTACATCACTAAGCTACCAGATGGCTCATATTTTTTGTGTAGCAGGCCCGAACCTACTTACAGAAATCTAGTCTAGAAAAAATAATAACTTAGAGAATCCCTTTACAGTTCCACAAATTTATCTGTTCTGGTGATAGCGTTGCTTATAAAGTGTACATGTCGTGATGACATCTTTAGTTTTCAGTAACGATTACCAGATTAGATAAATTTATGATGCTATATAGTCACAAATGTGTAATTTAAGCAAACAATTAAATGAAAATGTATTTCAGAGTGATCACTTTATTTATTGATTATCAAATAATTACCGTAATATCAACAATATATTTGCGTATTGTTAATTTTGTATGTATTTTTAATGTCATAATCATAAAGAACAACTACTCACAAAATTCAGTTTTCTATTTCGTACACTGCAATTTTTTAATAATATTGTGTTAAATGATATTTTCATTGAAATGCTTTATGGTACACGATATTTTTTGTTTGATTACCTGACGCGTAAACAAACAAAACTGACTGTTTTCCAACACAGAAACAATTGGCCATGCGAGAAATATGAGTTTTTAAGATTAATGCCATAAACACTCATTGACTGCCCCTGGGATTTATTTATGGACATAGCGAAAGCAAGATGCACTGGAAACTGTAGTCGTTTAAATTCAAATGGTATGCCAGTCGGAATCATTGGGATGCGTGGTATCAAAACGTCCTCCCCTTTATACTTTCCCTTTAAAAGGTCGTGTGTTGTTACAAAGATGAGGTTGGTTATTATGACACCAATCCGTTAAATTGAAGATTATGAAGCGGAAATCATGGCAAATCCAGCTAGTTCAAAAATTCGGGTGGATATTTGACGATATCATCTTGGTTAGTAGCGGAATCAACTGATTTCTATGTCCTCAATTCACCGGCAATTTCATTTTGAATTTTGATATTCAATTCATTTGCATCCATGTTTTTGGCAGTCAATATAGCTCATTCGCTCAACCAAATAAGATCTCTGTAATCTTGAGAAATGTTTGGAAACACCTTTTGAATGAATTCAGTTTTTGATTCAGTAAACTGACAAAAATTGTCAGGAAATGTAATGCAGTCAGTCAAAACGTCTTCAGGGAATTGAGTTGCTTTGAAAATATTTCTCCAGATCGATCATTTTGCAACTCGACACGCAAATTCTTGCTGAAATGTGTTATCTTGACGTGTTTCCACAAAATGGAGGACTTTTAACATCCATTAATTTCATCAGCTCGCGATGACCGTGGAATCACTGGCAGTGTTTGACGAAAATCTCCCGCTGTCAAAATCAATGCACCACCAAATCGGTTTTGAATGTTCTGCAGATCTTACATGGTTCGGTCTAATGCCTCCAAAAAGTTTTTATGTGCCATTGTGCACTCATCCCACACTATCAATTTACATTGCTGCAAAACCTTTGCCATTGCAGAGTTCTTAGAAATGTAGCAGGATGGAGTTTCATTGCTTTGCATATTCAAGGGCAATTTTAGCGCTGAATGGGCTGTAAGACCGCCTTCTAACAATGTAGCTAAGATGTTATGAAGCAAGTGCGAATGCAATTCCATTGTGTGAGCGAATTTTCGCTAAGATTAATGAAATCAACAAAGTTTTTCCTGTACCACCGGGAGCGTCCAAGAAGTAAATCCCACCAGTTCCATCATTTACAACTTTCATAATTGTATCAAATACATACTTTTATTGTTGGTTCAACAGCGGAATATTTAGTCGAACGGATTCTCTTAAAGCATCGAGATTATACAGCTTTCGCGTTGCAACTCTCGATTAAAAGAGTCGCGCATCGGGCGATTGATTGCGGCCATTCCTAATTGAGATAATACTTTGTTTGGCATCATCAAGCACATTACCTCAATTGATATCAATGCCTCTTTCTTGACTGACTTGTACTTTTGGATTTCCTGTTCTAAGGCGCATTTGATGCAAGATATCGTCACACATATCAAATTTATCCATAAATCAATTGGTTTTGATGGGAAGAGTATTGATATAGAAAAAGATTTTTATATTTGGTGAGCTTGTGAAGAAATTACAGCATCACTGAGAGTCATTTTCTAACAGTTGAGAAGCGATGATTTAAAAACAACAAAGAATATAACACACACACCTTATTTTTTAAATTTGTGCTCTGTAACTATTCTCGATAAAACTGAATGTAAAATGCACCGTTTGTATGAAAATTTCCCGTTATAAAGCCCTTCGTCATTTTCAAAACAATATATATAAAAACAGAACTAACATTTCTGTTCCAAATAGATCAAATATATAATTTTTTTAAAAATAATGTTATCGAATTCTTACTCACATAAATAATTTAAAAAAAGTGCAAGCTTTCTTGACTAAAGTTTGTATGGGAAAAATAAAAATGGGGGAAAAAAAATTTTTTTTTCGGGTAATTTTTCCAATTTTTCTCTTCATAAGAACCTTCCTCGGATTTTAACGAATATTTGAAATCTTTTTTAAGCGAATTGGTCCAGCCGTCCTCGAGTTTTGCGCTTAGCAATACATTTAGCGATTCATTTTTATTTATGTAGAAGATGCATTAAGTCAAAGTTTTCAATTTATTTTAGAACATATTTGAAATCACACTAGTTCTGAAAACGGAATGATAATAGCTGTTGGATATGAATTTACGGACGGACATTTGAAATTAATCCTAACATATCCAACCAAAGTAACCTAATAGTTAGGTTAGTTGGGTTGAAAAATATACTTTTTTACTCACCGATTGTTCACCATTGTTATTGGTGTCATTTTATAACAATTTATCTTAAGTGTTATCTTTTAACAACCGGTTCGCTGTTTTTTTCCATTGACATTCCATTCGAACTGTATGTTGGTACCTGCCTTGGCAGCTTTGTCCAGCCTCGTGTCCTAGGTCATGTGGACAACATTTCGGGAGTGATTCCCGCAGGGTAATTGAATTTGAATTATTTGAGGTTCATATCAACCTGCTGCGAGCCGTAACCAAATCGCGTACGGCGACTCCTACGCTCTATATTCTTCGATGTTGAAATATTATGTTATTTAAGTCCCCGGACGATGAAAATAGGAATATTACAACCAAAAGTGAAATGATCCCAGTTATTTATGAATTATTAGTTATTTGCATTTAAGTAGGCCAGGAATCTTTGAACAAAAAATAACATTAAGAATAATGCAAGGATGGATAGACAATAATTTTTGTTTGAAACATTTTTATTATCTTTATCTTCTATACCTTTAAAACATAATGTTTGTCTGTTCTCTATATAAATCTACACCGTTAAAACAATCTGACCCAAATTTTGCAAATATATTCTTCAACATAGGCCACATTTATATCTTCCCCATAACCCTCCCCCCAAAGAAAATTCTCTGACAGACCTAACCCCAATATATCCGTATACTCGTATATAAAAATTCAGCCTTCGTATGTTTGTGATCGCAAAACTCGAAAAGTAGTCGGCCGATTGACTTGAAATATTGACACAGCGTTGCATTCGAGTACGAGCGTGTTTACATCTATAAATATTAAACGCTGTCTGTCTATCTGTTCTCTATACAAGTCTGCACTGTTTGCCCGATCTGACACAAATTTTGCATACTTATTCTTTAGGAGCCGGCAGGTAACATAGGCAACATTTGCCCCCTCCCCTTTTATTCCTTACCATCCCCCATATTTTACATGTAAATCTATACCGTTCAACTGAACTGACCCAAATTTTGCATATTTATTTTTTAGGACCTGGCAAGTAACCTAAGCAACATATCCCCCTCCTCCTTCAGCTCACCCTTTGATATATTTTGTGTACAAATCTACACTGTTTGATCGATCTGCACACGTATTATTTGGGACCCGGTGGATAACATTGAAATTTCCTCCCACCTCCTTTGCCCCTCCCCAACCACTAATATATATTCCATTCAAATCTGTATCGTTTGACAGATCTGACCCAAATGTTGTAGACTTATTCTTTAGGACCAGGCGGGTAATATAGGCGAAATTTACGTATATCTTTATCCCACCTCTTCCCTCTGATATATTTTCTACATAAGTCTACACCGTTTGACCGATCTGACTCAAATTTTGTATACGTATTCTTTGGGAACCTGTGGGTAACAGAAGTAACATTTACTCCCTCCCCTTTACACCCCCTCTTCTCCGTTGACATAATTTTCATAAAAATCTGTCCCGTTCGACCGATTGGAACCAAATTTTGAATACATATTGCTGAAAAAATAGGCCACATTTCTTTCTTGGACATACAATACATCCTAGCATTGATTAAATGGAAACATTGTTTTATTTAGAGGCTTCGCAAAACAATGGAGCCTTTGTTTCCCCCCACAAATTTATTTTCAACTTAATCCTTAATCCGTGCAACGCCGGGTACGAACATCAAGTTTTCTATATTAATCTACCCCGTTTGAAAGATCTGAACTAAATTTTACATACTTATTATTTAGATCCCTATGGAAAACATGTGAACCATTCCCTGCCTCCCTTTATCCGATTCTCTCCCTCGATATATTTTCTATTTGACTTGACCCAAATTTTGACCCAATGACCTCTCTCTCCCCCCCTTCTTTAGATTACATTTAAAAATAAACACCGTTTGACAGATCTGACCGAAATTTCGCATACTTATTTTTGAAATCTTGGGGAAAATAGACGCCATTTCTCCTCTCCCCCTTTACCATCACCAATCCTTCCGCTAGATTTAAACATAATGCGCTCCAATTCAAAAGTAATACTATTAATTCCAAATTTTCTGAAGATACCACCCCCTACCCTCCCCCCGACAATACCCCTCTCCTTGACCACCGTTATAAATTAAATGAAATGCATTTCTAAACTTTTTTGTTGCATAGTTAATTATTGTGTATCGCGTAGTTAATTTTGTTGTAGCCCGAATGGGCGTCATTAGAGGGACATTAACATTCAATTATTTTTTTGCTTTTAAAAATGCTGTCACTCTATCATTGTGCTCTAAATGTTTCATGATCATTTTTTTTTCTCCCTGTTTTTCTTGACGCAGAAATCAAACTATTTTCTTTTTTTACTCCCTTTATATTAACTCGTGGCGTCTGCTTGCTTGCTTGCTTGCCGGCTTGCCGTCAAAAAAAACTTTGGATCGATTTTTGACCCTTTTCCCGTGATTCAATCGAGCTGAAACTTGGCAAGTAGACTCGTGGCGACGATCAAGAAGATCTATCAAATTTTCATTAAAAAAATAATAATTATAGTATAATTACGGATTTTTAGAAATTTTATTGGTTTTTTCAAATTGGAATCATTAGAAAAGTTTGATTAGCAACAGCGGCGGCGGCCTGATAATGTCGCGGAATATTTTCTAAATTTGAATTACTCCGTCAGTATACATAATAGGTACTTCATTACGAATGTCGAAAATCTAAATTGACTGACAAATATTTTTAGAATTTAATCTTCAAAGCATGAAATGTCTTATCAAAGCTCAAAAGATCTGACATTTTAGAAATATATTAAATTACTGTAAGTGTTATGTTATATGTTTTAATTCGTCTTTAATTGTTGTTAAATTTTACAAAGAAAGGGAGTATAGTAAAAACTTGGTTTTTATAGGAACTTTTTTACAATCATTGTTTTCTCTATCTTTGTAATTAGTAATCTTTATTAATTACATGCATTAGCACTTGAGAAATTTTGTCAAAGTATGGAGGTGAATGAATTTTTTTTATATCTAATATAATCTTTATTATTACGTTGTTAGGTTGCGTTCCAAAAATAAAATACAATCGTACACATGAAAAGTCGTACAGAACTGAACCAAGCACTTCGTAGTTTGATGAAAATATGTATAGTCATTCCCCACCACTCACTCGGACATCCCATCCACCTCCTGCCTGGATTAAATGGACACATTGTTATTATTTAGAGGTTTTGCAAAACAATGGCACCTTCTCCTGACAAATTTCTTTTTAACTATATCTGTTACCGAGCAACGCCGGGTAACTGACTTAGTTAAAATTCTAGTCTAAGCATGGAGTATTTTATTTTATCGTGTAGTCTTATAAAATGTTGGTAACCCGAAATTAACTTCATACATGAGCAGGGTTGCCATACGTCTCGTATATACGGGACTGTTACCGTATTTGACCATCGCGTCCCGTATTACGACATGTCTCGTATTTGTCCCGTTTTTCCCGACATTCCTGACATTTGACTGGGCGAAAACATAAACTAATGTTAATTTAAGTCAAAAATTGTTACTATGATTACTTGGAATGTATGACTGTTATTTTTTATTTGATTTCTTAAACATTCTAATAAATGGCGCAGTCTGCGCTTCGAAGAAATTCCATTTGCGAGGGACGCGGGTTCGTTTCCCGCCTCACAATCTATTTTTTTCTAGTCTATAATTCTACTAACTAACTAACTAACCATCACGCCGTTTTCCCGCAGGGGTAGGCAGAGAGGATTGAACGCCACACTCTTCTATCCTGGCACACCACTTTTGCTTCGGCCACATTCATACATCTTCTCATACACGTTCTACGGTTATTGCTGCTTTTAACAGGGCCATCCTCAAATATTTGTAGTACCTGATTGCGCCAGGTCTTTCGCGGACGCCCTATATTCCTGTTGCCTTCAACACTCGCCTCATATATTTTCTTAACCATCCTTTCCTCGTTCATACGTTCCACATGACCAAACCATCTCAGCACTTCTTTCTTTATTCTATCTACCACACTATAGCCAGCATTGCATTCACTTCTAATTTGTTCATTCCTCATTCTATCGACCAAAGATTTTCCACACAAGCGTCTTAGTGACCGCATTTCCACCGCATTCATCTACTTTCATTCCTCTTTTGCCAATTCCAGGCTTCACATGTATAATTCTAAGAGTCTAATAACAAAAACTTCGATTTCGATTTTTATTTGATTTATTTGATACTTTTGATGCCCACAGCGGCTGAGATCAAAAGAAGAAGGTGTTAACAAAATGCATTATTCGTCTTTCACGTAGGTATCTACGTAAACATACATGCCTAGGTGTAGTTGAAACGATGCGTTTCGGCGTTAAATTGCGTTTCGGGTATCGAGGTATTAAAACTTGTAACTATGTCTCGTCCCGTATTGGTTCCTGGAAATTATGGCAACCATATATATGAGTCAAAAAATTTTGGGATTATATCTACTAATTCCGAGATTCATGAATACCAGGCCGCCATCATCATCAGGACTTGTACAGTGCATTTTTTGCTCGTAATATAAATACAAACATTGTGTCATTTTTGATGTTAGACAAAGACTCGAAAATATACGACTATTGTTGAATATCTTTACGTTTATAGTATAATATTTAAACTTGTACATTTTGAAACCAATCATCAAATGTCAGCATTTTATTCGTTACGGCGTACAGAGAGTATCGCCTGGCGAAAAGTGGGCGAAGTGCGATTTTTTAAAACGTTAAATACGAAAAATAAACCTTTAACCACGTAGACCATTAACTATATCATATGGATTCGTCATTTAGAGCCCTCCTACCCCCGACCCCTGCCCGCCAGGACGGAGCGTTGTGGAGATAGGACGTCCTGTCAGTGTTTGTTGTCAATTTTTACCGTTACGTTTCATAGTGTGTTTAGTTCAATTTTTGTTGGTACTCTTACTTACTGCAATGGAAGATCAATATGGTGTGCACTTTTAAAAAAAACATTTTTCTATTTCTCTATATTACACTTATACCACAGTATACCCAGAACAGTAATTTATCTCCGGCCTGTCGGCGAGTTATTAGCACACTACACAGTAATACGCCTTCATACAAACTGGCCGCTACCCATCAAAATGTGTGCGTGCGTGCTGGGCGCCGTGTACGCACGCACTGTGACGCACCCATTGACATAGAATATGGGGGCACAAGGCGGCGGCAGTAAGGGCCGTGCCTTCGGTGCCATTCGCGCTCGCAGCCGCCGCTTTAGAAAAAATGCGCTTCCTGAAAAAATGCTTTTTTTATGTTTGTGGTGCTTTACTAAAAAGGTTTGTTGATTATCACAAAGACTGTGAGTTTTTAAAAGTCTATGTTTTTAAGTACAGAAACTAGGTGTACTAATTACAGAAATTTTCGGGTTTCTGTCTATCTTATGCGTCGCAATCCAGACGCTACGAGTTAAAAGAAAGGGAGTAAAAATAAAGTGACAACCCTAGCGTCAATGCAAGAGTACGCTAATAACACAGTATACCCAGAACAGTAGTTTATCTCCGGCCTGTCGGCGAGGTAAGAGAGTTTAAGTAAATGTTTTGAGTTGTGATGGGTAATGAAATCCTGCCCGCAGGTGAGTGTAGTTCTTACTGATTTAGGATATGTGAAAAAAAGTTCCGAAAACTTCAACCATTTAAAAAAAAAATTAAAAAATATGGACTCTGAAATCAAATTATATATTTTGTTACCAGCGGCAGAGGAGAGAATGGAAAGCTTCAAGACAGTGACAAGAAAAAACTTGTATGACATTGTGAGAAAATCTACTTTTAATAGTTTTGACAGGAAGATGGAATATTTGAACATAATCTTATTGTACACGACGCGAAATCGCCGCGTATGTGGGGAAAATTGGGATTATGGTCGGGAAAAATGGACTGTATTGGATCGATAAAGGAAAAGACGTTTCGACTCACCTTTTCGTCTCTTGGCGTCCTTCCAGATGTCACTTCACCAAACAACTGTTTCACTCGGTTGGTCACCAACGTGCGTTACTCCCGAAGTCCGGCGATGAAGAGGTTATAAAATGGTTATAAAATGCACAATTAAAACATTTCTGCCATAAACCTTCACAAAATAATTTCGCTCACTTTTCGATAGCAAATACTCTTCTGCGCGGTGGCAAGACTAGTACTGCGGCCCCTGTAGTATAGTGGAAACGACACTGGCTTCCCATGCTGGGGATTGCAGGCTCGATTCCTGGTAAGGTCACAATAAATCTGTAATTTTTTCAATGTTTGTGATATGTTTCGCTATAATAATTGGGCATCATGGTCTGTTGCAGCGATGGAAAATCTAATCTATGACACTGTTGTTAACGTTTAATTTTGTGCCGTAACTAAGATATTTTCAGAATCGATATAAGTTACTGTAAAGATACTTTAACTTTTTTTCAAAAAATAAATCAGAAATATTGAAAAAAAATGCAAACTTTGATATCGCATATCTCCATAACAATTGATATGTTGTTTGAACATTTTCAACTCATTATCGAAGCAGGAATCCACCTGTAAAGTTTTTGCTACTAGTTATGAGACATAACTAGTAGCAAAAACTTATAGAACTTGCAAATTTTGATAATGTGTTAATAATGTTCTTACGATAGAATTGGTAAACGTTGTATTGTGAAGAGCAGTGGTTCCCAAAGTTGACAAGACCGCGACCCACAATTTTTTTTCCCAATTTTCGGGACCCACCTCCCGCCTCACATTTTCCAAATACATATTGTAACTTCACGAAGGACTGTTCAATTAAGAAAAAAAGAAAAAAAATATATATAACCAAAAATTTTATTATGAAAAATATTAATATGTGATACTTTAATAGGAAGGATGTATTTGTTGTCTATTTCTTGTCATAACAGCATTAGCGTCGACTTCAATTTTAGTCACTTTTAATAGCAGTGATTTCGATAGGTCTAATTTATTTTTGTATTTAGTCTTGATAGAGACAGTGGCAGAAAATCCCACTCCATCTAATATGAGGTAGTGAAGGGGTGGAGGGCTTTCATGGCTTCGTCAGACAAGCAGGGATAAGCGTCAGCAACTTGCTGACACTTATCCCTGATTATTAAAAGAAAGACAGAATTTTGCTAATTGCTTCCAATTAAAAGTATTTTTCAGCGACGTATCTTCTGCTAAATCAATAAGCGCTTCACTTGCTTTTATTGACATTTCAGTTGGTATGTTGTCTTGAGTTCATTAAGTTCATCGTGTTGAACTTTTTCATCTCTTCTTCGAAGTAGGCGTTAAAGTTATTTTTCAACTCTGTTGGATGAGTGGAAATTGCAGACAATTTTCTGTAATAAACACAAGACGACCCGGACGAGACGCGTTACGCGGTGTTGCGACTGCGACCCACCCAACATTCGCTTGCGACCCATTGTTTGGGAAAAACTGCTGTAGAGTGATTACTTAAGCCAGATCATACAGGTTGTAAGCCCTCGGCCGTCGTATAACAAAGACTTCTATAAGGCTTCTATAATTATTAATAACTTAATTAGTTTCAAATACAGAGTTTAGTAAATATAAATCGGAATCAGCAAAGCTATTATCGAGCAAGTTGCAACACTCAATGGCGGTTTCGTACTAGTACGATGCAGAATCGTCGTACTTATAGATATTATAAATAAATTGGTTGTTTTGTTTGCCCAGGTGGTGTTTGGACCGAGCAGGCTGATGATTCTGACGAAATGTCAAATTGACGGGAAACGTTTTACAATGCCATGTGTTCATTTTTTTGAATAAAATAAAATATCCAATGTCTTTCAATCTTTATTATTCGCGCGGTGTCTTAGTGTATATAATTCATGGCTTTTATCTCTGATTACACAACTTAACATCACTTTGTTCACCATTTTTATCAGCGGTGTCATCTTGATTTTTTGACAACCGGTTCGCTGTTTTTTTTTTCATTCAAAAAGTCACGTTATTAATATGTAATTTGGCGTTAACAGTTTTTGTTATTAAATGCTTGTAATAAAACACTAAATCAATAAGTAAATTCCGATAAACCTTCGCAGTGTTCAAAGCAGTGAATGGTACCCACCGCTTACCCAGGACCGTTCTAAAAGCAAAAGCTTCCTTATCGGTTCTACTCAATCGTCTCCAGGTTGACATTTTTTTCAACTAACAAGCAGGACCGTGCTGCTCCGCACCGTTCGTATAAAACAAAATACATAATTATAATACATTATAATATATAGTGTTCAAAGCTGTGGGGATCAATATTGAGACAATGTATTTAAACTTGATTTTTAGTAAATATTAGAGATGACTTTGGTCGACTACCCGACTAGCCGATTAGTCGGTTGTAAAGAGGCAGTTGGTTTCGGAGATATTCGATTATTTCCGTGACGCTTCGTTTAAAGCTGATTCGCGCGATTTGATTAGATTATATACGGTTATAAATCATATAAGTACGTTAGACTGATTGTATTTGTTTTTATGAAGCATTTAATGTTAAGAATTTTTATAAATATTTTTTTTCAGTACCTCATGTACGTGCAATCATGGTTAAATATTACTTAGTTTTTTAATAAAAAAAAATCTACTCTTTTATTTGAATAAGAATAAATATTTTTAAATGTTCATTAAATATAAGAAGATACTATGTTATTTTGTTTGTTAATTAAGATACTAATTTTGTTTGATAAATGTCTTAGAAATTTTTACTTCACAAGTTATTTTAGAGACTAATTAGTTGATTGCCAAAGGAAAGGTTGCTTCTTATACATTTAAAAATGTGTAAGACTGATTTTAAAATAAAAATATTAATTAACAATCAAGGTTTTTATTTAATGTAATTCCTCCAATATACATTTTTGTATAATCTTTGTAATAGTCGCCGACTAGTCGCTGACTACGAAAGTGGCCGCTACAGACTAGTCGGAACATAACTAGTAAATATCATTAATTTTGCTACTTTGTGACAACATTAACCTTAAGTTATCAGTAGATCAAAATGACTCTGTTTTGAAAAATATTCACACAGTACTTACTAGAACGACAGAAAATCCAAGCACTTTTGTACGCATCTACATCAAATAAAATTTACTTTAAGTAGGTGTATTCGTTATTCTATTTTTACTCCCTTTATATTAACTCGTGGCGTCTGCTTGCTTGCTTGCCGTTGCTGCTGCCGGCTTGCCGTCGAAAAAACTTTGATTCGATTTTTGACCCTTTTCCCGTGATCCAATCGAGCTGAAACTTGGCAAGTAGACTCGTGGCGACGATCAAACAGATCTATCAAATTTTCGTTAAAAAATTTAATAATTTTAGTATAATTTTGGATTTTTAGAAATTTTATTGGTTTTTTCAAATTAGAATCATTAGAAAAGTTTGATTACTAGCATAGCGGCCCGATAACGTTGCGGAATATTTTCTAAATTTGAATTATTCCGTCGGTATACATAATTGGTACTTCACTACGAATGTCGAAAATCTAAATTGACTGACAAATGTTTTTAGAATTTAAACTTCAAAGCATGAAGTGTCTTATCAAAGCTCAAAACATCTGAAATTTTAGAAATATATTAAATTACTATAAGTTTAGGGTTATGTTATATGTTTTAATTCGTCTTTAATTGTTGTTATATTTTACAAAGAAAGGGAGTATAATAAGAACTTGTTTTTTATGGATTACTTTTTTACAATCATTGTTTTCATAAACTAGTATACATAGATTTCGCAGATGGTAATAATGCCTCTATATTTTAAAGTGGAGTATTAAGTAATATTCTATTTAATGTACATTATCCGAATTATTTAAAATATATACTAGAATACGCCTGAAAATCAGTATTTTCAATTTTTTAACTCCTTTCAGAACAAACCTACATATAAAAATATTGTTATAATTATGTTTACTAGGATTTGCTTTTCCCACTGGTATATTTTTAAAATAACCTAAAATATGCACTTTTTATTACATCTATGTATTTACTTAAATATAAAAATACAATAAATATTGATTTAATTTGCTCAGTAGATCATAGACGAAATCATAAAAGAGGTGGCTAGCTTAGGACTGGGATACAAAATGGGTAACAAAATAATGAATGTAATATGTTACGCAGATGACGCAGCAATAATAGCAATAATAATAAGTCTGAAGATGACTTGCGGAGATGCTGTAAACAATCCACATTGCATCGCAAGGGCTGATTATGTAAATATCAATCAGTAAAACTAAAAGCTTAACAATATCAAAACAACCGACAAGGTGTAAGCTGAGTATAGATACTAGTGAGCCTATGGAACAAGTAATGAGCTTCAGATATATATATATAATTTGAATATTGAAATTTATTTATTGAAAATAAAAATATTACATACATTTTACATTGAATACATTTTTTTCATACATGTTTAACTGTCTCCAGTAAAGTATTACTTGTGTTTGGGGACAGGAGTACGATACATAAGAGCATGAATGGATAAGTATGTATAAGTTAATAATGGAACAGTGTAGATAAAAATACAAACATCATAAGATAAATATTAGTGACTCAAGTATACTAATTATTTCGGAATGTCGTTATTTTTTATAATTCTAACTATATTTTATTTAAATTATGTATATTCCATTTGTTTTATGTGTTTCTTGAATTTTGTATAATATTCTTCAGTTCTAATATTCATTGGTAAGTTATTGAAATATTTGACATATTAGGTGTAGAAATTTGTAGCCATAGCGATCTGTATACTGAAGTCCGAGAACAAGTTAATAAAGTATTCACCGCATCAATAATTTGGTCTGGAAGAACAAAAATATGCACATTGAAAGCAAGATCAAGACATACAAGACATGCGCGCCACCTGTTATTACATACGTGTAGAGACGCGGGATGACTGTTCACACCGAAGGACTCCTCAGAACATCCAGAAGGAAATTCTGGAGGGATCACGTATGCAGAGTGGACAGTGACGGACTAGTGCATACAGCAGCGAATTAAATTTCCTCTGGACGACGCCCACCGGGAAAACCATCTAAAAGATGGAGGGATAGCTGAACCTCGTCATTCCAGGAGGCGTAGTTTTGTGTACCACAGATTAACAGATCTACTAAAAGAAAAACAAAAATAAGAAAATCTGTGGTACTTCGTGCCAAGGGAAGGGTTATGTGAAACTCTTTACCGGCACCTAGGGAGAGGAAAATGTGTCTCGAAAGTTATAACAATACTCTACATGCGGCTGGACCGCCTATTCTACTGCAACATGTGCATCAGTTCTAATAGATTTTATTGAAACTTTTACTAACTACTTTATTGCAATAAACATCACGAGTTTAAAAATGTTCTTACATTTTCACGGCCGTTCAGTATTTTTATTTAATACCTTTAAATAAAGTAACTCATTGTTTAACTCCACTTTATTGGTGTTAAACAAAGAGGTATTTTATTTAAAGATATTATGTCTCACCACGACGCTTCTGTGAAATTTTTTATTTAATGTGAATATTTCTTTCTATTTTATGCGCATAAAACATTCATTCAAATTATGAACATTTTATGTTAACAATCTTTAACTCCTTTTTAAAGGTTATTTTATTTAGGTAGTCAGATATTTGAACATACTCAAAATATCAATTGTTCGAAGAATATTTTTTCTTCTAAATAAAGGTTTGTGGTGACAGTATTATTAAAATAAAACACAAATTACATTGTTTTCACCACTTTATTAGATATACAGTCTATTGTTTGTATACAATCCTGAAGTGGATAACATTGTTCTCGAAACATGTAGATTATATTTATATCTAATAAAGTGGTGAAAACAATGTAATTTGTGTTTTATTTTACTACTTAAAATATTCCGAATATGTTTTTTAATTTTTATAAAATTACATGTAGTCAAATTTTCTTTAGTGATTTATAATTATTATTTCAAAGAACTATCTGCTTTTCTTTATTCTGATTGTTAAAAGTAGTTATATACAAGCAATTTTTTTTTCCATTTGTGAGATTAAGTTAATTTATTTTAAATATATAATCGAGAAAAAAATAAAATGAATTTTAAAAAAGGACCATTGAAAACTAAGATACGTAATACTGAAACATCGATTGAAAAAATAGATAGAACGATTAAATAAACTATAACTGAAATTTGTGGTTCCCGCGAGGACCACCGTAGTATTCCGATAGGTATTTATTAATTTACAGCGCTAGAAATGAAACGTTAACTCCACGATATCAACTAATATCCAATTTATTACGGTAAGACTGCTTAGTTTTATATTGAATCGGGGGGTGCTGAGAATTTGATGGTTAAAAGGAAGCGGCAGCAAAAAGATAATTCCCCTGTTCAAGTATTCTATGGCGAAGGTAGTGAGTGCGATATTTAGAATTTATGAAGTCATAATCGTTGTGAGTTATTTTCCAAGCAGCGCAGCGCTACAATTTGTTCCAAAGTTTTGTTCCTAGCTCCTTCAGTTACTTATTCAAGAAATCTGGAAAGCGGAAAGCTATACTCGTATGATGCATGCGCAAGACGCACGGAAGACGTAGATTTCCGAATCTGGCGAGTCATAAATATTTTTTATTTTTTAATATTTGTCGTAAACAGCGACTAATTATATAAAAAATCTTTCTTAAAAATCTATCGAAACACTCGTGAACTCGCATGTAAACAGGATCTGACAATAATTCAAAATGGCAAGATGTTATTCCTGTTCAAAAAAAGTGTTCATTTTAAAAAAAAAAAACCCACTTTCATGTTTTATCGATTTTCGGCCTGAAACGGTTCCATATTCAAAAATGTTGAAACTATACAACTTTGAAAGCCGCATTTAATGTCGAATGAATGAATATGTTTTTTGTTTTGAAAACGAATATTCGGAATTGTCAGCAAGAGATAAATAATTTATTTAATATCGCTTTTAACCGTTTTTTTGCATGGTGTCAAACGAAAACTTTCATAAAAAAATGATCAAAACATCCGTGAATTCGCATGTAATCAGAACCTGACAGTTGACAAAGCGTCAATATTTCTGATATCGCATTTCCGCTGCTCGCTGCGTGCGCAATTTACGTTACATTTAAAATTTTACGTTTATTTTTTTTTTAAGTATATATTCAAAAATTTTTTTTTGTAATTTTCAAGGTGGTGTTGTAACCCCTTAATTAATTACGTTCGGGTAAAGTCTGAAAATTCGTTAAAATTTATAGATCAATTTCGAGCGAATAACCAAAAATGTATATTTTTGTCTTCCCAGTTTATCGCAGCCGGCCACAGTGCGCCGCCGTCAGACAAACGTTTTGTGATTTGCGATGAAACAGCCGCTCCCGGCTGTGCGTCCGTTCCGCTGGCCATGGCTGCCTGGGAAGGGATTACCCATTGTGTTTTTAGAAAATAAAAATTATCGCGGGGCAAGCATTTCACTCTCTTGATGAGGTAAAAACATAGTGCTTCGAATAGGCGAACAACACATCATAATTCAAAAAACCTATTACTTCTCTTTGGCAATAATATAGCGCTATAATATCTGTCCGTCCGTTTGTTTGTCCGTCTGTCTGTCCGTAAATTGCCAGCCAAACAGCCGGAGTTGGGGCTTAAACCCGGGGCGAGCGAACTCGATCGCGGAGACCTACGGAAGTTGCCACCATTGCATATGCGGGACCCTTAAAAATTAGACTGCATACATCGACTGCCCCAACGAACGATGCAGTAACTAAAGTAATCGATTTTTCAGGGGGACACTTTTAAGTTTCGAACCGGATTTCTAATTCTTTTTTGAATCTTCTCAATTTTTTTTTGTGTGTGTAGATAATATTTAAGATGATCTAACTAGTAATTGAGATATTTTATTGTAATTTACATTCCTACCTACTCCATATTTTTATCTGTTAAATATTGCATTTGAGATACTGCTGTCTTTGGTAGGCAATCATGGCCTAAACCTAAAAATAGTACTAACTCAAATACCTAAAATATTGAGTTGCTACCTCTTTCATTGGGGCAGTCGATATGTAGAAGTTAGCAAGAATGCGAACCATTTGTATCAAAAATAAAGTATACAGCGCACAATATATTTTTTAAAATATTTTTTTTTACTGAGCGCTTATAAATATTTTCTCCACGACCGATGGCGCCTTCTGCTTGGTGTAGTGGTAGAGTATCTAAAGGACTGGGGTTCGATTCCCACTGCCGGAATTTTTCTCTCATTTTTTAAATTTTTTATTTTGATGTCTATTTTATTAAAAATATTAATTATGTAGTGGCATTACTTTTACGCACGCACAATAGCCAGGATTTAAAATAGTAGATACCATTAACTGCCGGGGAAAAAAGTTTATAATATTTTGATCATCATCATCATCATTCTTGGCACTGCAACCCTTGGTGGGTCTTGGCCTCCTCAATAATTTTCCTCCACTCATCTCGGTCTAGTGCCAGCCGGTCTGCGCCAAAGTCCATTTTCTAGAACCGGTACGCCCCAAAATTTTCCTTTCACCAAATATTTTGATAAAAGTCTTTTTTATTACTTCATGGGTGTGCCTATATTCTTTAGGAGTAAATATTCTTTAGGAACCGGCATCCAAAAGTACCGTCATTTTTGACGGGTTAAAGCTAATATGATAATAAATATGATAGAACTAAGAACAAGAAAGAGGGACCATCACACACCCGGGGCTGTTCTATGAGCAACAGCTCCCATATCGGCCCTACACTTTCACCACCCCAAGTTCTATCAGGCGGCAAAGAAGTACATGACCATCTCTATAAATAAGACCAAGAGCCCGACGATCTTAAAAAATCTAAGGAGATATAAGCTAGTCATCAAATGCAGACCTACAAAGCAGATGATGTAATTTATACATATGGGTGTTGAGATATCTGATCACGGTGATATCTCAATGAAAAACTGGAGAGATAGCTATAATGCAGTTGCGATATTTGGTTGCTTAAAGGATACAATATGGAGGAACAAGCACATGCTCACAGATAGCGAGACCCGAATCTACAAAAGCTGTGTCAGGCCCATTACGGCATATGGTGTAGAAACTAGGACTAAAGAGCTTTCTTGGGACGTTCGAGAAGAGAGAAATGTGCACTACCTACAGCAGGATGGACTCTCAGGGACAGGGTTAGAAAGTATAAAATAAAAGATACCGTGAGATGGGACAGGAAGAGACGACGGTACTGGAGAGAACACGTAGATAAGATAGATGATAAAAGAATTCTCTATGTGATTGGCCACAACATACTCGTGGGACATTGCACGCCAGGAAGACCATCAAAAATATGCAAAAATAGCTAGTTCCCCACTTTCCAAAAGAACGACTTCCGCTCAAGAACAGATCAATGATCTAGAACAAGAAGAAGAAGAAGCTTGTAAGTAAATTATGAATTAATTTATATTTAATGTATCATTATGATTCTTTATTAATTATTTAATGATTAATCATGAATGTTGATAAAACGAATCTCATAAAACATTGAATTTTGCAAGGTCAAATGAAACGTGTTCAAACAAATGGATGCGTGTAAGCGCTGACTGAAATATGCTGAAACATCAAAGCATTTTGTCAATAAATGCAATAAACATGACCTTTGAAATGATACAAATATTTATTTGTTAAAAAATTGCGCCCGTCGTCACAAATTGCGCCGAGTGATATATAAATTATAAATTCGTATTTGATTAATTTTATTTCATTAAAGGCCGACTAAAATACTTATCAAAGCATTCCATAAATTTCATATTAAAATCTATTTAATGGGAAAACCAAATTTTAAATAATTTTTAAATGATACAAATATTTGACAAATAAATTATCAAGCAGTAAAAATGATTTTTATTTCTTGATAATTTGTTTTTGTTTACACTTGCTTGTTATATCTTACTATACGTACCATATATCTGTCTTTGAAAACTTTTCCAATTATTTTGTATTTTATTTCTATTTTTATTATCTTTTTTCTTTTTTTGGTCAGTTTTGGAGATCTATCATGTATCATGAGGCTTGGTTTTCCGGTCTGTGAGCTTTGGTTCTTGTTTTACCTTACCTACGAATCTTCCTACTTTTTCAGATGAAAAAAAAAAGAAAACTCTCCGGCCCATCATGGGAGTATTCACCAGAGACGTAGTAAGAAACTCTGATATTGGACAGAGCGGATTCGATAAGAGTGTTAAGAATAGCAAAGAACGAGATACATGGTGGAAGCAGATTTCCAAGAAGACAATCAAAACGACAGAGGGACAGTTAGTTGGTCATTCATACAGGAGCGGGAGCAGAGAACAGGACACAGTTCTAATACAAGCAGAAGAAGAAGAAGTATTTTAATAATGCCTCCATATTTAGGCATAATTTATCGGTTACAAGGCATATATTGTGGAAAAAACATTGAAATAAAATATTTATGTGTTAGAATATTATGACACGTTACTTACTTACCATCAGCCGTAAGCAGAGAGGATAGAGCGCCACTCTCATTTGTCCTGACATACTACTCTCGCCTCCTCCACATTCATACATCTTCGTACCCTCGACGGTTGTTGAGGCTTCTAACGGGACCATCTTCCAGTATCTGGTTAATCTGGTCTTCCGTGGTCACCGTCTTTTACTGGCACAATCAACACTTGCGTTATATATCTTTTTTTACCATTATTTTCTCATTCATTCGCTCAACATTCCCAAACCACTTGAGTACCCTTTTTTAATTCTATTAATATCTTCATTCTTTACTCTATCATAAATGGATCTAGCATACATACGTCTGAAGGATCTCCTCTCCACTGCATTCGGTAATGACGTGTTAAAATATGATAATAATTGTTATAGGAAGATTATGAGATATACCTAAACTCTATTTTTTTTTCAAAATATTGTTTAAGTATATGTCATGTTTCAATGCACGCTCCTGTATAAGGCACCGTACACCAAATAATTTTATATAATTATATTGAGAGAATTGTAGGCAGAGGACGGGCAGTTGTGGTGTAGCTAAATAAAAATAAGAGGAAATAGAAGGTCCTACTGTATTTCTATATAGTATTACTGAGAACTGCGTGATAGGTGATAACTAGATTCTATTCATCAAAGGAAAGTAAGAATACAAATGCTCTCTTGTTTCTATAATATTGTTACGAGACGGCAGAAGCAGAAGGAATTTGCACGCAATTGAGGAATTTACCTTACTCTACACCTTTTACAGTAAATGAAAGGTATGAGATAATCTACTAGACTTCGGAATGTTCTCTATAAATACGCGGCGGTATCGTGCTGCGCGGACAGTTGTATGCGCGTAATTTTGACAAGTGAGACGAGACTATAGACACTAGTGAACCCGCGCGTTGGATCATAAACAAGCTATAAATAAAAGTAAAATAAAATATAAAAGTATCTACCTACGTATTTGTGAACTATTCAGGAATGGCAATTAATACGAATTACGAAATTGGAGCGAATTAAAGAGCGGTGCTCCAAATAAACTCGTGTCCAGTGACTTTGGTGAATGAATAAAACGTGAATTAGCTTTAAGTGTGCCGCATTTAACTCCAACAGCAACGAACCCTTGACTACATTACCACTTTCTTGAAAAAATGTGTCTTTTTAGACATTTATCTCTATTTCGGGGGATTTTCGCTTTGTTTAGTCTCTAACCTGACTGTGGGTAATAACCATAACTGTACGATGTGTAACTGTATACCTATATCTATAAATACAAGTGACAAGGATTTTTCATATTTTAAAATTGGATTTAAAAAAAAAAGTTTTTTTTGCCTACGTTTGTTTTCTGAATTTGACGTTCAAGTGTCTTTTGCTATGATATAATCTTTGATAGGACATTGTGCTGTACTACTTCGAGAATGGGGGAAAGCTGCCGAATCATTTCGCGATCTTAATAAACTTTTCGGCGAAGAAACGGATAGCGAAGAATTATGCCGAGAGAGAGAGAAAGTAAGGAAAGAGTCGATCTTCGGACTTTGATGACCAGGCCCTTCTGGCTGTGGAAGAGGACTTGAATCACTAGGACACTGGTCCTTGGCCCGCGGATCGACCGTCTTGCAAGTTGATGGCGTGAACGCCCCTGAATGATCTTCTGGGATAAGTGCACAATGTGGCGTTGGGAGCTGTATTAAACATTTTCCGGTATAATTGATTCCTCATAACTGATTCCATACATGTCATAAAATAACCCGGCACGCAAATATTAAACGAGTAATTCCAATTTAAAAATCGTAATTATTTCCTTAGTAAGTTTGACAGATCAGCCTTTTCCTTAGAATTTTTACACATATCTATGGATAAGTAGACTTATTTGGGGATAAATGCAGAATGCGGCGTTAGGAGCTGTACGAAATATTTACAAATGTTCCGGTATAATTGAGTATCCTGATTCCTTAAATGTCATAAAACATTTTTGGAATCAGGACACTCAATTATATCGGAAAATGTGTGAATATTAAAAATAGCTACCAACGCCACATTGTGCACCCACGCGATTTCCCAGAGTTTGGCCTGTTATCATCCTCAGTGTCTTCATCTCGGAAGTCCTCAATGTTGGTTTAGTCCTGATAGTGTCTGCTCTTGCTTCTACGCCATATGTCATTATAGGTCTTACGCATGCTTTGTAGATTCTCATCTTGCTCTTGATGGCAATGTCCTTATTCTTCCAAATTGTGTATTTTAGTGCACTAGAGATTGCCACTGCCTAGTTGACTTGGGCTTGTATTTCTTCACACAGATCAGTTCCTCCAACCAGGTCTATGTATAGATATCTAAAGGTACCACTATGTTCAATAAGTTAGTTGGAGCGATTGGATCTCTTCTATCAGCTTCCATCCATAATCAATCCACTACCCTGAGTGATATAAAATTGTAGGTAGGTACATAATATGCAGAGTTTGATTTCATTTTGGGGTATGTTAAAAAGCTGCGGAATATAATAATTATTATGCATCAACTTCATATGTTGTAAGATTGCATTGCGTTAACTGAATTGTCATTGTAGTGTGAATGAATTGACGAATTTATCCTCAATCGATTTAAGATTTCATCGAATTGTTTATCAAAATTCTTGCGTCTCTTTCCTTGGAAACCAAGAATTGAAATGAGTATTTCCAAGAAGAGATCTGCATGCAAAATTATGGTAAAGATTCCTTCACTGCATGGTTCACAAGATTTGGATTGCTATGTATACGCCTAGTAAATAGGAAATAAATAATGTAAGACCCTTCAATGAACAACTGAGAAGAATTGTACTTTGTTGTAAGAGCAAGAAGTTGGGGAGATGATAGTTCATAAATCATAAGTTGTTCATAAATCGATGTGGTTGACAATTAAAAGGTGTTAAAAGTGTTAAATTTATTGTGTACTAGCTGTGTACAAACAGCTAGTACACGATAAATTTAACACTTTTAAATCCGGCATTGCACGGGTTAAGGATTAAGTTAAAAATAAGTTTTATGGGGGGAACAAAGGTTCCATTGTTTTGTAAAGCCTCTAATAAAAACAATGTTTCCATTTAATCTAGGCTGGGATGGATGAGATGTCCAGGAGGAAAATGTGGCCTTTGTTTTCCACCGGGTCCTCAGGAAAATGTTAATGAAATTTGGGTTAGATCGGTCAAGCGGTGGAGATTTGTATTGAAAATATATTAAGGAGAGGGGGTATGGTAAAAAGGGAGGGAGAATGTCATCCATGTAACCCGCCGAGTCCTAAAAAAAATTTGCATGGAAAATATATCAGTAGGACGGAGAGAGGTAAAGGAGGAGAAAATTTTGATCAGATCGGTCAAACGGTGTAGTTTTGTACAGAAAATATATCAGAGGTAAGGGGCTGAGTAAAGCGGAGGGGTAATATTAGCTATATTACCCATCGAATCCCAGAAAATACGTGTTCGAAATTTGGGTCAGATTGTATAAACGGTGTAGATTTGTTCAGAAAATATATCAGGTGGATTGGGCAGGGTTAAGTGGAAGGGGTAAAATTTTATCTATGTTACCCGCCGGGTTCTTAAGAATAAGTAGGCAAATCGATCAATTAGAGTCAGATCGGTCAAACAGCATGTAAAATATATTTGAGGGCGGGGAGGTGGGGGAAAAGAAGAGGGGAAAATTTCAGTTTTGTTACCTGCCGGTCCTAAAGAATAAGTATGAAAAAATTTGGGTAAGTTCGGTCAACCGGAACAGATTTGCATGGTAAATATATCAGGGGGAGGGTGGGGGTAAAGGGGAAGAGGAAATATCGCGTTTGTTACCCGCCAGTCCTAAGGAATAAGTATACAAAATTTCGGTCAGATCGGTCAAACGGTGCAGATTTGCATGGAAATTATATCAGGAGAGAGTGGGAGAGATAAAGGGGAGGGACGAAATGTCACCTATGTTACCCACCGGGTCTTGTGCCTCATTGTGCCTCACGTTCCACCTGTACAGTATTGTAGACTGGTGTTACATCCTGTGTACAAGATATGTCAACTTTGAGAAATCCTTCGCAGTGTTGTTCCTCAAGTTCGGAGATCAAGAACCCACCTGTACAATATTGTAGACTGGTGTTACATCCTGTGTATAAGGTAAGTCAACTTTGACAAATCCTCCGCAGTGTTATGCCTCAGGTTCGGAGCTCAAGAATCCACCTGTACAGTATTGTAGACTGGTGTTACACCCTGTGTACAAAATATGTCAACATTGACAAATCCTCCGCAGTGTTGTGCCTCAGGTTTGGAGCTCAAAAATCCACCTATACAGTATTGTAGACTGGTGTTACACCCTGTGTATAAAATATGTCAACTTTGACAAATCCTCCGCAGTGTTGTGCCTTAAGTTCGGAGCTCAAGAATCCACCTGTACAGTATTGTAGACTGGTGTTACACCCTGTGTACAAAATATGTCAACTTTGACAAATCCTCCGCAGTGTTGTGCCTCAGGTTTGGAGCTCAAAAATCCACCTATACAGTATTGTAGACTGGTGTTACACCCTGTGTACAAAATATGTCAACTTTGACAAATCCTCCGCAGTGTTGTGCCTTAAGTTCGGAGCTCAAGAATCCACCTGTGCAGCATTGTAGACTGGTGTTACACCCTGTGTACAAGATATGTCAACTTTGACAAATCCTCCGCAGTGTTGTGCCTCAGGTTTGGAGGCTCAAAATCCACCTATACAGTATTGTAGACTGGTGTTACCCCTGTGTACAAAATATGTCAACTTTGACAAATCCTCCGCAGTGTTGTGCCTTAAGTTCGGAGCTCAAGATCCACCTTTCAGTCATTGTAGACTGGTGTTACACCCTGTGTATAAAATATGTCAACTTTGACAAATCCTCCGCAGTGTTGTGCCTTAAGTTCGGAGCTCAAGAATCCACCTGTACAGTATTGTAGACTGGTGTTACACCCTGTGTACAAAATATGTCAACTTTGACAAATCCTCCGCAGTGTTGTGCCTCAGGTTTGGAGCTCAAAAATCCACCTATACAGTATTGTAGACTGGTGTTACACCCTGTGTACAAAATATGTCAACTTTGACAAATCCTCCGCAGTGTTGTGCCTTAAGTTCGGAGCTCAAGAATCCACCTGTGCAGCATTGTAGACTGGTGTTACACCCTGTGTACAAGATATGTCAACTTTGACAAATCCTCCGCAGTGTTGTGCCTTAAGTTCGGAGCTCAAGAATCCACCTGTGCAGCATTGTAGACTGGTGTTACACCCTGTGTACAAGATATGTCAACTTTGACAAATCCTCCGCAGTGTTGTGCCTTAAGTTCGGAGCTCAAAAATCCACCTGTGCAGCATTGTAGACTGGTGTTACACCCTGTGTACAAGATATGTCAACTTTGACAAATCCTCCGCAGTGTTGTGCCTCAAGTTCGGAGCTGCCGGATGTTGGCTGACATTGAGAGGTCGCCGAAAACAAAACCGAGCACTAATAGGCCACGGCCTGCCGGTCAGCGCTGGTCAGGGGAGAAGGACGCTGCGCTGGCAGCGGTGGAACAAGTCGATGAGTGCTTACATCATTACATACGAATCACGTAACGCGTAATTGAATCGCTCGCTGAATTTCAAACATCTATTTTTGTTTATTTACAATAAAAAATGACCTAACGTGGAGTCTTTTCAAACGAGATTTTTATTACAGTTCCCTACAAATACGATTGCACATACACGCCCTGAAAATCTTATTAATTTTTTTGTAAGCCTTTAATCATTTTGTTTTAGAATATTTTGAGTTTATGCAAATTTTTGAAGAACGCAATACTGGATTCTATCCCCAGGGGGAGGTCATTAATGAAGATATACATTATAGATATCTCACAGAAATATAGCTATATTTTTATATGGGAATGTAGGTATTTAAGTCTTTTTTGGGTTGACCTTGCTTAGCATGTTGAGGTTTCTTTCACACAGGTGTGCTGAGATCCATCAGTTCATCGAGTTGAGGTGGATGGTACAGTTCATCCCCTTCAACTTGGGTCTTCCCCTCCTCCGTCTAGCATTCTTTTAGGTGATGAGAGTGCTTCTATTCGTTCTAGGTGTCCCAGCCACCCGAGCCTCCAAATTTTGATATACCGTATACGGTGGAATTGGTAAACATTACATTGTGTAAAATGATCACTTAAGTCAGCCAATACAGGTCATTAGCCCTGTGGCTACTTTATAAAGACTTCCATATATGTTTCCCATATAAATAGATTCGTATCTGTGAGACTTCTATAATTTATGCTAATTAATGATTCTCTGTGGACAAAATTCAGTATATAGGTAGGTAGGTATATGTTCTTTTTTAAAGTTGTATATTTGTTCATTATGTCTTTTTTCAAATATTTGAAGGAACTATGAAACAGCCGTCCATGGTCTAAAATTTGTAATTCCCACGGCGAAGTAGATGTCGCCATTTTTATTATCTTATTAATGATTATCACTCTGTGGACAAAATCCAGTAATTGTGTTCTTTCTTACAATACACTTTTATAAATATTGTTAAAATATAATAAATCAAATCAAAAAAAGTGGCCACGTTGAGCGAAATGAAAATAAGTTTTGGGTGAGGATGGATGAGGAAATAATGGTAAGAAAGATATATGACGCAGGTGGTGACATCGCCAGAAAGAGAGAGCTTGGAATGACCAGGTTACGCAGATACAGAAACAAAGTCCTTTTAGAATTCTTAACAATCGTCGAGCACGCATGCGGAGATGTGTGAATATGGAGGAGGCGAGATTTGTGTGTCAGTACAGCAGTGTGCTGTGTTTTATCCTCTTTGCCTACAATGATGGTGAGTTAGTTAGTAACCATATTGCTTGATTCATAAAACGCATTATCGAATTTATTTGGTTAAGAAGAATACACATACTTTGTTTACACAACTAAGAAAAAATGTTTATAAGGTTTGTGAATATGCGCTTCCAAAGACAAAGGGTATTTTATGAATTAATCAATCAATGTGTATATAACTGATGTCTCACAGAGATGAAACTGTATTTTTATGGGAAAGTAGGTATTTGGGTGTACATAGGCCTTACGACCCACCGTACGGCTGGCTTAAATGATCACTTTACATAATGTAACGTTCGCCATTTCCACCCATGATAGAATAACATCATGTCTACTATTTTTTGGATGTTGTATATATTTAAAGTATACGCCACGTTTCACATATGAGTTGTAGCAATCCTCAGTTGATTACATTGAAAGCAAATGCGTTTTGATGTATTGTTTGATAGAGTTGTAGGTAGGTACTTGGAAAAGATTTGAGCCGATTCGGACTAATTCAAAAGCTGTCTGTGCGGTATTCACTCCACATGACTACATATTCTTAGCTATGGTTTAATTATTTGTTTTGCTGATCGGTTTTCACACTTGAGCCTTTTTATATTTTTTATTTTTATATTGTTAAGGTAATCCATATTTACATTGGTTTACAACTTATATCGCGATACTACATTATACAACTGTTTTTGAATACTTAAATATTGAATGTTGCCACTTAACTAACTCTAAGGCACCTTGAATTGCAACACCCAATTTACGAGTGTCCGCCTCGGACTTCTCCGGGGACTCGTCTCGAATCTTGCATAAATAACTATACAATTTAGTAAACAACTGATGCATACCGACCTTTACTGCCAAATCTCTGAGATGAGAGACAAGTCTCATTCCTGTAAACTCACCCCCTTTCCACCTGACCTGAAGCAGGATACATTAATAAAGTAGGTATTCAAATATATCATTTATAACTTTAGGTGATCGACTGGCAATGAGAGCGATATTCACCACTTTTTTCATAGCTTCTCTTGCATTTTGTGTCACATTTTTGTATGGAAATGAATCAAATTAAAATTTACTCATTAGGTTCTATACAGGGTTATTTGTAAAACATTAATAACCTCGCATATTCCTGCCTTGATTATGAGTCGAAAATGTTCAAGCTATTATGACCTAATATCAATAGTTATGGAAATATGCGACATCTAAGTTTGCATTTTTTAAAAATATTTCTGACATGTTTTTTGTAAAACGTTGGACTATCATTACAGTAAGTAACTCATATCGATTACGAAAAATTCATTCGTTTCAATACAAGTTAAATAAAATGATAAAAACCTTGAAAAAATTCCAATTGGAATGTTTTCCAATTGGAATTCGAAGGTTTTTATTTTTTTATTTGACTTGTATTAAAGGGAATGAATTTTTCATTTTCGATATAAGTTACTGTAATGATAGTCCAACGTTGTACAAAAAATAATTCAGAAATATTGAAAAAAAATGCAAACTTTGATGTCGCATATCTTCTTAATTATTGATTATAACTATTAGGTCATAATAGCTTGAACATTTTCAACTCATAATCAGGGCAGGAATATAGTCCTGCGAGGTTATTAATGTTTTACAAATAACCCTGTATATCTTAAATACGTATGTGTATCGTTCTAAAACGAGACCAACATTATTATTTAATAAATTAATAAATTATCAAACCAAGGATGTATTACAAATTAAGAAAATTGCTCTACCTTTTTAGGTTTAATACGATAATTCTTAACAATTATTTGAAAATCATTCAGTTCGTTTTCTCACAATTTATATTTTAAAAGATACTGTTTTTTTACTACACTAAAAAGTTTTATTTTTTGTCAATTTTTTCAATCAATTTTACACACTTGACAATCTTTATTCTTGGTAATTGCGTTTAAAAATATCTGGATTGTGACTGAAATTTCAATTTCAATAATAATACAAAGTTTTTAAAAAAAAGGTGGATTAAAGTGGATGGTCATTTGGCATGGTTGAATAGAACTCAGTAACTTTACTGGTCATTGTTTTCTGTTCCTGAAAACCCGTTTGGGATCAATTTGTCAGAAGTACTCGAACGCAGGTTTGCTAATCTCATCCCGCACCCGGGGCCCCGCGATAAGAATATTTTTAACCTTTCGTACATTGCATAAAAATTGAACAATTAATGTGCAAATTTTTTTGAATATTTTTACAGACAAGGCCGAAGTGAATAGGAAAAATAAAAGTATTCATAATAAAATGCAATCAAATAAGAGGATATTTATTGAAAAAAAATTCAGCACAATTTTAAATCAAATCGTGTTTATTTTTTGATATTATGTCCTGTAAATACCTAAACGCCGAAACAGGTCGTTTATATCGGAAATATCAAGTTTATTTTATTGTAGATAAAATATTGGTTGTTTTTATTAATTAATATTACGCACCTAATTTGTTGAAAATACTACAGAGGAGGGCTGGAAAGTCATAATGGCTTAATACCATGTGAGATAATAGTTAGATTCTATTGCTTTTCCGTGGAACGTTCTTCAAATTTATAAGTAAAAAAGCGTGGGTGTCTGTCTTGCTCACTCGTTTTTGTCGCGCTTCGGCTATTTTCCGCTCAGTGCAAATCTACAAGAACACTTTTTTATTACGCAAAATGGTTTAAGATGATTGAGTATTATTTTACGTAAGGGATTTATTGTGGATTATTTATTAGGGTAGCAAAAAAAAATACTTACGATATCAGTTTTTTTACACTTTACCAGTCATCTGTACATATATATCACTCTTTCCACCAATGATATGTCTTGGAGGGGAGGAGTCATAGAGCTTCCAAATGTAATAATTTATAAATAAACGTGATAATTTCGTTTACAGGGCGACGTGATTTTGATACATTAAATTGTAGTTAAAATTGATGATTGGAATTTCAAGTTCAAGTTCACAGTTATTTCGTAACAATTCTCAGCACAAAATATGCACTTATTATCAATGGAAAATTGTTGTCGAAATTAGGGGGAAAAGCCGTGGAAACGTAAAAAGTTGATCAAAATAATATTACATCATATTAAAAAAAAAAAAACAAATTACAGCACGACTTGTTCAATTATTTCTTGCATATATTCGCGCAGATAATTTCCATAGATTTGATGTACATTCATAGATTAAATCATGATCGTGTTATATGAATCCTCAAGTTTTTTAGGTATTTACGGAGGCAAACTAAGGGAGAATTATTTAAATAATAAAACACGATGCTCGCGTAAGTTTCTATAAAGATAATTGTACATTATTAGGAAAACAAAATCTTCGCCTGTTGTCAGTGCCTAGTGCACGCGGATGAAGACCCCTGGAAAAAAGTTCGCCGAATGGCCAAAAATAGGAAAACCCGCGTGAAAAGCGAAGCGCCGTCCATAAAAGCGCGCACCCGCGACCGCGCAGGTTAGTTCCCCGCGAGCTGTCGTGCCGGTAACACCGCGACCACGTCCACCCGCCCCGACCGACCAGTGACCGTCAGTCGTGCCCGTTCAGTCCGCTGCAGACCAGCGCTACCCCGTCGAGGAACCGGCCGAGATACCCCGACCAAGAGTGAGTTTTCCCCGCCTATCACTGGAATTGCTCTTCTGTAATAATATCAATTAAAGCGATTTTTGTTAGATTAAGAATTTTTGCCGCTGATTGTCTATTTTTATTTACCGCGATTTTATTATCGCTGTTGCGCAAATGTTTTTTTTTGTCGAAGATTTATGTGTGATTTAGTACTACGGGGACGATATTTTGTTTGAAAAAAATCGAAGCGACCTTCGCGCGGCGGTCGTCTTCGCGTCCGAGGCTCCGCGCTCGGAGCGGCGCGCCTTCGTTTGAAAACTGCTTGGCGGAGACGATGTTTTTTGTAAAGAGAAAATGTCTCGAGGTACGATTAAAAATTGGCAAACGGCCGATGGTCGGAGCGGCGCGAGAAGAGAGCGGCGGCCGCGGGAGGGGGCGGCCCGGGAGGGAGGCGGCTCGCGCTGGCGGCCACCAGACCAAACCAGAATCCCCCGCGAGATCCGCTCCCAACACCCGCGGCCGATCCCACCGGCGAGCCTCTTCGCCACTCGCCACCACCGACGCGCTCTTTTTTGCTCGCGTGGCCTAAGCCAAACGCGACAACAAACAAATGTACGCCCGTACATCGAAGACACGTTACAATAATGCGCCGTATCGACACTTCCTAAAAGTAGAAATTTTTATTTTTGATGTGTAACATGTTTACGCTCGGTTAATGGGAGTAATTTAGTGAATGCGATGACGGAAACGCGTAACAGGAAGTAGGAATAAAAATATGTTCCAAATTCGAATTTATTGATTTTATTCGGCGTATTCAACTTTGACATTAGGCGTCGGAAGAAAATATCAAATTCGATAAATTAGGGCTATGTTGGTTTTAGATTTATAATATCTACGGATAACTTTGGTTTCGAAAAAACTGTTTAACAAAAATAGTTTACACCGTATATTTTATTGAATCTGACAATAAAAAAATTGGTTGCAAAAGAATTTTAACTTAAATGAAGCGATTTACGCTGTTTACGAAAAATATTAATAAAACAGCTATTCATTTGTCATATGTATGTATCTTTCAAATATAATTGTTTTATGCGATATATATTCACATGTATGTTTAATGATACCTACCTATCTTTTTGGTCCGAAACCAAGTTTTTGTTTTTTCTTTACATAATTTTATCGTTTTCTCTGCGAGTATGAATAAATAAATTTTTATGAATTTTTTGATGTGTAACATCTTCATGCTCGGTTCATGGGAAACCTTAGATTTCTTTAGCGCGGTTTGAACAAGTCGTTACTGAGCGTTACCGAGGAAAGATGTTACATATCATTTGCGACCAGTGTAAGACTCACTCATTTTTTTTCTTAATTTGCCGTCAATATTATCTTTTATTTATATTTTCGTCAACTCAGTTAAAATAATTCCTCCATTTTAAAATACTGAAAAATATTTTTTTCGGGAGTTTTTATTTTTATTTGTTTATTAATCAATGCCCTAGTGGGCAGTACAAGAAAATTAAAAGGTTTTTTAAATACCTAACATAATACATGTTTTATAATAAATAATTTAAAAATAATAATATAAATAAAACATATTTAAGATAAATGAATAATAAATAATAATTAAGTAATAATTAGAAACCTTTAACAAATTAATAATATAGTAAAATAAAGATCATTAAACCAATACACCAGATACTTAAATAAGATAAGAAGATAAAATAAACCAAAAAAATAAATATAAAAGATAAAATCGAAACATATTTTAAAGGGAAATGAACAATAATTAGGACTCTTTGAAATAAATAAATATATATAATTCACGGGGAACTAAACAAAAGTAAAAATTTAGTCTATTAAACTGTAATTAATTATATTGGTATATTGTATGTCTAAGTAATTCTTTAATTCACTTACTTTTTTACGAGGTACTCAATATTGATTAATATTAATATTGAGTAACTCGTAAAATCGAATCAGGGCTACTGCATTTTAAATAGTGTGTTTAACTACTGAGATTATTGTAAACTAGCTGAATGCAATCGGTCCGCGGATTGCTATGTTGAGCTACCACACTCACTACGATTGTTCTTGGCATTTAACGGGATTTTTTTCCACTTTTTCTACACAGATCCTACTTACATCCTATTAATAAACATAAATTTATCATTTTATACTTCGGTTTATGTTTCGATACAAAATTTGAATCGTCCCGGAAGATTGCAGATATTTATGTAAAACTTTATCACTGCGACTTGACCGAGGATTAGGGCGATATATTATGTATTAAAGACAAACAAATGTATGTTAAAAACAACTTTTCCATTTGGGAATAATATTTGATGTTCATTTTATTGCTCGCCCAACGTAACTTGGCGTGCGGCGAATTTGGAACTAAAACCCGCCCCGCCCGCACCCGGCGGTAACCCCTCGCCCTGTCATTCAGTTCATTCTCGTCTTTGAGCGCGAGCTGTGTCATCTTGATTACCAATATACACTGAATTATTATGTCCAAAACATCCTAAACAGTCCGGGATGGTGCAAGAACATTTGCCAATGAAGTATCAAGGTTTTGCGAAGCTGAAAAAGCGAATAATGGACCGATATTACTGTCTGACAGTTTGACACATAGAACGGCCGCCATTACTGCATGGTTTCTTTAGTGCTGCCCGACCAAATTTCTGTATTTAATACGACACCGGTCACCGGACATTCTGTACATTATGTATTGTGTAATAAATTTACACCCTGACAACTTCTGTTACGCGACAGCGACGCCCTCCCTCGCACGCCTACTTATAGTTGTGCGTCTATAACTATGACGAACGATAGTACAAGAATAATAAGAAAATTAAGAGTACATTCCGTTTCAAAAGTTTTTTACCAGTTTGTTCCGGTACGCTCCGAACACTGATCAAGTGCCAGCTATGGAAATATTTAATACGAAAACTTGTTTAATTATTTGGAAATGAGCAACAAATTAGACAAATGATGCAGTATAAATGTTGCGTACACATGCAGTATTAACATTTTATATGTCATACAAGTATTCAATAAAGAAACATGCGCGGACGTGACGGAATGAAAAATTCTCAATATAAAATTATAGTACATACAGAAAAATATTTAAATGTAAATATTTTTGGAATTGTAAAATTATCTCCGAATCTTGTATTGTACAAAATAAAAAAAACGTTAAATATCAATAACGAAACGATAATATTTAAGATTTTTTCTCATGACTGATTGTTATCTTCTTTTTGCTCTCTGAAAACCGTCTTGGTTACCTGTAGGAATTATGTATCTCCATTGCTTTCGGCTTTTCTGGGCGCGTCTTACCATCTACGTATGAGTGGAATAAAATCGAAGGCGTATCCCACTGAGGTGTTTCTGAAATAAATACAAAAGGCCTGTCACTTGACTCAAGGAAATTTCTCTGGAACCTATGAAATCTACATCTTATTGGAAATAAGTTTTTAAAAAAAAACTAACCGAATAAAACCAAGTTCTTATTATACTCCCTTTCTCATTTGCATTGTTTTCAATTTGATATTCTGTCAACATATTCCTCTTGCTTTAAGTTCATGTGGAAAATCTATTCCATGTATATTATTATCCTTAAAACTTGTAGAATATTGAAAACGTAATAATTGGTATAGGGGGGCACGGCGTCGGCGAAACCGTCTGATCGGACCCATGGCTCGAGTCAGACTAGTTGAAACAGGTTTCGCGCCTTCTACACGCGTCGGGCTCCTTTCTCATTTGTATGGTTTCCAATTTGAAGAAAAAACGTTAAAATTTCTAAAAATCCAAAATTATACTATAATTAAGTTTTTTAATCGAAAATTTGTTAGATCATTTTTATCGTCGCCACGAGTCTGCCTGCAGAGTTTCAGCTCGATTGGATCACGGGAAAAGGGTTAAAATCGATCCAAAGTTTTTTCGGTAGACAAGCAGACGCTACGAGTTAAAAGAAAGGGAGTAACAATTGCGAGTTGAGAGTTAGTACGAAACGGCCGTTTTGTCATGTGACACATTGATTTATTATGGATTGGTCTTTGCTCTTAATAGTGATTTGGAAACATGATTTTAGAACGGATAGAGGTGTATTTCCTATAAAATCTCGAATTCAGTACAGTCTTAATTAGTAATGCATTTAAAATATTTTTTTATTTTATTGTACATTGCTTTGAAACCACTCATATGTACTATACTCTCTGCCCAATTGATATATGAGAAATATGCCTGGATATATTACTTATATAATATTGTCTATGTGAAATATGCCTGGATCCTGGTACTTATATACTATTGTCTATGTGAAATATGCCTGGATCCTGGCACTTGTATACTATTTTTGTCCATGCTTTTAACCCTTTCTGTTTTATTTCCATAAATAAAATAAATAAATATGTGCTAATAAGTTCTGCCTGAGTGCGTTTCGCATCCTTATTATTTATTTTTTAATTTCTTAAATTGATCAATAGACATTTGATTAGTTAGTGCGCTGTGCGGGGATCCCAGTTTTTGATCTGATTAAGGGAAATGCGCACTTGGGCTCATTGCCGATTTCTTCTCGCATTGTCTAAGTAGCAATGGCTAATATATAATATAAGTATTGACTAATGCCCCTAGCGGCTGTGTCAATAGCTCGCTACTAAAGAAACGCTGAAACATTTTGTAAACAATAAAACGCTGAAAGTAGCCAAGCCGTCGGGTTTTAATAAACGTGAATTTTATTGCCGCATTATCAGAACACAGCTACGTAAAAGGAAATAAAAATCATCTGACCTACTCACGTCATGTAGATTATTACCTTTATGATTTTTGGTCTCGCATATATATTTATATTTTACGATTTTTTTATATAAAGAAATCCGCATGACGTACATATATAACATACTTGCTAAGTACATCTGAACTAATTGATGTATAAAAGTAATATACCAATTCTTAATCCTAAGTTTTACATTAAATTGAAATATCATTTTTCTCTTATCTTATTTTCCTCGTATTTCATTTAAAATCTTAATTTCACGATAATCGTAGATTTCTAAGATTATTGAATTATGACCGGAAGTTCAGAAGTTCACGCGTATAATATGGAAATTAATTAATTAATTCCCTTATTTGTTTATTTATAATAGTTATCGTGTGTACGTCCTGACTATGTTACAGTGGTATCGAACCAGATTGACATTAAAAGTAATCAACGTGGTTTCTATGATAACGTTTGATATTTTTTAAAATTAATTAATTTTAGCGAAACGGCGAGGTAGACAAATTCTATTTTTATGTATGGCTTTGCGAGTTTTTTAAATCGATGATTGGAGTCACGAATTGTGTGATTTGCAACTACAGGCAAATAATTCTAATTCTAATTATAATTGTAAAGTCATCAAACGTGCATTTCGCTACATTCGCTACATCGCCATCGATCAGAGATACATTTTTAAGTCATTTATTTTTTGTACAATAACTAAGTAACTAACTAACTAACCATCACGCCGCATCCCCGCAGGGGTAGGCAGAGAGGATTGAACCCCACAATCTTCTATCCTGGCACACCACTTTTGCTTCGGCCACATTCATACATCTTCTCAAATAAGTTCTACGATTGTTGAGACTTTTAACAGGGCCATCCTCAAATACTTGTAGTATCTGATCGTGCCGGGTCTTTCGCGGATGCCCTCTATTCCTGTTGCCTTCAACACTCGCCTCATATATCTTCTTTACCAACCTTTCTTCGTTCGTACGTTCCACATGACTAAACCATCTCAGCATTCCTTTCTTTATTCTATTTAACACAATAGAATAGATAGAACGTAATAAAATGCAATACATATTATAACAATTATTGTTTCTTATAAACCTACCAATAAATGCAGAAAATTACAACAACAATTTCAAACAATATTATATTTTATTATAATTAATTAGAAGGGGTTGTAAAACAATTTTACATACCTATACATATTATTATTAAAACTGAACTATAATTTCTAAAACACAAAATGAAACTTGTAGGTTTTGTTAAGTACCAGTAACGTATCAATATCCTTAGGCAAACACTTTTGTCTGGTCCCCCATTTGAGATATTCGACCTGGAAATCAGCAAAATTTGAAATTTTTGATACCTAATTTGATGCTAAAAGAGGCCGGAAATTCTACAAGCCATAGTTATAACATAAACATTTCCATAACTTGTCCAATCCCTAGTCACCTTAAAAAGGTCATCCAAATTGGTGATTACGCTCCCGAATACCGAATATTTCAAGGTTATCAACCAGTAAATTAGTAAAAACCAGAACCTTTTATCTTTTATGGGAAAAGTACAATTTTTTTCAAAATCTCTACAAAGAAAATTGTACCTAGATCCAAAATGGCAGCCGATAAAATGAAATAAAAAATGTTTTGAGCTTAAAACTGATGGGGTCATCTACGGTAAAAAATAAAGGATTTCTTAAATAGACGGCCCATTTATTTAGGTTAACTATTTATTTAAAATTAGGTGATTTCACATGTAATGGCGCACTCTTGTGTTTTACGATTATCTTTATTAATGTAATCATTGCTAATTTATGAATGTGTTGTAAAATGTACTTTATTTTGATTTGTGTCATGCGAATATAGTTGGAATACAATATACAGAAATGAAAAAAAAAAAGATATTATCTGTTATTCATTCATTTATGAGTATAATATATTGATAAGAGATTTTAACTACGTGTGTTGGGAATACGAATAACAAATTTGCAATAATTCATTTATCGGTGCACGGCTTATGCAGTTGCGCCCTCATAGTTTTATTAGCGACACTTTTCTTCATACTCGACCATAAAATCGAAGAAAACTCTTTTAGATATTTTTTATAACTTGAATAAGATGAAATAAAAACTAACGGAATAAGGAACTAAAAATAAAACATTTAAATTACAAAACGTAAATAAAATTTGTATATTTCGTGAGTTATTTCAACATTTAAAATGGACTTAAGTATATTTTGAAACTAGACAATGGATTAAAGTTACTTTTGAAATTTATGCATTTGGATTTAGGTTGATTATAAAGTTCAAGGAAATAAATATATTTATTTCATTATCAGGGGTGTACTGAATTTAGGAGTGTAAAATATTATTAAATGTTTCTGAAATTTTTATTAGACAAAGAAGATATTCATATTTTACTCTAGTGAATTTGGATATAGATATATGTTGAAACTCAAGCTGATTTTAAACAAGTTATAACTTCCGATTGATACTTGTTATGATGGGTAACTAATATGTAAAGTGTAGGAATGAGCTTAGAGAATGTACATTCAAATCTAAAAAAAAATAGTGGTTGGGTAGGTTTCGATACTCAACGACTCATATGTAGGTTGGGTACAGTAATTTATTTGTAAGATCGTTATAAGAATAGTCCGATGACAATAGTCTGTCAGATTTTGGCATCTGTAACGAGCGGACACTCACCGGTTACTGGCCTGTTTAATGGCGGCGTTAAGGACTTTATTGACATTGTCAATTGCAAAGTATACTCTAACTCTTCAACACGTTCAGATACCGATTCCAAATGCGTTTGTAGATATAATAATTATTATTCTTCCGATTTAAAAGATAACGAAATAGCCCAGTGCCATTTTTTAATCCTCAATTTATTGTTATTAAAATCACTCGAAATTTTATCGTTAAATTTGATTTGAAGATTATAAGATTATACAAAAATATTATGATTTGTTGAATCTTTAGAAAAAGACCGTCTATATATTTTAAGTGTGACCTCATTAAATATTAACATCTAAACGCCCGCAAATCTCAACGCGCGAGCTCAAGTGATAAGCTAAACCGTTATAAGACTGTGACTGCGTGATTGGTATTCGATTCACTAGAATAATCAGCTACCAATCAATGTTACAATCCAATACATATCTCAATTTCAGTCCCTACTTCATTGAAAATATCGGTTTAGCTCATCATTATGCCACAAAATACTGTGCTATAAAGATAGCAATAAGTAAATTGTATATAGTCTCAATTTTACCTTGGGTTTTATTTTTATTGGTACCAGGATTCATACCGATCGCGTCCAAAATAATTTTGAAATTAAAAAAAAAAAGTATGGATCCTGGTACCTACTGCATGCTAAGCAAGCACTGCCGATTTTTAGAATTTAATGCTGTGATTTATATATTTAAAATAGTGTTACTGACAGAATTTGCAAAGTTAAAAGAGTTAGCCTTGGTATCAATCAGTCTTGTATTTTTATATAAAATATATTTTGAAAATTTTTATACTACTTATATTTTTATATGTATATTCTAAGAACACAAATAATGGATTTCGTCCACAGAGGTATAATAATCAATTAAGATATTATATTATAAAACACTGAAGTCTCATATTAGTCCCACACAAAAGCCCTGTGGCCACCCTATAAAGACTTCCATATATTTTCCCATATAAATAGTTTCGTCCCTGTGAGACTTCTATAGTTTATTTTGTTCGTTGTTAGTAAGACCATAGAATTCGAATTTAACCAGGGTAAGGTCATCCGCCAAGGATTTTTGGTTTTTCACTTAGTCTATATGAATTTATAAATACAAAATAACATTAATTAAAAAAAATATAGATAAATAGAATAAAAATTTATCTAGTCATGGAAAGGACCATAGATGTCTCTAGAATATATGAATGAAACTGTATATATACAACTTTTAAAAATTTGATAATGTGTGGATGTTATTATGGTGGCATTGATGAACGATAAATTGTGCCCTAGACCATCCTATAATAACTTTCTTACACGTTTCCCATTTAAATAGCTTTGTCTCCCTGAGAATTCTGTAATTAATCTTAATTAATAGAATAATACATTCCATGCAGGTACGGTATGATACACATTCCTGAGACATGTGTCTTGTTATTTTCTGAAGTAAGTATATTTTAAAAGTAAAAAGTAATCAGTTATCGTGAACTGCTTTCAATGCAAATTTTTATGGTTCCGAGAAATTTATGTACTGCTGCTGAAGGTGCTTCAATCTCTGTAATACCTGTAACTTTTCTACTGAGTCAGGTTGCATACGCGTTCTCAGTTTCAGGAAACTGATGTGATTATTCATGTATCTTGGTACTAAATATTGTATTTTATGTACATGTAAAGTGTATTGCTGCAATTATGAATGGTTTTAACAAAAATATTTAGGTGGAATTATTAATCAAAAGCATTAAAGTTATCCACGTTCGAGTGTAGTAAATAATGTCCTAATTAGTTTGTATACAGTTATAAAATCTATTTTTACTTGCAATTAATAATTGCAATTGCAAAAATCGATCACAAAAATAATTAGCTTCACATTTATGTAAATCATTTGAAAATGAGTTTGTAGTAAATTTAAATAACTGAGGATTAAAAGTACAGGGTGTCTCATATCCAGCAGCAAAAACTTTACATGTGGATTCTGGTCTTGATAATGAGTCGAAATTTTTTCAATTTTTGCAAGGTTTTTGTCATTTTTTGCAAAAATTTTGAAATAAAATGCAAACTGATATTGCATATCTCAATAACTATTGTTGCTTGAATATTTTCGACTCATCAAGGCAGGAATCCATCCACCTGTAAAGTTTTTGCTACTAACTATGAGACATTCTGCATATAATAAAAAATATTATTGAAAATCTTCTTATTCTTCTTCAGCCTCCATCTGTCCACTGCTGGATATAGGCCTATTCCATACCCTTCCATTGTAGCTATTTTTCCCCCTAAAGCGGCTTTATCGTCGACCCATCTCTTTTGAGATCTTTCCGAAGCCTCTTCTATTCTCTCAAGATCTCCACTTCAGAACTCTGGGAGGAAATCTTGTAACATCCTGCTTTGCAACATGCCTGCCCATTGCCGTTTCAGCTTAGGATCCATCATATCCATTACTACGTTCTGTGCCTAATTTCATCATTTCTAATGCTATATCTTAGTCTTACTCCAAGCATGGATCTCTCCGTGGATCATTACGTGCATTTGAGCTTTTCGAAATATATGTACGTTAAACTAAAACTAAACTAAATATGTTAAACTGATCGATTATCATTCAAAACTAGTGTCGTTAAATACAAAAATTTTTTTAACGAAAATTACTATACTATTCTGTAAAACAGGTATAAGACTAGATTATCAGGGGCAAAGAAAATGGATTTTTTCATAACATGTAAAAACTGTCAAGTATGAAAAATATACGACGATATTGAATTTTTTCAGTGTTAACATAATTTACAAATTTGTCGAGTTAAACCATGGACGTGATTTGTGTACTAGGAACTAACAATTTGTCCAATTTCATACATCCGTGAAATAAAAATCATTTACAATCGTATGCTTTTGATGTGATATTTGCGATGTACTTATTTGATTTGCTATGAACATGATGCGTTGCAAATGATGAGCAGTTTTATAATTTGAATAATATGAAGGAGAGTTTTTCAATTTCAAATTGAAATAACTCCTATGTTAGCGATTTAATAATGAATTTTATATTTGTTGCCATTATATGATGTAAAAATATTTATTGCCTTTTGCGTTTTTCTATGAAACCGAAATAAAATGTATATCTCGTATTCCTGTTGTGTTATTTAGATTTTATTGTGTCGTAGTATTGTGACGGATAAATATTTCATTGTGTTTCGTTTTTTACAAAATAAAACTCGCGCTTCAATGCACCAAATGCGTTCGTCTGATATATTTAGAAGAGTATCAGAATGATAAGATACACTAAACATATAAAGAAAACTCGCGCTCGACATTTCGGTAAAACGATATTTAATATTTCATTTAATATATCTTCATGAAAATTAATCGTTTGGAGAATTCTAATGTTAGTTCACAGTGTAAATTGCATAAACCAATTACAAAGTTTCACAAGTGTAGTAATTTAAGCTCAAAAGTGAATAAGATACTTATTTTATGTGAATCAATAGTAAGCTAGAATAAAAGTGTTGAAAGTAACGGGGTACCCACAAGTTTTAAAGTAACACGGGTATATAGAGCTGGGAGGTTGAAGGCAATTGAAGAGAAATTGAGTACCTCACATGTATGGTAAAAGAGTATTTTGATTATACGATAATCTATTTCTAGTAACATGAAAGGAAATGATGTTCTGTCGATATATTCCAATAAACTTATTCGGAGCTGATGCATTGATTTGTTTGTTAACGTAGTTTAAGTTACATCAAAGTTTGTGTATTTTGCTGGTTAGCGTTGTAGCCAATGGATTCCACAATACGTGTATTTTCACAAGAAACATTGTTTGCGAACACTATTAGCTGTATTCAGATAAGACGTCGGACGACGCCTATTGGCCGGCGTCTCTGGGCGGGCGTCGCTCCGGGGCGGCGCGCGCCCCGCCCTCCGGCGAGCTCTCCCAGTGGGAGGAGACCGGCCTTGCTCGATCTCGGAATAAAGTTTGACCTTGACCACGCAGGGCAAAGTGGAGATTGTGAGTGTCCAGCTGCCGCGGCCCCGAAGCGTCGTGCTGACACGGCGCCCGGCCTCCCCCAGGACGCCCGGTATCTCGTCAATGCATCACCGTCAAATACGAAAAACGTACGTATTATTTTTTTTTCTTCTGCCAACATCTTTTCTACCTTCTTGTTTTTATGAATTTTCGGATACCTCGATATCGATATAAATGCGGCGAGCAGCCCGCGTCGCGGACTTATTATCAAAATAATAACGAATTTATTAATCAACTAGAAAGGACTTACAGAAAAATCAAATAAACGAAAAAATATTTTAGCTGCTACCGGGATTTGAACCAACGGACCTCCACTCTATCCGGGAATGGCGCGTTAGCCAATTTCTTCACGGCAGTTTGGTAAATTAACGTAAATTTTTCGACCTTATAATATGTAGTCTCTTTTCAATTGATTGACTGACATATTATTCCATTTTTGAAAGCAATCCACTTTTTATAATGCGATAGTCACAAATAACTTTGTGTTTACCTATAATAAATATATATACATATATATACATATATATATATATATATATGTATTTATATAAAGAAATATATAAAGGTGGGTCCAGAAGGTTCCGGAAAAAACTGCTCTAGAAAGTTCTGGAAGGAGAAGGTTCTAGAAAATTCCCGAAAGTTCTATAAGGTTCTAAATTGAGTGGCGGAATGTGTCGATGTGTCTAGAAGGTTCCGACTTCGAAGACTTCGACAAATTTCATGAAAGTTCTGGAAGGAGAATGTTCTAGAAGGTTTGCGAAAGTCCTATGACGATACGTGGACGACGATACAGTGTACTAGAAATCCACGCGTGCAAAGCCGCGTGGGCACAGCTAGTCTATCTATATAAATAAAAATGTAAAATAAAGTTCATCTCGCTTTATTTTTAGCTTCATTCAATAATTCCATCACAGGGATGGATGTGATGTTACTGCAGTATTGATAATAACTATAAATGTATGTATGTAGTGGTGAAATACCGTGAATCAGATCTGACTCATCTAATCAACTAATAAATTATTATTGCTATCTATATAAATAAAAATGTAAGTGTTCGTTTGTACAAAATCGCTAATCTCTGAAAGTTCTTTACCGATTGCTTTGAAATTTTGGCACAACATTGCATTCAAATACGCGGATGTTTTTGTATACCTTCTTTGTTTTTATACACCTACTATTTATATAAATAAAAATGTAAATGTTTGATTGTCCTAAATCTTAAATCTCCCAAAATTCTTCAACTATTGCTTTGAAATTTTGACAACGATCCATTCGAATTCAAATTATTATTATTATCTGAAAAAAATATTGATAAATATTTAGATATACCTACCTAACATTTTCCAAATTCAAATTTTTGATTACATTCGGTTGGTTGTCTTTGCTTAAATAAAGCGTTTGAACCAATGAGAAAGTGCACTTCCGAGCTTATTTTTTTAAAGGACATTATTCCAAGATTCATAAAAAACTTAAAATCCCATTCTTATCGTTATTCCTTACCGTATCTCATATTTACTTACTATCGTTTACTCTTCCGTTTATTCTTTAAGACACGTCGGGTAACATAAATATAGGCTACCTTTTCCCCCTGGACCCATCCATGCCAGCCTAGATTACATGGAAACATGTTTTTTTAGAGGCTTTGTAAAATAATGGAACCTTTTTTTCCGCGCACAATTTTATTTTTAACTTAATCAGTACGAACAGGTTCTTCGCTAACGCGATATCTGAATAATTATTCCAAATTCTAAAATATGGCGAAAGATTTTTTTATGTTATTTTGTAATCTCATTACACTGAAAAAATTTGATGAACTCAGAGTCCTCACCAAATCGATTATCTGTCTACATTCTTTAATATTTAAAATTTATATTACGGTCGTTCGACATATTTAGATATTGAAACAAAAACAAACATTTTATATGGACCGTATAGATGTGTAGAGATTCGACTATCGACTTTTCGCTTGAGTCATATCACAGCGTTTTCAGGAGAGTGCCCTCATGCCACAGTTCGCCTTTTATTTACGATACAGAAAAGCCCGAAGATATTGTCAGTTCATAATACATCAATAGCACTCTACGACCCGAACGTAAATAGCCACGTAAAAAACAATCAGTACATCCTTGAACCCCGTGGCGAGGGGAGACTCGTTTCGACTTCAGCGAAATGTCGAGAATCGAATCTCTATACATCTATGCGGTTCTTATAAAATATTTATTTTTATTTTATTTTTTTATTTAAAAAAAAAATAGAGATGCGAACACGGAATACGTGTCACATCAATATTCTTACTATTTTCAAACTAAGCTAAACGCTTGTGCTATAAAAATAGGACTAACTTGCTGATCTGGAGTGAGGTTCGAACCAGTGACGTTTGGATCACGAGGCGAGAGTCCTAACCACAAGACCAACAAGCTACTCCGTTTATGTTTCAATTCCTAAATATAGACATGGTATTTTTTTTTCTCCCTTTCTTTCCTTCGAGGCTTTCTCTCCTTCAACCCTAATTGCACCCTACATTTAATTAAACTACTGACCCTTTTACAATATTTTTATATGTACCTACGTACATTTATACGAACATTGTATTATGTAGAGCGATCACTTAAGCCAGCTCATACAGGTCGTAGATCTTGAGCCATCCTATAAAAAGGCTTCCACAAAGGTTTTTCATATTCATACATTTTTCTCTGTGAGACTTCTATAATTTATCTTAATTAATTAATCATCTCCCTGAGGACAACATCCAGTAACTATGTTCTAAGAACATATCTACATATAAAAATACACGTTTCTCATATAAATATAAATCACTGTAAGACTTCTATAATTAAGTTTAATTTACTAATTTTTTTACGCATTTCTTTATCTGCCGCTTTGTATTTAAATCTTTACTACGATTGTGTTGTGGCTCGTTATGGAACTGAAGACATTCTTGTTTTTGATTTAATTTTTCATTTTGTCTTATTATTATGTTATCAATCTACATATTATACAATAATTAATCTTAATTAACTGGGATAGTAAAATTTAGGTAGAAGTAGGGAAGATTTTTAGAAAGAGTTAATTTTTTTACATATACATAAAGGTTTTAATATCGGCAGTGGTCCAAACACGGGCTAGTTGTACCTTTTTAACAAAACCTTTTTAACATAAAAGAACTGCCATCTAGTGTATAAAACTTTTTATAAGTCTTTCTTATGAAGATAGCTAATAGCCATGATCGAGGCAGGCTGCTAAACCAATGCTTGTGTGTTCAATATTTTGTTAATTGTGTTGTCTAAACTAGTAAAAAGGTATATAGATAATGTTAATTATTTCAATTTAAAACATTTTTTACTTGTTAAATATCTATACAAAGTAATTAATGAGATTAAAAACAATATCCTATCGAAAGAAGTTAATTATATTTTCATTTTTTTTATGTTATTCAAAGCGGTTGGTCTAAATATGGGCTAGCTCATACGTAGCTTCTGTAATAAAATTTGCAATTAATATACCTGTGTTAGTATGTAGAAAAAAAAAGTCATAAATAAAGGGAATTATTCTCAATAAAGTGCTAGCCCATATTTAGACCACAAAAAACATTGTTTTTGGTAGTTTTATTATTTTATTTTTTCTTAAAAAACATAAAAAACATAAGTTCAGATATTTAAATTCAAATTCAAATTCATTGTTAAAATAATACATTATCAAATGGGAACAAGATAAAGTTGACTTTTGTATATTTGAAGGAAAAAACGAAAAATTAAAAATGGTAGCCCGTATTTAGATCACATCCTCTTTAGGTACATAAAATAATTATTTTATTAGAAAATTTAAAAAAAAAAGTGGTCGCGTCACGTATAAATTTCCATAGAGCCATCGGATCTTTCAATCAATGGATTGTTTACAAACGTTGAAAAATCGTGAAAACAATCTTTTAAAATTTGTTTTTTAACGATTTTTTTTCTATTGCTTCATAATTTTGCGAAAAAATATTTTTTCAATTGGAATATGCTACATTGTTGATATTTTATTTCCGAATAAGTACATAATCTTTTCTGTCTCGAAAAATGATCAGTCACGGAGGAGGAGCGCCACAGAAATACCCAAAACACGGCAACATCGTTTATTTTTTTCAAAAAATTAACAATATATATTTTTTTATAAATCGCATCAATATTCTTACTATCGTCAAACTAAGCTAAGCGCCTGCGCTATGAAAATGGGACTAACTTGCTGGCGTCCTGGAATGGGGCTTGATCTATCGACCAGATCACTAGGCGGGATTGATAACCACTTCACCAGCAAGCTATTCTGAACTGAAGTAATTGTTTAATATGTACCTTAATGTCGATAAAATAAATAAAAATAATTAAACATGTTTATGTTAAAAATTTCCCAGTTTCTAGCTGAATTTTATTCTCCCTGGGTTGTATAATCTCTCAAACCGTTAATATTGAATAAAATAACGCAATCCAAGAAAGTCATTGATACTGTTAATGGTGAACAATTCGCTAGATAATAAACGAATATTTCCATCCATAAGGCAACGCCGGACTAGTGTGTAAGTGTATACAGTGTGCACCTATACACGGACTAGTGTGTAAGTGTATACAGTGTGCACCTACACATGTACGCACACAGCACGGTATTATTACGCCCTTGAATTGACGCGATTTACTCTCACATTCAGGATAACGGACAATTGAATGTAGTAAAAAATAAATGATTATATTTTCGCATAATGATTCGGTTGAGAATATTCGATATCAAACACGCGATGGTTGATGACGGTGTAATTATTATTATTAACCAAACATCAACTCGGAGGTAATTTGCGATTGTATGGAAATAATTATTGGTGGACATGCATGTTGTGTACACCGATCCGATATATTTGTACACTTTACATTTGACTAGTGTTTAGTTGGCCGACTATAATATCGGATTATAAAAAATATATTATTGGCCGTATTTTTATAAACACATCAAGCTTGTACCATAATCAATCAACTGTATTCATTGTGAAAGATTCTCAATCATGTTGAGTTAAATGATGAAAAGGTTTCATTTAGATAATTTAGGAAAGTGTAGAAATGTTGCACATATATATTATCAATTATTATTTATGTGTAATTATGTGAATTTTTTAAACGATTAAATCCTGAATAAAAATAGTTATATAATGCGTTGAAGTATTTTAGTGTTGGAAATTGTACTCATGTGGGAATTGTAGATATATTAGACCCTCTACCCTGGACACAATCTCTGGATACCTGTAGATATATTAGTATTTATATCCTTCTAATATACATAATAAGATTTGGCGGATTATGTGTAGTAGGTATTTGGAGAGGATTCCCACCCGTCCAGAGGCATACTCTTGTGTTGGCATGTGGCGTGTATGTAATATGTATGAGATGCATACAGTAGAGGCAGAAATGATTGACACCGAGTGTAAGTGATACTCAAGGTTAAATGTTATTCTTCATTGTAAAAATCTGAAAATGGGGTTGTGTACAGGAATATAACTTGCGCATGTTCCAGCGGCCGGCGACAGAGTGTGGGTACCTGTGACGAACAGGACCGGGTTAGCCTCATCGAGCATTGATTGGTGAACACGATTCAAATGCGTGCGGCTAGACTCGCGACTGCTCTTGACCGCCACAAAGATCGTTCTAAAATAATTATTTTTAACACTATCCAAAATCCACAGTAAAATAGGTTTGCTAAATCCATATTAAAAAAATAGTAAGATCCAAAAATAATTACGACGCTTTTCATTTAAACATTTTTAGCGAGATGCGAGTTTTTATTTTAAGCCTTTTTTTTTACACTTAAATTTTTTTATTATTTTCATGGCACTGTAGAAACATTGCATGTTTTTTGCTAATAAAATTTTTGCTTTAGTAAATCATAAAGATTGCTACGGCCCGCGATCACGAATGAAACACGTTGTGATAAATCATAGTCGAGATAAATCTGTATACTATCGACCGTATTCTGAAAATAATCAAGTGTACCACGACCAAGGAAGTAGCATACGACATCGGCATTGGGTGGGGGATAAACAGTGTAAACGTGCACTCCAATTGGAATTGGCGGAAAAATGGACTGTTTATTGTAATTAATAAATATTGCGAGTCCAGGTCGCGGATGTACTTGACGCTCCGGTTCTAATCTCATTATAAGCTGATTTATTCATTTTTCTATTCTGGTCCTGGCATCAAACAAAAGAAGCTTAAATCACTAATCCGCCCCAATGCAAAGTATACAGCCTTTGTTCTGGGGCGAACGTCAATAGACTTATTATTATTATTAATATTTAAAGCGTTAACTTTGTGGTTAGACATTATAACAGATTGTTAGTTAACATGATCATAAATTTTTCGCAAAAACAGGGGTAAAAATATTAAATACTAATAATAAAGGTTTAAAATTGAATAATTTAGAATTTTTTTACATTAGGGAGGCGGTAAATAATAGAGCACCCCTAATTAACAACCAATTTAATTTTCCATACAGCCCTTTGTTCAATTAAATGTTCACAAAAGATGGGGGAACATCCTCTTTAGATCCCGCCCCCTCTCACTCTCTTTCGGTAGATCCCTGATGGTTCATTAGGCTAATCAGTGCATGTTTGTTCCTGATAAGACTAATACGCATGTGGTCAATTATTGGTGGAAGTGTAACAATACTACGGTTGAGGTGTGTAGTGTTGTGAATGTAGTGGTGTAGTGTTGGTCCTGACGAAGAGCCGGGTACGTCTCGAAACCGGTAGACCTAAAATCTGGTAGTGCTTTTTACAAAGTTAACTTTGTAAAAACTTACTTAGACTTATTATTATTTGACGCTCGGATTTGAGCTCATAATATTATGTGTATAACTTATGAGAATTGAAAAAAAAAATAATTGTGTAGGTACTTAAAGTTATCACGATAATAAAAATAAAATAAAAAATTCTGTGGAATATAAATTCATAAGCTGCTGTATTGATATTAGTTAAAAAATATTATTTTAGAACGTCCTTTATGGCGGTCATACCGCATAGCAAGTTATATTCCTGTACGCAACCCCATTGTTAGATAATTAACTTAAATGGCGCCAGCATTACTCAAAAACAACCAAAACAATTTTTTTTCGTATAATCTTAATAAATTATTTGTACAAATGAAATTACCAATTCAGTGAAAAATGATATAATTTGAAACAACTCCAGCGACGAGCTTCGCTGAAACTGTCTCCTGGAGAGTTGGAGATGAAAGGCGTAGCTAATTGAAGTTTTTTTTTGTTAAGTTCTGAAACCGCTCGTTTTGATTTGCCAAGAGTTCGGCAATGCGCTTTCTAAATTCACAACATTGATATCGAAGATACTAAGTAACCGTTTGCACAGCTAACTCGATCTTTTTTTCTGCGCGCATTCGTCCCACTTCGCGGCACCTAGTGAACAGTCGTGTCCACCTGCTGAACGAAAAACACCCGAGAGGTGTTGCGCGCGCCGCCACTCCAACAACAATAATTTTCGCAAAGCGGCAATGAATTTGTGGCAATAGCGTTGGATACGATTTCGAAATGCAACATGTGTCCAAGAATCTATTCAAAAGCATTTTAATATTATTAATTTTTTTTTTTATATTTGAAGCATTAACTTAAATGTTAGTGTATAACCGTTAACGGAGATTTTTACTATACAGGTTTCGAGACGTACCCGTCTCTTCGTTACAATTCGTTACAATTTATTTATTTATTTAATTTAATTTATCTTAATTATTTAGTTCCACACATAATGTTGTGTGAACTAATGTATGATTTCACTTAGACATATTCTATTCCATCTAATCATTTAAAAGTTTTTATAATAATATTTTTGATCTCCAGTTTAAACCTCCTTAAATTCTCCATGTTTTGAATTTCCTTTGGCAGGTTATCGAAGATTTACCTTATTATACCTTTATACATCATACAATTTCGTGAGGTGTTTTTCTTTTTCTTTGGTAGTCTTATGTTGTCGCTTCCTCTTGTATTATAGCAATAAAAACCCTTATTCATCTTCATCCTGTCATCAAAGTATTTGGGTACTAATCCATGTTTAATTTTAAATATTTGCACCATTACATTATATATTATTCTTTGATTTACGGTTTCCAGTCCTAGGGCATTCAACATTTTTGTTATTTTAGTTCTTCTATTACACTTAAGTAGTATGCGCATCGCTCTGTTTTGTACTATTTGTAGTTTCTTTAGCATTCCTAATAACCGTAGTATTATTTACACACTAACACCTTCTCAAATTATTCCTCACATGCGTGTTGATCTAACCGAAGACAAACATGCTTTAAGGTTCCTACCAAAAGAGATCAAGATGTAGAGGGGTGGGGGTTAAACGGGATGGGGTCAAAAGAGGGTGTTTACAAGTCTTGTGTTTCACCCAATAAGGCCAAATAAGTATAGAACCACGTACGGAATATTTTGGGAAGATGTTAGTGTATAAATAATACTGTAGTTATATGTGTAGAGGTATTTACGTGCCAGTGTATTGACTGCCTGACAAAGAGGCGGGTATGTCTCGAAACCCGTAGACTAAAAATCTTCGTAAGTGGTCACACATTAACATAACTAACATTTTGTTAAAAGCATTTAAAGCTGGTTGCATTATCCTTGCGTTTAAACATCACCAAATAAAACCATTATTCTTGATTAAGATAAATTAAAGATGCCTCACTGAGACGAAACTGTGAATATGGAAAAGTATATATGGAAGTCTTTTTTGGGCATTAACAGGGCTAACGACCTGTTATTGGCAAGTTTAAGTGATCCCTTAAAACAATGTAAAGTTCACGATTCCACCCATGATCGACCATACATTGAAAATCGTATATACGGCATTGCTTTCTTTATTCAATACAACTGCGCTATCGCCATCTATGGTTGAAATTTGCCATTCCCATGAAACAGTATATACATGTCGCCGCTGGAAATGAGATTTTATGTTTTTTGACAGTATGGAGCATATTTTTATGTATAAGTACATGATATTCATCCGAATTATTAACATATACTTACATTAGAATATGACTGAAAATTATTTCAATTTTTTATTTCTTTTTTTAATTTTCGTATAAAATCCAGTAATTGTATTCTTAAAATTTGTAACATTATCGAAAAATTCTTGTTTCCCTTTTCCATTTCCTAATGTACGCACACTCCTTATAATAATACAATATTAATAAAAATATATTAATCCTTCCTGGGATTAATAATACAATATTAATAAAAATATATTAATCCTTCCTGGGATTAATCTGTGGGAATCGTTTGCAGCAAACCACAACTCCTTCTCCATTCTGCTCGGTTTCCAGCGATCCTCTTCAGCTCTGTGTAGGAGGCACAATTCGTATCTTGGCACACTTGCTCAAGATATTCACGAAGAGGGCGTCCTCTGGCAATCTTTCCCTCTACCATTCCCTCCAGTAGATTTTTGAACAGATTTTCATGGCGTAAAATATGCCCCATCCATATTGTACTCCTTTTCGAGATGGTATTCAGCATGTGCCTGGTTTCATCGATCCTGTTGAGAACCTCTTCACTCGTAATGAGGTCCCTCCAGGAAATTCCTAGGGCGTGTCTGTAGGTCCACATCTCGAAGGCTTCTAATCGTTTTTTTTTCTCTGTCGCCAATGCGCCATGTCTCATATCTCTAAAATACTCCACACACAAGTTTTTATTAAATACTTGCGGAGCTTTAGGTTTATGTTATTGGATTCGAAAATCTAAAATCTTTGATTTTTTGTTAAACGTTAAATATATTAATATATTAATAAATTAAATTAAATTAAATATATTAATAAAGATCTGTTTAGCTTGAACTGTAAAAGTTAATAATTAAACGTGTCGCCGTAATGCCCTGAGAATTTAAACACGTCTAGTTTCCCTTTAGGAGCGTTTAGAAGTGGAACAATACGGATGTGATTCCCGTTCAATTGGGCATTTTCTCTCATTCATATGTCCAGTACGGCGCGCCATTGACACGCGCAAGACGTGACCAAAAAGTAAGAGTCGCCGCTGGATTTTTTGCATAATATTCAACGGCGCCATTTGATAAATACGTAAGTGGCAAAAAACTGCTCCACAAAAACAACTGAATTCTAATGAAATAATATTGCGTAATATTTACGGGTATTTCAGACTTGTCAACGTTAATACCGTCAATGTAGACAACTGACAGTGACTGGCCGAGCGGCGTGCTGATGGCCGGACGCAAAAATATTCCCATTTGACGTGTTACGGGCCGAAATCTAAGTGCCGCGTTAAGGCCGTAAATTAACATCGTATTATTTTTATTAATACAGATTTTACTGTAAAGTTACAATTATATAACATGGCTTTGTGGTAAAAAAAATTGATGAATACTTTAATATTAATATAAAAAGTTGAAAACATTTATTTAGAAATGTATATAGTTAATACATGACTGACATACGTACGTTGACACGCATGGTAATCCACCCCCCGGTAAAAAAATCCGAGTTCGTATTATACTTTATTTATACGTTATATCGTTATTATACTTTCGATCCATATATTCCGTCTGTAGGTGTATCTTTAAATAGTTCTTTTTTTATGAAAATTCACTTTACGGTCGAATGAAGTTCTACGATTCATTTCATTTGGAAATTATTGAAATATAAAGTTGACAGCATTTGACACCTACATGTTATAAAAAGGTTAACCTTTTATATAAGTCTAAAATGTTTCGTAGTCGTAAACATTTGACATTGGTTCAAAGCATTCCCCGGATTCGAGATATTTCTAGTACCTTTTCTGGGGGCAACCAAATATTTTTGTGGAAGACAAATTAAACACTTTATTTAAACAAATTACCTTTTCATTTATCATCTGAGCACGAACTTAACTGGAGCAGTATTCTATAATTCGGACTAATTTTACGCTCGTCGTTCGAGATTATTAAACAAATACGTAGGTAGGTACATTTCTCGCTTTTCTATTTCGCTATACTTTTGTGTATCGCTTGTTTATATGGTCAATAGCGTGGATTCACAATTAGCTCGCTTCTGTGATATTGCGTTCTGTCACAAAATCGCACTAACTAACTGGTCGTGATGGTATTGTCTCATTTACGTACAGTTTTGGGTTTCCAGACGTTTCGCGAATTTAGTCCGCGTTTCCACTATTTTTTTTACATCCTTCTAGTAATTTCCAATTTATTATGAAACGTCCAGAGTGTTGAGAAATCCTTTGATTATTTGTTATTCTTCTGTTTATATAGTGTCGTGATAGTAAAGTTTTTGTAATTTATTCATCTTTGTAGTGATTTATTTGTTTTATAATGAATATGTTGAGATATCATAGTTAGAAACCTATATACAAGTAGACTCAAAAACTAAATAGCAATTGGTATCACGTGTTATTGAAGTAGGATGGATCCATCTCGGATATTTGATATCAGAGATGTCAGAATAGGGAGGAGGCTGCTGATTTCGCCATCGTCGGCCACTGCCATCATGTGCATGTCGGAGATGGTCCAGTGTTAGCGGCCTTCGCCGAGCGTCGAACCCGAGACCTCGGCCCCACCCGGAGGCCGGAAGACTCTAACGCTGCCCATCTCCTTTACTTGACCGGTGTGTATGTAATTACCAATGACATTGCGTAAAAAAACACAGTTCCGAATTCTCGATCGCGGAAAGTCAATCGAAGACCTTCCAGCTGGACTGCGATTGTTAAGGTCTTCACACGATCGTTCGGACGCTATGAAAATTGAAGTGTCGGAAATGAAAGTGTCCAAGTAAGGCAATAGGTCTACCTACATAGGGTGTATTAGGGCATTTATAGGTAATCTAAACTATAGTCGAAAATATTCAATAAAGTAATAATATCAATCGTTAAAGTTTAGCTACCACATTTTTTTTAAATATCTCTAACGTACCTCTGTAAAACTATAGACTATCATTCAAATAACTTATATAACACTTTGTTTCCAAATATAATTCATTTGCTTAGATACAAGTCGATTAAAATTATTTAAGCCTTGCAGAAATTTGAAACAGATTTTTTTCCAAGCATTTGACAGTCTATTTTCTGAATAATTTTCAAATAGGTATTTGATTTAAATTATGAAACTTTAAGGATAGTCCAACGTTTTACAAAAATTAATCAGAAATTATGAAAAAAAATGCATGATTTAAAGTCGTTTATCTCTATAAATATTGATATTTAGACACAGGAATCTGCCTCTGAAGTTATGTCTGCCTTTGAAGAAGCCAGCTAAGTTACATTATGTATAAAATTTACGTTGTAATTTTACATAATAAACATTATGTAAAAAGAGCCACATTTTAATACACCTGACAATATGTTGAGGCAACCTTTTAATAGACCAGGGCAAATAAAAGAAAATCGACGTTTATTTTGAACTCCATTCAATTAGTATTCAAACAGTAAACTTTAACATAACTTCTTCATGTTCGTTCTGCCGTGGGTCGGCTCTTGTGGTAGCGGACGTGTACAGTGGTCGTTGTATTGTCCGGTGTGATGACGATTAAATAATCCAAATGTCATATGATCACTTAATCAAACTAGGATGAAATTCGATCCTGAAGAAATGTCTTTTTTGACACCTATAGGGCTAACATTGTGGTAGGACGTAATTATTAATTTTAATTAACTAAAACTATGTCTTCGAAACCACTCTTCGTCAATAATCCCGATAAATCATTCCGGTATGTAAAAACTCAATTGTAATGACTGTTTTTATCATTTTGTTCGAGATGTATTGAAGCGAATGAATAATTCATTATCGATATAAATTACTGTAATGATAGTTCAACATTTTACAAAAAATAAGTCAGAAATATTGAAAAACATATGCAAACTATGATATTGAATATCTCCATAATTATTCATATTTAGGTCATGGTTGCTTAAACATTTTCGACTCATTATCAAGGTAGAAATCCACCTGTTAAGTTTTTGCTAGTAGCAATGAGACACCTGTATAGGTAAAACGACACGTAATTTTAATGTCAAGAGTCGAAAATCTAAGATGTCTCAATAATAATAACTTCTCAGAATTGGTGAACCAGCTTTTAGAAAGAGGCCACACATTTAAAAAAGAAAACGGTTTTGGGATTCTCAATATAAATAATCGAGGCCTTAGATTATTATAAATCAAGGAATGCCTGGACACTAAAGGCAATATATTTTACGAATAGTCCATTAGTCGAGATATTTCCAATTTCGGTGTCTACTTGTCAATTACCCTCACCATAACTGTAGCCACGTCCCGTTCAAAATTAACCTGTTTACCAAAATAAGTAATTAATTAGTATGCGCCTGTCCTGACGAAGATACAGAGGTATCGAAACCGGTAGACGTAAAGTTACTCCAAATGGTTTACACAAAGATTTTAAATACTTAAGATTACTAATTATATTCGTCGGTCAGTCATCCACTGGGATCTAATATCTGTATGATACTAAACAGTAAAAATTGGATTAATATTTTTTGCAATCCTATTACGTATCATATCTGCCAGAACTGTGGAGTAGAATGCAACAGAAGTCGGCCGTCTTAAAATTATATATAATTAAATTTTAATTTTAATTAATCGACATTGTAAGCGAATGTGCACGCTTCTAAGTATGAGAGGGAACCATCAATATTCTTTGCATATAAATACATACAAGATACATTCGTGCGGGAGGTCATTCTTTCACAAATAAAAAAGACTCGCTTTAGCGCTTGCAGCCGGGCTAATCGACGCTGCATTCGGGAACTGTGTTCCTTTCTTTGTCTCTCGCTCGCATAAAATCACTCGCAACTTAAGAGTCGGTTATTTACTATAGTATATTTTCTTACTTTAAAATACGTAAAATAATGTAAGATTACAGATATTTCAAGATTATAGATGTTTCATAGAGACCAAGCTACTTTTTTATGGAATTTATGGAACTTTTATATAGAATATAGATATGGTAGTCTTTTTGGGCTATGGAATGGATGGACCCAAAAATACTTTCATACCTTACTTTCCCATAGAAAAAAGTAGTTCGTCTCTATGAGACATCTATCATATATCTACATTAATGATGTTTCCCTGGGGATAAAATTCAGGATGGTGTTCTTGAAAAATGTGAACATACTCAAATTTTTTTACCAGATATTTTACATATTGTGAACTTAACCTAGAAGAATAGCGAGACTAGTTACTTCCTCCACATTTGCTGACAGTTCATTGAATAATTTGAAACCTTAAACTATTTTGCATTCCTGCCAGATTCGTTTGTGGAAGTCCAAAATCCCACTAAAGCGGACCTCAAAATTATTTTTCATATTTTCATATCATCTAATTAGTTTTATTTTTAATTTATTAATCTAATTTTAATTAATTGGTTAGTTGGCACTCATAAGTTTTTAATTTTGTATAATTTGTTGCTTAACTTTTATTATTTCTTGTTCCTATATCTGTCATGGGATTGTTTGGAATTTTTTCCTTCTCAGGTTCATTTCCCAAAAATAATATCGTGGACAATAATTGAACAGAATAAATGAAGGATTATGTGGAGTGTGAATAGCATAATGTACTAATAGCGAAGTTTTTATATTCAGTTTTTTTCTTATTCTGGTTAAAAAAACATTTTTAACCATATTTTATTCAGTTTTACTGATTAAAAAGTAATTTAGTTCTTAATCAATTGTCACTACAAAAATTTGATTTCGTTCCCTTTTTAAGTATCTTTGTTTTTACTCCCTTTATATTAACTCGTGGCGTCTGCTTGCTTGCTTGCCGGCTTGCCGTCAAAAAAAACTTTGGATCGATTTTTGACCCTTTTCCAGTGATCCAATCCAGCTGAAACTTAGCAAGTAGACTCGTAGCGACGATCAAGAAGATCTATCAAATTTTCGTTTAAAAAAATGAATAATTATAGTATAATTTCGGATTTTTAAAATTTTTATTGGTTTTTTCAAATTGGATCATTAGAAAAGTTTGATTAGCAACGGCGGCCCGATAACGTCGCGGAATATTTTCTATATTTGAATTACTCCGTCGGTATACATAATAGGTACTTCACTACGAATGTCGAAAATCAAAATTGACTGACAAATGTTTTTAGAATTTAATCTTCAAAGCATGAAGTTTCTTATCAAAGCTCAAAACATCTGACATTTTAGAAATATATTAAATTACTGTAAGTTTAGTGTTATGTTATATGTTTTAATTTCAAAGAAAGGGAGTATAATAAAAACCTGGTTTTCATGGGTTACTTTTTTTAAAAATGTTTTCAGGTTTTCACGGCCGTTAAGATATACACGTTCTGTATATAGTTTTCTGGAATATCTTGCCGCCTATATCTTACCTCTCTGGCCGACGTTTCGGATGCCATTGCAGAGTCCATCAGCCCTGATAATGGACTGATGGGGTCCGAAACGTCAGCTAGAGAGGTCATATAAATAAGGCGGAATATTCCAAAAAACTACACAAAGAAGTCTTCGCTTTAATTTTCAATTAATAATTATTACTATCTTCTTTAACAAAAAATAAATAAAAAATATATTTAAAAAAATCTAGTTAAAATTGAAGAATTCTATTACTAACGAATTAATTCTTTTTTCATTTTTCGAACAAGTTTAATTTATTTCATTGCTGTATATAATATACATTCACACAATAATTTATACACAACGTTTTATTCCACTTAAAACGCACCTTTTTGTGAAATCCTTTCCATTAAATTAAGTACCTACTAGTTTAGGATTAAACAATATTAGTGTAAAGCGCCCTTGAGGTAATTTTTTTTACGAAAATGGCGCTATAGAAATGATCCATTTTTATTATTATTATTATTATTATTATTATTATTATTATTATATAAGCCTAAGCGCTTTCGATGGGCACAACCATCTTCTTCAGAGGCAATATTAGAACTAATTGTAAATCAATATGGCCGACATATCGAAAGTAAAGGGAGGCTTATATACAGTAGCCGGCAAACATCTTGAAATTTTTCGGCGTAGTGGGGGAAAGTTTCCGCATGTACCATTCCACCAACGAGATGCAAAATTTGTCTTCTGTGCATTCCCCCACAACGCCAAAAAATTTCAAGAAGTTTGCCGGCAACCGTACCTAACTCAAATAAGTTGCGTATAAATTATTGTGTTTATCATGATCTTCCTCTCTGTAAATTGTGTGTCCCTATAAAATGATCGACACGTCTCTCTTATTTTTCGGATACATACTTATATTTTGAAAGATTTTATTTATTTATTTCGGAAATAAAACAAGTTAATGACATATATGAATAAGAGCATGAGTTATTAGAATCGAACAAATTTGAAATATATAAACAGTAAGAAGAACAAATAAATAATAGAAGACCATTACAGTAGCAATAGATTGGAAAAAGTGAATATAACAAAGGAATGAAGTAGTAATGAGTAATTACATAATGAAACTGATATAATGAAGTACAAACACAATGAAAGAAGTGACAATAAAACGAAGACAACATAAGATACCCAAGTGTAACTTCATTTACATCTGCGTAGCAGAGCAGCAGTGTATTTGTATTGTATGGTTGTATTGTACGGTTCAGTACCTTTCTAATGAAACAACGCGGATTAGAGTCGGCGGACCTCGCGGCATTGTGGAATCTCTCGAGGCAATAAAATATGGCAGCTCCTCCGCGTTTTGGATCACACCAGATCGATGGTAGGAACTGGACCGGTTTGCCATAAACGTGCCCCGAGCCGTGGATTTGGCGAGCATCGGCGGCCATCGGCGACCCGGGCGGACCGCTATTTCGGGCGCTAAAGGTTGCCGCTGCGAGAGGCTACAGCGCCAGAGATGCGTGCCGGCCTTCACCTCAATACGAGCGGCACCGAGCTGGTGTCGAGCGCACTTTCCGCGGAGAGAAAGCCGCGCTCGCGAAAATCTCATTCCGCCTCCTCCGCCGAGTGCCCAACTTAAAAATGGGATTTCTAGCCACATATACAAAGCAAATATACAAAGTGTAACAGTCCACAATACTTCGCAGGTAGCCAGATTCCTGACTAAAAAATGTTCAAGCAACAATGTCCTAATATCGATAGTTACGGAGATAAACGATTTCAACGTTTGCATTTTCTATTCAATATTTCTGAATTATCATTTCACCAACATACCTGATATTGAAATGTCATTCAATTTAAGACAAGTCAAATAATAATTTTTCATATTTCGTTTCTCACTTTTTTGTTTATTGCTTATTTTTCTGTCTCACTATTGGTTAGCTTAGTGTTTTAGAATTTGAAATTATATTTAAAAACATGTTTTTATTATTTTTATGTATCTACTTATATTTTATTAATTAATTACACCTACATGTTTCGGAAAAACCTTTCCATCGTCAGGGGTGTTTTATGAATGTCAAAATATTAAAATGAATATTGCCTTTGGTTTTTTTCTTTTTCTAAATTATTTGATGACGGAAAGGTTTTTCCGAAACGTGTAGGTGTAATAAATCAATAAAATATAAGTAGATACATACAAATAACAAAATCTAATTTTAAAAATGTCAATACACAAAGTTGCACAATCAATTGAAATAATGACATTATATTGTTACAGGAGTCGTTCGTAATTGAGTTCCAGTTAAAATAATTCATGATTATGTTGTGTTATTAAAATTGTGAACTTGTGAGTACTCTCACACATTCATGTAACTTTAATTACAACCGCATTGATATGTTTAACTCGACTATTCGGGATATAAAACGAAAATTTATTTCACAACCGCACCCAAACTAGTTCACTCAATTAATTTTCCCATCCTTCGTTCCTTTATCCTAATTCTACGTCCCACTCCGCTCTTCCCACTCCTTTTCAACATAATTTGAAAACATAACTTATCTCATTTTATCACACTTTACTGATATCATTAACAATCATCAGTGGAAAGTTCATAATGTTCACAAACATTGAAAACGTTTATCTCTATAACTATTGAAATTAAAACATCAATTTGTCCAAGAGAACTTTTAATTGAAAAGTTTTTTTTTGATATTGAAAGGTACAAGGAAGTACTTTTCTTAGTTGTGTTTTGAAAGAGACCAGTGTTGGAGTTTTTTTAATGAAGCACTTCGTATACGCACATGTGCGGTGACATGATTGTGTACCAACGCAATTATAGGCCGCGAAGCAGTTACGAACGTGCAAATTATGTAGCAGGCTTAATCACATCTAAGAACTTCATCCCCTTTTGTAATGTCTTACGATTTACAACAAAACAACACGCGTGAATAATAATAAATGACTTCGTCACAGGTGACATAAATATATTTAAAATAATTTTAAAGTTATCGTCACATTTGTATGGATACGTTATACTGATCACGATCGCGCGAAAAAAGGTTGGGAAAAAATACATTTTTTTATAATATTTTTATGAATATCTTCAAGGAACACAATTACTCATTAATTATAATTGTTTGATAAGCAAATCGATTGAAATTGAGAGCGAGAATCCAGGCTGCCGAGAAGAGTTTTCTAAGGGGGGTAGCGGGAGTCACACTGATGAACAGAGAGAGAAACGCCGACAGAAGGCATACACTCGGCAAGGAGCTCCCGCTCCTATATATACAGAAATCACAAATGAGGTGGCTTGGACGTGTGTTAATTATAACTGTATAATTAAATTATATTAAATAATTTAATTATACATAATTAAATAATAATTAAATTGTATGACAGAGGGACGAGTATCAAGAAGTATCGTCCTCTTGGCAAAGGAAGGCGACCGGTGGGTCGACAGATTAAGCTGGGAGAAACAACAGAAAAAGTTTACGGAAACACGATGCGTCTTTACTGGTTAACACATACGGAAGTAGCGTAAGACAGGGAAAATGATAACACTTTGTCAAGTCTTTGGGCCCCCGACTCCACTAGGATAAGGGGATGCAGATGATGATATAGATGTCTCACAGAGACGAAGCTATGTATATGATAAAGTATTATGAAATTGAATATTAATATGAGGTACATAAATAACATTTATGTATACAACTTTCAAAAATTTTATCGATGTGTAGTTGATCTTGGGTGAAACCAGTGAACATAACAATCTGTAAAGTGATCATTTAAACCAGCCTTAACGACAGGTTGTAAACGCTCAAAATAGACTTCCATACATACTTTCCCACGTAAATAGCTTCGTCACTGTGAGACATTTAAGATTTATGTTAATTAATGACATTTTTTGTCTTCAGTATCGCTGTAATAATGGTTTTAAATGCCTAACTAATCGACAATTTGTTTTTCGAATTCACCACTTTTTTTCAATAATTAACATTAATTTATATTAACAAAATGATATTTTAATTTATACTTATTGTCCTGATGCAGGATCAGTTGAAGCTGAAACCGTTTGATACAAATACTCGCGTGGTCATGTAAATTAATATTTTATATCAATTATAAAAATATTAATGCGTTAATTTTTAAATCTAAATATGTTTGACAAGACGTCTGTACTTTATTTATAAATGTACATAATAAAATTGTATAAACGTTAAAGAGAAGGTAAAAAATACTGTTGTCACATTTGAAAATACGGCATAAAGTTTAATTTTAATGCGCGATGCTTGCAATTAACAAACGAAACGTCTCGGTTGGCCTCGAAGGGTACAAATGACCGGCGCAAGGAATGCACTGGAACTTGCTCGGCGCTAGTCTGGAAAAGATGGCATTTCGCACCTGCAATAAACATTAAATTTCAAGGATTAGGTGCACTTTGAAAAAGTGGCAAGTGAAAGGCGATATTTCAATTCGCCGCTTTGGGTTTACATTCATGACCGACAGTCGACTAGACAACGGCGAGCAATACACAAAATGCATCTCAATGCAAAACTGATTTTGTAATTCATCTGTAGTGTCAATTAAGGATCGAAGTCTCCGTTTCGTATCGATCGAATAACGATAGTGATCAATAATTTTCGATAAAGACAACGGTAAATTTTCATTACAGAGTATTGTTCGATATCGATAATGAATAATTGGATTATCGATTAGTGATCGATAATAAACGATAGTGATCGATAATGAACGATATTATCGTTTGTTAAAACGATATTTAGCATTAGTCCTTCAGAAACTATCAGTGCAAGTTCCACAGAATCAGAGGCAAACAGAAACTAATAAAGACTTATCTTGCTGAGAATGCATCAATGCGTCTTAAAAAGTGATTAACGTAAGGTACAATTTTTCAAATTTAATATTTGTAATTTTTTTTTTAAAGATTTAAAGGACATTTTCATTTTTTAATGTTCCGGTAATTTTTTTAAATAGTGATGCGAGCACGGCTTATGTATTTTCAAACTAAACTAAAGGTTGTGCTATGAAAATAGAACTAACTTGCTGGTCCTGCACGAGCATCATGGTAGTGCAATAGTCCCCGCATGTCACGTGGGAGACCGGGGCTCGATTCTCCGAAACGGAGATTTTAAATTTATTCATTAAGCATAATTTTTGAATAATTATTTCGTATTAAGAAGAACGTATTCTATAAAGGGTTGTAAAATGTTATTGGTTTGGTAAGGAATTTCAGGTGGTGACGCGACACTACCTTTGTGTAGTGTATTCTTGTGCAGGAGATCAGTATTTGCGTGAAAGTCTAAAACGTTCTGCAAAGTCTACACAAGTGCATTTATTGTAATTCATGTCTAATTAAGTCAATTGATGTTTTTTTGTTCGATATCGCTGTGTTTGTTTAGTACATATTTTTTTTTTGATGAATTGGTCTTAAATATACATCTTATAAGACTCTTCCTACAATTTGTACGTATTTGAGTTGAGCATACCAAGAATGTGTCCTAATCATATTACGAATCTTCTGTTGTAGTTTTTTGTTTCTGTATATGTTTAATCATTTTTTCTACTAGCTTGGAGACACTAAATTACTTTTAAGCTTCGACTTCTACTCATCATTATTTACATTTCTCTTTCATTTCGAAATCTCTTAAATCCAAAACCATCTCTGATACATCTAGCACACCCCTTTACATGTACACTTACATGCATTTTTATATTGTTTTCCTTAACTTTTTTTCTGAATTAACAAACCGCAAAAAATACTGAAGATAAAATTAACAAAAGAAAATATGTATGTTCACAGGCACTCCTATACGGGCTGGATATTATTTACGGGTAGTTGATATTACCCCTTCTCGACCCAACAAATGTAAAACTAAGACCGCTAACATTAAGTAATTAGTCGAATCACATACCTATTTTTGTAACACGAGAATTGCCTTGATATAGACTTTTTTACAGACACAAAACCTATTCTTATTCTTATAGTAGCTTGTTGGTGTAGTAGTCATGACGCTATTGATCCGGTGGTCGGTGTTTCGAGTCAAGATCTACACCGACAGTTCTATTTCATAGCACATGCTTTTAGCTTATTTTTTAAATAGTAAGAATACAAAATTACACGCATTCTGAAATCGCATCTCTATTTGAAGAAAATAATCTTAAATAAAAAAACAAGCTTAAAATCAATGTAAAATACACACGTACACACAAATAAATCACCATTACAACATTTAAGTATTTTTATTGATATTATTGTACGCTAATAATAGATGGGGCTGATATTTTAGAACTTTATTAATTTTTCTTTCTATAATTCGTACTCATGCATATGAACTTCAATTTCAACTTCAACTTCAAGTTCAATTTGAATAAATAAAATAAAACATAAAAAAAAGAAAAAATAAATTCATATCGTCGAGTTCGAAAAATATAAACATATTATATACAATTTATACATATATATATATATATATATATTGAATAGGGTGTACGAACACGGATATTAAAACCTTCGTTGATTTTCGAAACATTATTTTAAGTTTATTTTCTACATAAGCAGGTACAACGCAATTGGATGAGGAAACAATCATTGTTAAGCTCTGTATACCACAGAGCATGGCACGCAACATCTCGCAATTCCTCCATCATGAAACACCGTGTAAACTTAACGTTTAAAAAACCAAAGATAACCCCGCACCGCAGCTTACCTACCTGACGATGAGAACTAATACAGAAAACAATGAATACACAGCGCCGCTTCGATGTGTGCGGGTTTATTGGTTTGCGCATAAATTTACACCTTACCACACAAAAGGGTGAAGATTTATCTCTTTAATAAACAAACAAAACAAAAATATGCGTATTGAATCAAGTTCAAGATATGCGTGCGACCTATCATGACTTATGCTGTAGAGACGCGGGCTGGCATTGCCTATACCAAAGGACTCCTCAGAACAACTGAAATTAAAGTGCTGAGATCCATTATTGAAAAAAATATATGTAATCGTGTCTGAAATATAGACATACGGAAAACCTGTAAAATAGAGGACATAGCACGATGGAATTGATCCAGAAGGAGATTCTGGAGGGATCACCTAGACAGGATGGACAGTGACAGACTCGTGCATACAGCAGCTAATGGAATCCCCTCTGGACGGCACCCACCGGGAAGACCACCTAAAGATGGAGGGCAGCTGGACCTCATCATTGCAGGAGTTGAGTTGTTTTCTGTACCACAGATCGACAGACCTAACAAAGTAAAAAGGAGAAAAAGAATAATGAATACATGTTGAGTAAGTCATACAAAAATTTACATGTACATATGTTTATTTATTAGAGAAACTACGGTAAATATATATTCTCTCCTTGGATACTTTTCGTAAAAGGGGATGACGAGCGTCGACGACGAAATAATAATTAACAAATTATATTTTATAGTTAGTTGTGTATATGTATATCAAATATAATAATTTCGTTGTCTGTCCCTGTAACGTCATAACGTCCATAATTTCGTTCGAATTCACTTAAATTCATTTAAAAAAAATAATTAAACGGCCGAAAATGGGGCTTGAACCTCGGGTCAGCAAATCCGAAGGCGGCAACGATAGCGATGTTGCTATGCTGCATTTCCCGTAAAAAATACAGTACATATAGGATTAAGCAAAGACGCGAAACATTTCATGTTCCGCCCAATCGCCAGGGTTTAAAATATTATATTTAATTGCCGGCAGGGAAAAGATAAAAAATATTTTATTATGGAAAGTATTTGCTGGTTACAAGATGAACAGTAAACTTATACATGCAATTGCATCCCTTTACGAAGGAAGTACTGCATGCGTAAGAATCAATGGATCATTCATACCATGGTTTGATATTAGAAAAGTGTCAAACAGGGTTGCGTAATATCTCCATGGCTGTTCAACTTGTGTATGGATAATTGTACGAGTATAAAAGAGCTGGAATGTATGAATGTAGGAGCGAATATGAGTGATTTGATTGTATGCTGATTGTATGTATAAAAGAGCTGGAATGTATGAATGTAGGAGCGAATATGAGTGATTTGATTGTATGCTGATTGCTGTACGCGGATGATGCCGTATTAATGCCAGATAGCGAACAAGACTTACAGAGTCTAGTAAGCAGGATGCATGATGTATACAAGGAAAGTGACCTTATTATGAACGTAAACAAGTTAAAAGTGATGGTATTCGAGAAAGAGTAATACTAGTAGATAATGAATGTGTGGAACACGCATTACTAGTAACGATGCTTTGAACGAAATAATTTCTAATAGAAATATATCTACTGAGGCAAAACTAGCGGTACATAATGGAATTCTGATATCAACACTGATGTACGGAAGTAAAGCCTGGAGCTGACAGAAGAGGAACGAAAGTAGACTGATGCAGTGGAGGTGACATCCTTAGGCGTATTTTTTTTTTTTGTTTGTTTATTTCTTTTTAATTTAAATATAAAACTTTGGTTGGACTGTACCTGTCTCACTAGAAATATCTGTTTTCGAAGGAAACACTTGGTGGTGAGACATTATAATTAAATAAATAAAAGTAATTTAGTTAAACACCACTTACATTTATTTTCAAATCCAACTATATCTATGGATTTGAAAATAAATATAAGTGATCTTTAACTAAGTTAGTTTTATTTATTTAGAAATATCTGTTTTGAGACAGGCATAGTTTACAATAGTATGTAGATACATAACATGGTATGTAGATATACAGTAAAATAATTATTTATATTTGATGAAGTATTGTATATTAAAGTAACATAATAAAAAACATATCATATAAATGAGGTTATAGTGTGTGTTAGTGTGTTTGTGTAAGTGTGCCTATTTTATCTCTCCCCTTGTTCGGATCCACCGTTTTATTTTGTATTTTATGTTAGGGTTGTAAATTATGGTTAGCCCGGATTGTTTTAATTCATCAAGCATGCAATGTGTGGTATGTGTGGTAAATTCATTTATAATAGAGTAAAGAATGAAGATATTAGGAATGAATATAAAGCTGATCTTAGCATAATTAATACAATTAAAAAAGATGTATGAATGTGGATGAGGCGAGAGTTGTATGTCAGGACAGAAGAGTGTGGCGCTCTATCCTCTCTGCCTACCCTCACGGGGAAACGGTGTGATGGTAATAAGTAAGTAATTAAGTAAAAATCTTTCATCAATAAAGTAACTAAAAAACTGTGATGAAAGCATTCATTAAAACAGCACCAACATTCGAGAAAATAGTCATAAATCGCAGGAGGATTCGAATGTTTGTATACGGTGTAAAATAATGAAATTTATCCTATTGAAATATCAACAAAAAATTAAATTTGAATTCAAATTTAAACACGCATTTATTTTCCTGTTTTTATAACTTTATGAAGAAGATTTTTCACAAAGTATCAGATTGAAGTCAGATAGAAAATCTGTAATCAAGCATATCAGGTATTTTTATAACTTTCAATTATTTTTATATTATTATGTATATCAGGAATTCAAAGTATAATATAAAAGTTTTGGACACGGCCGTTCTCGATTTTACAAAAGCAGTATTGTACTAAAAACAAATATTTTCGGGCTACTTGAAAATCGATGGAAATTCCCTATTCAGAAGTGAGTACCTATACCTGCTGTACAAACATATTGTAAAACATATTTCATTTATTTATTTCAAGGGCGTTGAATGTTTAAGGTCACCTGAAAATATTAATTGGGATATCCCTTACAAAGAGTGACATTTTTGTAAATCGGAAGATAATTTAACGATATGTAACCATCAGTTGTTTCATAATTTAATTTAACAGTAATATTTTTAACCCGGAAAACGGTACGGAGTCTGCCTATTATCATAAAATGGTTTTTTAGATGTAGATGTGAAATCCTCAAAAATTCAAAATGAGAAATAACATCGTTAACACTTCTAAAGCACAATTGCGCCACATTTGGAGCATTCAAGTGTTTTTAAAAAACTCCATATATTTTTTTTAAATAACGATAGTAAAAATATACAACTTTTTTATTTTTGCCTGCTCAAACTTGTGTATTGTCAATTATTATATTTTTGTATGGAAATTGATTTCAACGAGCTAGGCTGGTAACATAATTAAAAGTGATATAAATTGAAACAAGTTTTGGGCTCTTCTGTGTATAGTTTTCTGACATATTCTGTCGTGTATATGTGACTTCCATCATTAGGGCTGATGTGAGCACATTAGCGAAGTTACATATACATGGCAGAAAATCCCAGAAAACTATACACAGAAGATTCTGAACGGCCGTGAAAACCTGAGAATATTTTTATGTTTTAAGGTTCTTTTTAACATCATTTAAGCCAATAATTCATCATTTTAAGTGATGCGAAAAACCTTGTTCTTTATTTATCACTAAATATTTAAATCGGGTTTTTACATTGACGAAAGGTATCTTAATTATTCTGACATATGTCAAATAAAATATTACCTGTAATGCAAATATTTGACAGATCTCCGCGGCTGTCTTTACCTTTATGATGAATTATACTACCTGCAAAGTTTTAAATTGTGCAAAATGTATTAGTAAACGCTGTATTATTCAGTATTCTTATACACCGACGGTGTTTATTCAGGGAAACCTGACCAGCTCTGCAAACATGGTAGGTACGATGGCGTGGTGTGACTCTCCAACCCGTCATACAATACGCAATGTGCTACACTTATTATTTGAAGTAATTGTAACATTTTTCTGGCTATTTTCCTATCGTATCAAAGCGGAAAATTATTTAACCTGAACTATATACAAGTGAGAATAAAATGTTCTGCAGTTATGATCTTGACCTGGTCGAATGGTGTTTTCGATATTGTTGCAATGGAAGCGTGGACGCTCACCGAGGAGTCGGTAAGGCGTCTTGAAGCTATCGAGATGCGAACCTACAGAACAATACTCAGAATAAGCTGGATGAGATGTGTTGGGAAGTGTTGGGATGTGCGAGAACTTGCGTGACCTGAGACAACCTGAGACAGTGGAGCGGATTGGCCGGTCTACTGTAGAGCTATTCCAAGCGGCAGTAAATAAAGTGATGATAGTCAACGTCTATTGAACGGATAGGGCACAAGAGAAGACTGTGATGTGTGTACCCCTGAAAGTACTTTACTGTACTTTTGTCAGAAGTAAACTTGAGTACGCATCGCAAATATCGAATCACCAGTATATGATCTATGTAAATAGCTTGGAACAAATTCAAAAAACATTTATTTCCTTTTTCAACTTCAAATTTAATTGCGTTTCTGACAATTATGTCAGTTTATGCGAAAAATATCACATCCTACCATTATACAAACCTCGGGAAATAGGTGATTTGATGTATTTACTAAAAATTGTAACGGGGAACGTTGACTGTCCTGAACTGTTAAATATACTGAAATTCCATGTTCCTGTAGGTCTCGTAGATACAACCCAGTCTTTCACCTCGATTTTACTTCGTCCAACTATCGTCATAATTCATATTTCTTGAGGGTATGCGAAGCATTCAATAAATTGATAAGATTATTGGATATTGATTTGTTCGAGTGCAGCCACACAAGAAAAAATTTGAGTGCAGAATTCTTTTCTGCTTACTAATTAAGTCTCTTTTTCTCTTGTTTAAATTTTTAATTCTTTCTTGTTGTATTATTCTTAACATGCCTAATTTTTTCTGCTTACTAATTAAGTATCTTTTACTTTTATTAAAATTTTTTATTCTCTCTTGTATTATTCTTAACATGCCTAAGTTTTTCTGCTAATAATTATGTCTCTTTGTCTCTTGTTTAAATTTTTTATTCTTTTTTGTTGTATTATTTTTAATATGCCTAAGTTTATTTCATAACATATTTATCATTATTAACATATTTCTAAAAGTGGAGACCTGTAATTGGCCATATTATATTAATATTTTCTATGATTCTTTGTTGTGCTGTTGGTCTTAAATAGATATACTAATATTTACATATTCTACAATTTGTAGTAGAATTGCGGCACAATTCAGATAATAATTTAGATTCATACATATTCTGCATTAAATAGAGTTTTTTAGGTTGTTTGTTGTTTCTATAAATAATATTATAAATTTCCAAATAAAATAAAACTCGATTTGTTTATTTTACTTGTTCTAAATTACATGGCTCATCTCGGTTGAAATGATCTGAATAATGATGGAGTATGTTTGACAATTTCACACCTTTTGAAAAAACTCATTAGAATTAAAGATGTTTTAACAAGAATTTAGATACGACAGGCTACTCCGATGATAATTATTTTTTGGAATTTTACATTGTACTCCATTACTAGTTAATTGAACTACCATGAATAAAGATTTTCCGAGAAATAACAATGAAAAATTCAAGAAATTATCAATGCACATTAATTTTTGATGAAAAAGAATTCTGACAAATTAATAATTAAGATAAATTGTAAAAGTCTCACAGAGACGTTATTTCTTATATGATAAACGTATATAGAGGTCTTTATTGGGTGGCCCAGGGCCTATTATCCGTATATGTGATCATTTTACACAATGCGACGTTCACCATTTTCACCGTAAGAATATCCAGACATTATTTAAAGTTATATATATGTATGTTCTAAATCAGTTTCTTTCATACACTCGAATGAACTACGCTAGAGACATCTATAGTATTTCCAATGACATACCTAGTATCTATAAATTTCCGTATTATATTAACGTATGGTGGAATTTGTTGAACACTGCGTTGAAGTGTAAAGTGATCACTTGAGCTAGCTCATGCAGGTCATGAGCCCTATGGCCACCATATGAAAACTTCCATACACGTTTCCCATATAAATAGTTGTCTCTTTGACAAAAAAAAAATTGTCTCCGTGAGACTTTTACAATTTATCTTTATGGATAAAATCGAGTAATTGTGTTCTCAGACCATACATATAAAATATTGTAAATAATCAATATATATATATATATATGTATAAAGAAACCCGCGTTTCCCTACCCGCCAAGTTTTCTCCACATCCAGCCACAACCACCCACTGGTGGTTACGGTGGTGGATAGCCCTGTCACATCGAAAATATGCGAGTTTGATGGGGGTGACTGTGCGTGGGTGGGAGTGGGTGATGAAAATGTGCTTTCTAGCATATTGTTTTGTTATGGCCGCAAATGCTTCAGATTGTTTCAAAATAGGCGCGTGTGTCGGTGAGTCTAGAAGGTTCCGGAAAAATCCGCTCTAGAAAGTTCTGGAAGGAGAAGTGTATAGAAAATTCCCGAAAGTCCTATAAGGTTCTAAACTGAGTGGCGGAATGTGTCGGTGTGTCTAGAAGATTCCTGTACATTCGAAAAATTTCTTGAAAGTTCTGGAAGGAGATTATTCTAGAAGGTTCGCGAAAGTTCTATGACGATCCAAACAGTGTACTAAAAATCTACGCGTGCGAAACCGCGCGGGCACAGCTAGTTAATATTATAAAGTATACGAACTAGCTTTACTAGTCAATTTTCTCTGAGAATTTACATATATTGATTTCATTAAAGAAAATAGCCGAAGGGAAGCAATAGACATCAACGCTCGTTTTCTTGTAACGATATGGCGTCATAGGTTATTTTTTGACAGTTAAATAGAAATTTGAAAGCATCATAGCTGATGATGGAAGTGACGTTGACAAAATGTCGCGTACAGAGCGTACCGTTCGAGAGTTTTTGCTGCTTCGGACAAACAAACTTTCCACTTTATAATTAAGATATGTAAAATATGTAATAAATTAATTCAGGGAATACATACTCGGAGAATGTTCATTAACAGAGTTTAAAATGTCAAGGTACAATTGAGTTTTGCTAAAAATTCTTTCAAAATGTTGCCGAATCGTTGTGTTGTATTATGAATAATTGGTAATTAAGTAACTAGGCCTTTTTCCTTATATTAACGGATATGAATAAATCTCCAGCTGCACTTAGTTCAAACGCCCCTTTATTATGAAACGGTTAACAATAAATAATGCAGTGCATATTTAGTTTCATATTTTCAGAAATATTTTTTTTATTGTTTTGCGAACCAAGGCGACGGTTAAAGATTGCTTATTTACATTTGAAAGCGCGCGAAAGGCTGGCGGATATTTGTTATTCATCGATTGGCCGCCTGTGCCAGTACGAACTGTTCATGGGCAGCGTCGTACTCCGCGAGGTAAAGTGGTTAAAAATTATACAATCATCTTAAAAATAATACAACTCAAACACTTAGTGCGCCAATCATGGCTATTTCTAATGATTGAATATTTAAAAAATATCTACACAATCTTTTCGCAAAAAATGCAGAGAAATCAGTTGAAGATAAAAAAAATACATATATTTTAAGGCAATCGTTATTTATGACATCATCCAATGATCGTTGATGGAAACGTGTGTAAAAAACCTTTTGAAAATAGCAACTGATCATAATCGAATACGTCGATTCCGTGGCCTGTTTATAACGTTTGCAGTCGTAGAATATAGTCTAAAAAATCTCCGAAGATTTTTAATGAAAAAACAAATATTTAAATTGTACAACTGCTAATTAATACAATTACAAATATTTTAGTGCCGTACAAGGTAACATTAGCCATTGTTGTTGCTGTATTCGGCATTGGAGTGGAAATGAATTTAAAATAAAGATCTGGCGCGTTTCGACCGATACATTCGAATCAGACATTTCATTGTGTGAATATAAGTAAATAAAAAGCCGCGGCTTCAGATCTGCATAGCTTCACTAATAGCTTTATGCACTGGCGCTCAGTCATTCTCTGCACCTTTTCCCTTTTTAATCCGAAAACCAAGGTTCTATCTTATATGCCACGATTTTCCTTAAACAATCTTGAAAACAAATATTAAAATATATCATTTTCGACGTTTATTTCTTTTGACGGCTGTTTTATGAATCATTACAACATTTAATTTTGAGACGAAAAATTGCTTGAAAATAGTTTTACGTACACAATTATTACGAATAAAAAATAATAGTCCACCATTTATTCGTAGCGCAATAGCTTGAACATATGCATTTATAAGTCTAAAGATATCGATTAAAATACAGCATTTACGATTTGTGTGTTAAATATCCTCGTAAAAAAATACGCAGAATTCGGTTAAGAAGTTCATTAAAATGTAAACACAAATAAACGTCCGTTATTTCGATACAATAATCATGACGAATGAAGTAATATTAGTTACGTAAAAACAATTTAAACTATTGTACTTTTGGTTTGCGAAAACGACCACAGAAAATAAATATTGCTTAACCGTGACTCGGTTTAGTTTGTAACCAGATTTGTTCGAAAATACAGTTGAAAATATTATAATGACAGACAGAGATGTGGGTCGTGAGTCTCAATTACCAACAATAACTCGATTAGTTGGTGCTTATATGCTAAGACTAATTTAATATTTTATAATTTAAAATTGAGGCGTGTTTGACATATTATATAATTAATTATTTTTATCTCTTCCATGTTTATGTTACAATTTGGTCGAAATTGATATTTCGAACATCAAAAAAAATCCTTCGCAGGTAGCTAGTTATGCTGTGCTAGTCCTAATTAAAGTGTTCATATTATGTATCTACTTATAAGTAATAAAATTCACTATATTCAAACTCATTTACTTACACTATATTCACTATATTCAAACTCATTTACTTACAAGTTTTTATGTTTTCGTAAAACGTGTAAGTGTGAAAGCCTCCTAGCAATTTTGATATTGACTGCAAGTTATTTTAAACGCTATTACTAGTTATTTTAACGGCTAAATCAATCACAACTGATTGCAAGGTAGATTTAAATAAACTGGTTATTTATTCTTAGAATAAGCCTTCAATATTGGTAACTGCACAAACCGTGTTTGTATCAACTTGTTCCATGAACTTATTTGTATTATTTATCACCTGCCAGACAATATCAGTTTTCAGAAGTCCTAGAGAAATTTGAGTTAAAATTTTCTTTTTTATAACATACCAAGAAATAAAAACTGATTAATGGACTGCAAAATAATTTGAATTTTATTATTATTTTCAAATCAGAATGACAGGAGATTTATTGACTTTTTTATTTTATTAACTTTATTGACCGAAGCGAATAGTTTCACATGTAAATATTTTTGTATGCCTAACAGACTTTCACTTGTAAATCAATCACTCATTACTTCCCGACGGTCTTCGAGAAATGTCTAAGAGTTTATGTAAAGAAAATTTTAATATACTATTTTATATAATATGTTTTATCTCTCTGGCTGCGGATTTTATTTTACAAATAAACAGTAGTAGTACCTGTTGCATCCGTTGGACCAGGATAAAGTTGGCGTCCAAAAGGCGGAGTATTCTCTGCAAGGCCCGCAGGTTTTTTTAATAGTGCTTGCCTGACTCGAATGAAGTGCGCCCAGTTATCGGATTCGGCAGTCACCTCCGATATTCAAATCTTTAACCAATCCGTTCGCTTCACCGTAAAAATAATTTGGTTAAAATAGCGGATTATTTCATACAGACAATCCGCAACCTAATAAAAAAATACATTTGAAATGATAATATTATATTCTAATTATATCTAATAAGTAATTGCCTTGATCTTTAGCCATTTCATTTCTCTATCCTCAAACCCCCTCTTTTAAGCCTCCTCTATTACATCTCTTCTCTTACACCCCCTCCCTTACACCCTCTCTCTTACATATATACACATAAAATATGAAAGCAACACGTCTTAAATTATATTACAAGTAATAAAATTCTATTCATAGCACTCACTCTAAAATACATTTCTTGAATATATCTAATTAACTAACCATCGTGCCGTTTCCCAGAGTGGTGGTCAGAAAGCAAAGAATGCCACACTATTCTGTCCTGGCACACCACTTTTTCCTCATCCACTTTCATACATCTTCTCATGCACGCTCTTCGGTTGTTGAAGCATCTAACAGGGACAATCTCCAATACAAGACGCCTTCTTCTGTGCTTCTGCTGCCTTCAAAACTTGCCTCATAAATTTTCTTTACCATCCTTTCCTCGTTCATCCAATCCATGTCAACCAAACCATCTCAGCGATCATTATTCTGTCATTATTCTATCTATTACATTAAATTAACTTCTAATTCGTTAATTATCCACTGATTTTGCACACGGTATAACTGTGCTATAAATGCGGTATAAATAAATAAATCAGACGTAAAGCCTGAGCGACCGCATTTATACCGCATTTTTCTTTTTTTTTCCTTTTATTCCTTTTTTGTCAATTCCATGTTTCACTTCTATACATCAGAGTTGGTACCAGAACTCCATTATGTACGGCTAGTCTTGCTCCCTTTGACAGATTCTTATTGGCCATAATTGCTTCAGAACATAATTGGTGTTGCTGATTGCATCGAAAGCATTGTGCTTAGATAAAAATATAGTCACGGGATGGTAGCTGTGAGACACGAATCAAACTCTAAAAATTTATTAAAGTTTTTATTAATCTCCAAGCTCACTGGACTTGAATTTAATTGGAGATATGTTCTACAATTCGCACTAAATCTCGCACTAATCACTCGATAATCGTCCACTTGTATCAATACATTCCGAATCAACACTGAATACTTCTCAGCTTTAATTTTGCTTTATATGTGGCTTCGTGAAATATCTCGATGGAGTTGTTCTCGCTTGTATACAGTTTCGTCTTTCCAGATATTAATCGAATTATAGATTATTCTAGGTGCTTCCAGCAATTTCCAATTTACTGTATAATGTCCCGAGTGCTGTAAAATCCTCGATTACGTGTAATTATTTCCGTTTCTATAGTCTCGTGACAGTTAGCTTTTGATGTGCCAACAATGATATAACCAAAATACATACTTATAATAATATACTCGTATATATGCAAGGAAAGAGATACCATGGCAATATTTTTTAAACCATTACACTTTACTTGACCTTAGATTCATTTCTTGTATTTCTTTCTCGGTAACATTTTAACGCATAGGTATCATTAATCTCCTTCCACGATATAGTTCAGTGCGTGCGACTTCCGTATGTTTATTACGTACTTCTCGTGGCAAATCTCGAGATGGATTATCTTGACTGCGTGAAAATTTGCTTCATAAAATACGTCATAAGTGTGCGTGTATGGGTAACATTACAATAAAATTTAAATTTACACCTGTAAAAAGAGTACTCCAATAACAATCATTGAATAATAACCGAGGTCATACATTTTACGACATATAAATACCACTCCTGGTATATGAAGCTGGTTTTTATTCCATATCTTCAATGTCTATGTTGCTCTCTGTACATGAGATTAAAAAAAAAAATCATAAAAGCGCTCCGATCCAATCCGATAATATTATAATATGTCGAGGTAACGTTGACATTATTAAAAAAATACTAACCCATAAAAAACAAGTTTTTATTATACTCCCTTTCTCATTTACTAGTGAAAACTGGTTTGGCGCTTAACCTACGCGTTGGGCTACGAAAGGAAGTAAAAAAAAATTCTAAAAATCCAAAATTATACTATAATCAAGTTTAGTGTCTACCAGATGCGTCGGAATTTCATGCAACTTACTAAGTTGTATGAAAAAACCATTAAAATTTCTAAAAATCCAAAATTATACTATAATTATTATTTTTTTTTAACGAAAATTTGATAGATCATTTTGATCATCGCCACGAGTCTGCCTGCAAAGTTTCAGCTCGATTCGATCACGGGTAAAGGGTTAAAAATCAATCCAAAGTTTTTTCATCAAGCAAGCAGGCAAGCAGAAGCTACGAGTTAAAAGAAAGGGAGTAACAATGTTTTGATTATAATTATAACTTTATATTAATGCACGATTAAGTTCTAAAATATGATACTATTAATACTTTTAATATTAAGGGCATTAACTTTGTGGTCAGGAATTTTAACAAAACGTTTAGTTATGTTAGTATACAAACGATTACTTAGATTTTTTAGTCGACCGGTTTCGAAATGTACCCGTCCACCACCACAATAGTATGTGTGTAGTGGTATTTACATGCTAATGTAGTGGTTATCCTGATGAAGAGACGGGCACGTCTTGAAACCGATAGACTAAAAATCTCAATATGTGGTTGTATACTAAGGTATCTAAAATAAGATTTCGATATAACAAAATCGGTATAAAGTTTTTTTTTGATCTTGATGAAAAAATTTAGTTTCACAATCACTGTACTATGTACATAATCGCAAACCCATATAATAGAAGATTTTTTTAGGGTTGTTCTAATTTGAGATAATAATACATATGTGGGGAATAAAAGCAAAGGCAACAATATCAAAAAAATAAATAATGCAGTTATCGAGGATTACTAACTTATTATGAATTCGAAAATTTATGGGTAACAAAGCCTATACATTTATAGAAAACATGACTTTTGAAAGGATAGACACATAAAATCTAGATTTCAGTACATTTTAAATTAGTAATCCTTGGTGACCGCATTCAAAACATTTTTTTATGTTTTGGATATTGCTGCCTTTGCTTTTATACCCCCCACATTTACTATATTATATAAAAATACATTTATTTTATATATGCATATGTACTTGTTTAAATGGGTTGTATTATTATTAGTTCCTCGGACCAATTTATAGAAATTTATTTTGTGAATACACTTCTCACAGTGATAAACGTTAATATTCTCGATAGACGTTAATATAAGTATCATTTTTTAATATAAAGTATGCATATGTACTAGATACCTTTTAATGTGTATGCGAGACTTTTATTGACGTGGCAAGTACTACTCGTCGTAAATTTCTTCATAAAATATTAAATAATAAAGTGGATTGTCCAGATTTATTATCATATATTGATTTTAATGTCATTCACGACATACAACTCTTTTTCGACCTAAAAAATATAAAAGTCAGGCCGCAAAAAACTCGGTTATCAGTAGAACCATAAACTTATTCTTGCAATACGAGAATTCCCTGGGCATAGACTTATTCGCAGACACAAGGTATATGCTTAAGCAAAAACTTGAATTCATAGGCTTTAACCCAACGTACAACGTACACACACACACACACACACATACACCCCCACACACATATTTATACACACTAAAGACATCATCAGTAATTAATTTTTATAAATGTTCAAAGTTTTTTTGTGAAACATTGTGGAAATTCATTTTTAATATATTAAATATGAATCGAATTGAAAAGCACTGATTTTTTCCACTATATATTTATACAATTATTGATAAAACGTTTTCGAGGTCACTCTCATTATCAATAACAACTTTTCATCTAAATTAAAAACAGATAAAGATAGTATTTATAGGGATTGGGTGTATGTAATGGTGGTGGTGGTAGGGAGCGGGGTTAGAATAGATAGGAGTGGGGAGGTTATGGGTGGTGTTTGTATGTTAATTATAATTATGCATTTCTATTTTTATTATACTTTATTATTATGCATTTCTAAGATCTCTAAAATATCAATTTTTCTTCCTTTGTTGCAGCAATGTAATGGCGTTAAATTATTATGATCGAACGTATGACTCTCCATTTTGGCATGTTCCAATTTTTATAGATATTATTGTAAGCAGTTAATAGATGTATAATAGATCAAATATTATTCAAACGTTTTAATCTTTTTCTTTGTGAAATATCTTCGTGCATTGTAAGCTTCAATTTGAATAAATAAAATAAAAAAATCACATTTTAACTTATAATTTATTCTACTTACAAGAAAATGATCAAAAGAAAATGATTACCTCTCTTGCGAAGCAATCTACTGTGATTGAGTAGTGGCATCACTGTATTCTTAATTAAAATAAGTACTGCATCAAACAATTCCGTAGATTATAAGTAAAATATGAACGCGCAGCCATTGAAATAGGTACTAACTATAATTTCAATATCATTATAATTTTAATAAAAAGTAACTACTGTATGTATTTATACCATATCAAATCAGTGATATTAAGAAATTTAAAGCTTGTCGTAAAATACCTATTCCCTTTTATAAAATTAATAAACAAAAAAAAAGGAGTGCAAGGTTTTATCGGACGGGGGGCGAAAAGTACATGTCCCCACCCCTTGAATTCGAAAATGTAAATAGTTATAATGAAACTGAATGAAACCGGTAATTTCTAGTTGAAAGCTGTCCTTGAGGTCACCGCGTCATCGTTCGATGCCGTCTGCGTAATGTTTTCCACAACACAAACAAGAAGTTAACATTTTAGCGGACCCGCGGATCGAAGGCATGTAACGCGGAAGCCGTTTACCATCCGATGAATTCAATAATTACATCACAGGTCTTAAACCAGTCAGTAATCCGTACTGACTCTTGTTACAAAGTGGCTGCTGTCCACACGACGAACGGTTGTGTGGCAATTTGACAGCTATGTGGGTGTGCAACACTGCTGAATATTTACCCCTAAAAAATTAAAACTAGCAATGTAAATATTACCGACAAGCGACAAAAACACGCGTTGTTGGACTTCAACAACGCTTGGACGTTGTTGAAGTCCACAGCTCCCTCGTAATATTATTTTGAAGTGCTCTCATGATTTTTGCCAGTTCCATTTAACTCTATACATGCCTACTTCACGTTTTGTGAAAATAATGAGTTCGTTATTTGGCGATTGTTACCAAAAATAGAGAAACGTCAAGACTTCCGTCAAATATTAATATTTCGATCACTGTAATGAAAATATTGGCTTTAATTTAAAATTTTAACTGTTTTGTTGGAGAAAGTTTTAGATTTTTGCGAAACAAACTGATTTCTAACAAATGTAAAAAAAATATGTACCTATTTGTTTTTTTATTATTATGAGTTGAATTAAAAATACAAAAATAAACATCAAGTAATAAAATAAAAAAGGAAAATATGTTTAACATTTTTCCTTATTTATATGCGCATAGAAATCCTTACAAAGTGTTGATAAAGCATAGCTAACCAACTTAATAACCATTATGCTGTTTCTCCAATAAGAATCAGGGATAGGCAAAGATTATAGAAAACCACACTCTTTTATCCTGGCACACCCCTTTTGCTTCGGTGACATCTATACATCTTCTCATGCACGCTCTTCGATTTTCATCGCTTTTAAGATTACCATCTCTTAAAATTTCCTCTCCTCGCTCATACGTTCCACAAGGACCAAACCATCTCAGCCTTCTTTTCTACATTCTATCTACTACGGCCATGTTTTCACTTTTAACTTGTTCACTCCTCACTTTATCAAACACAAATTTTACATAAATCTGCCTAAGCGACATTCAGTCATTTTTTGCCAATTCCAGACTTCACTTCCGTACATTAATTGCCACCAGAACTCCATAACTAACCGCTAATTTTGATTCGTGCGACAGATTCCTACTGGCAATTAGGTATGGCATAATGGGTTACATTTATTTATCACTTACTTTCCGCAGCCACCAACCTCTCGATAACCCTCGACAAAACCTTTGCTTGAAAAAAAAAATTATACTAGCGCTCAGAACAAAGGACAGCTAGAAAAGAAAATTAGACTGAAGATTACATTATTTTATTTACAAATACCTAAAAACTCGTCAATAAATAAAAAAAATCTTTAAAAAGAGCAAAATGATTTTGTGGTGACATTGTTGATATAATTAATAAAAATATACTTTTTTTTTCACCACTTATTTATTGAAAATATCAATGTTAATCAAGGCCTCTTCGTCAGTATACAATGTATAACCAATAAATTAAAAATCAAAAATTACAAATCAAAAATAAATTTAAAATCAAAAATATTCGTAGACAATAAAAAAATATATGGGAATTTATTTTTATTTATTTATTGTTAATACTTCGATTTTTGATTTTTAATTTATTGGTATACATTGTATCTTGACGAAGGGACCATTGGCCCCGAAACATGTTATTTTCAGTAAATAAGTAGTAAAAACAAAGTATATTTTTATTAATTGTTAGCACTTTATATTAATACAATAATTAAATATAATCATAAAAATATATTAGCACTTTGAATTAAAAAGCTCTAATTTATCGAGACCAAAATCTCTCCGTTTTGATTTTTCAATATTAAAGTATTTCCATTCATAAATATTCCACAGTAATTGATTGTGCAAAATAGTAATGCAGTGTCATATTTTTCGTTCATGCATTATACATATACGGCACTTAGCACTGTTTATACGTCCTCTTTTGCAATTCATCGATGTGATACCTTCTGATCTGCGAGATTGTGACGTAGTTGAAGAACAAGATTTTTCGGAGACTGACGTCATATTTGCCGTTAGAATTCTGGATTATAATTAATTCAGTGGATATTTACGAGCGCAAGTCTCGAACTATTTCAATGTTAAAAATAATTATAATTGATAAACACATAAAGATTTCTTTATTTACAAATATTTGGGTTCGATAGTACTTTTTGCCTTAAGGTTGATAAAAATAACGATTATAAAAATTTTGGAGCGTTTCAGAGCATTATTCGAAATATTTTACAAAAGTTTTTTAATATAAGATTTTGTGAATTTGTAGCCTACTTTATCATTCGTGGAAGACGTAAAAAAGTGTTGTATTTATTATAAAACAGACTACGGACAAACATTTAATTTAATTTATCCCCTGCACTCAAATATTAAATGTTAATTCTTGCTATCGTATTGTAAGATTCCTCAAAGCTGTTTATAGTTAAAAAACTAAAATTATTTGTAAATACTACAAAAAGAATTTTAAACCTCTAAAATGTGAACTAAGTAATTTGAAATCGTTAAATCAAATCTGTAAAACGTTAATATTACTTACTATTTCTAACATTACATTTTTTTTATTGAGTATTATTATTTTTTTAGAATTATTATTAATCCCTTATCTACAAGGATGCATGTACGTATGTGTGGATGTTAGGTTGAATTAATAATTGTTTTAAACTTAACTATACTAAAAAATTTTGTACTGACAACATCAAAGATGGTAGGTACGGATGAAAAGAGTCGCACCTACGGTGGCCACAAAACATAAACACCTTCTTATGATACTGATTTATCTCCAGTCCAATATAAAAATTGATAAGACACAATATAGTAAAAAAACAAACAGCACTTGGGAGTTCTTTATCAGAGTTTCTTGTGTTCATTATTGCATTCCTTCTTCGATGAGTCTGCTTTCAATACCTTGCATTCCTTCCCTTCAGGTCTGCGGATCCGCACCCGATAATATGCAATACATAGGTACTCGGCGACACTTGTACAGATCTCAGGGAGGTAATAGAATATGACCGCCAGACTTACGTTGGAGTATCAAACCTGAAATATTTTCTGTAGGCGTACACCATAAGAGGTAAAAAGGTTTGAATATTATGAAATTTGAGTTCGGGGAATTCGACAATAACGGATAATGGATAAATAAGAAACTAAGGCTTGTAACCATAAGGTAAATGACATGCCTGTTTATAGAGATTCAATCTGTCTGGCGGAAGAAATGACCCGCGAAAACCCTCCGGCAACATAATATGAATGTATGTATAGTACTGTTCCGTTATACACATTAAAAAACCAGGTTGGTTATTTTTACGTTTTACTTATACATTTTTGTACCTGTTATCTACCTAAATTCCCCCAGTTTGTCATAATATCCAAACCTTCTTACCTACTACAATGTACATGTAGAGAAAATATTTCATTTGATACTATAACGCAAGTCTGGCGGTCGCTGGCTGTTAGTCTATAACGTTGATCTTTGACTTTCGAAATTAAGCCATGCATTTACTAGGGGACAAATAATCACTCAACATCACGCGCGGCGTAGAGTCTACGTGACGTTGCAACGTCGCGCACTGTTCCGCGACGTCGCGCACAACATAGCGGGGCATTTCTACGTGCCGCGGAAATGTTGCCATGTGCACGGTACTCGAGCAAGCTCACGGGGACATCGGGCTGCGCGTCAGTATGACGTGGTATATTTAAAAGTGAATGCGCATGCGCTGTATCTGTCAACTGACAACTCATCGCCGTACAATTTTGTGTGACACTTCAAACCGTGAATATAAAAATAAAATGATGTGAGGGCCAGCAGCGTTACTTAATGTTGTCTTGCTTGGCTATAGAAGGCATCATATATCAGTTGTTGTCATTCGAGTGAAATTGACAAAAGGTCCATTAGATATTCGAAGATCGCATACAAATCCATCCTTCTTTCTCTTTGCAGCAAATAATTTCGCACCTACCACCTTTTTCTCCTCTTACGTTACGATAAACTCATTAAAATAATAAGATACGCAGTTGTCATCCAAACCTCATCGGACGGCTAGTGTAAATAAATACGCAGCTGTCAACATAACCTCATCGGGCGACATTTCCGCCGTTTCCGCGACAAGTGATATGCGAGTCCCGGTGTGTACACGTCAAATGACTGCGTCATTGTCCCCGAAACATGAGCGTAGATGTTGATGCAACATGCCGCTCGAAATGTTTCGCGATTTGTCACCTAGTGAATACATGGCTTTAACTTCACGAGAGCTGCTTCATTTTAAGTCAATCTGACATCTGGTGGATAATTTAGCAGGCGCGTCCAGTGAGAACAAGAAGCATAACTTTTTCTTAAGCATATATTTTGAAAAGAAACCGAAATAAGAGAATTTTCGTATTATTCCTATCACAATAATTGACAGATTTTAACATTTCATAATATTCTGCCACATAAATATTTTATTTCGATTTTTTTCCAAATATATGTTTTAATAAAATTATTTTTCTTTTCACTGCAGGCCCCTGTAATTTAGATATGATTTGGATTAAAAGTATGAAATATCTGCTTGTCTATATTTTACGTATGATTTTTTTATTGCTCAATGAAGATTGAACTTAAAGATAGATGACGAATTTATTTATTTATTGGATTAATTTATTTATTTCAGGGCATCTTGTAGCTTGTAGCAAAAACTGCAAAAGGGTCTTCTTCATTCAATTTTGAATATAAATTATTCTTCACACTTTGATGAATTGTTGACAGTTACGGAGATAAGCGACATTGAAGTATGCATTTTTATCTCCAATATTTCCGACTTACTTTCTGTAAAACGTTGGACTATTTTTTCTTTTTTAATATTCCATAGTAATAGTCTAATGTTTTAGGAAAAAAAAGTCGGAAATATTGAAAAAAGGGTAATTTTGATACCGCTTATCTCCGTAACAGTCAACATTTCACCCAAAGTGCAAAGAGTCTTAACTAATCAAAATTGAACAAAGAAGACTCTCCGGAGTTTTTGCTACTAGATACGAGGCACCTCGTATTATGATTGTCTATGAATTCAAATATGTACGTGAGCAATAATATGTTAATTACAAAAATACTGATGTTATATTTAATTATTTATTAAATTAAATTAAAAAAGAAAATATACTTGTGTAATAAGGTCAGATGAGTGAATATAAAAACCCAACCCGAGAGAAGAAGAGATGGGAAGTGTTTGATCACAGACTGTAACGCACGTGATTGTAACGCGTGTGATTGTAACGCGTGTGATTGTAGCGCGTGTGATTGTAACGCGTGTGATTGTAACGCGTATGATTGTATGTTTATTATGTTTGATTATTTAAAAACAGTATCTTTGAACATATACGTGCATCGTAAACTTTTTCGTTATTTTAACGTTACAACACAAATATTAATCACAAATAGTAATAAAATCGGATTTGGTTTGTTTTTATTGATGAGTAAATAAGTAACATTTTTAAGAAATATCTAGCTGTAACCCGTAATAAGTGATGTTCACAAGTTTGGTCGGGTCCTAAAGAATAAATATGCAATATTGGAATAAGATCTGTGAAACGCTTCAGATTTATATAGAAAAAATATCGTTGGATGAGGGTAGGGTAAAGGGGGAGTTGAAAAGGAAATAATAAAAAATTAAAGAAAATTAATAAAAAAAAATTAAAAATATATATGTATTAATAAAAGTTACAGACGTAACAGCAAGTTACGGATGGAAAGATAGACACACATTGCAATTATTATGATTGTATATGCGCTATTTTAAAAATCGTTAACTTTTTTAATTAAATATTTTAAGTAATTATTATAAAATATTTTGATTAAAGGAAACATTGAACCACCTAAAATATTTTTCTAAATGTTTAAAAAATATATAATAATAATAAAAAAGTGAAAAATATGTACAGCTTTCTATGTATGTAAGGCGCCATGAGTGCGTTTTTACAATTTCGCTGTAAAATAAATTTCAAGTAAAAATACTTTTTTAACTCACCAATAAAAGATTTCTCGATAAACGAAAAAATAAGCCGAAGCATTACCTTTCCGCAAATTTTAACACCAACACAAATCTTCTGGGATTACCTATAAAATTTATCGTAATAAAATTTCAATATTTAGTCGAATAACTGGTTTAAATTTTAAATGAGCTCTTTTCCACTTCCGCAATGAATGTTTCGAATCCACAATGTTAATTTCATCTATCAAAAGTACAAAAAAGGTATTTGGTTGGATTTCTATACTTTTTATTAAAGAACATCGTTAGGATATTTACAGGAGCTCTAACTAAATAACTATCAAATCCTTCTGTATTTGTGGATTTGACTATTACATTATAGAGATAATTAATGATGATAATTAAATTGGGTGAAAAACAAACTATGTAACTATTCGTGAGTTTTATTATATTTTATATATTATTTCTTATGTTTCGAGTGTAACAGAATCTCTCATCGACAAGTGAAGTATTAAATTACTCTCAAATATAGAATTTAACATAGATAAAACATTCTGTTACTCTTGAAACTTAAGTAGTAATACATAAACATATTTTTAAACTCACAAACAGGTAACATTGTTTATGTTTTTCACCTAATTTAATGATTTCTAGAGTTGGTTTAATTATTAATGTTTTTCTGAATGGAGTCGAATGAACTCTAATGAACTTGCTAATAACGGTAATTAGCCTTTGATTTGTATTAGTACTTACCTGGGATTTGAGGTACGTTACAAGTTTTTTTAATATATTAAAAAAGAGTAGAACATGTACAAATAGCAGTGTTTGAAGAAAGTGTAAATCTTGAGTAATAAATCTTTTATAATGATTTGAATTCCCCATATTTGATCTCGCATAAAACACTACATTGATTTAAAGCACGTGTAAATGATTTTCGTAAGAAATTTTCTTACAAACTCGGATTGTACTCATAATCATTAATTCAGTTCACGATTCTCGGATGAAATGTGCTTTTTAAATAAATTATCACAATAAATATATTGTTTTACAAATAAAACAAATATTAAAGTAATGCGAGACATTATTGATCAAGCGCGTTACAGACATAAATACCACGGAATTTAGTGCTAGTAGATAATAGAGTACTATAATAAGTACACATATCTTTTACGTACTTTCGTACCGTCAAAATCGCACATCAAATTGTGTAGAAATATGCATTTTAAATTTTTCTTCCATTATAGAATAAGTAGCGAGTTTAAAAAGTGCCGACATTTTAGTAGGCAGAAACACATTTAGTCCTATAAATACTTAGGCGCTCTAATCTCATTCAAAGTGGTTCCCTTGATAAAGCACACACTTTACCCATTGGTCCCGCCATTCATTGGTAGAAATAATGCTGGATCGTTTCTTATGGAATATTAATGTTCGTGGACTTTCATTTATATTATTATTTTCCTACTGCGATAACGCTGAAAATAACTTAATGTCAATTTTATCTAATACATTATATCCTAATACACCTAAATAAGAAAACATATTTATTTATTCCAGGTTTTCAGATATCAAATTAATAAATTTAATTCAGATTCAAAATTTTATCCTAGATTTGATACCAAATAAATAATTTTTATTCAACATATTAAGAAATTTTATTCCAGCTATCTATTTTAAGTCACACAAAATAAAATTCACATGTATAAAAAAATGTTGAATATAGGGGTAAGAATAAAACCCCAGATAAACCTACACTTAAAATAAAAATATTTTTTTTACATCCTATATTTTGCTAAATTTGTGTTGCACTCGAATAATTTTTAGCATATAGTAATAATTTTAACAATCTTCGTAAATTAATGAAAAAATTAATATTAAATAATCACAAAATGTATGCAGAAAATAATATCACTCCAAAATGAATGATGATTAATGTTAGGAGTCCAATCACTTGAACGTATATGATACTTGATTATGAACAATTTCACATCATAGCAAAATTATATTAGTAGGTGCCTACCTACATCCTGCTTCCGAAAATTAATTTAAGAATAACAATATAATACGTATGTTCTGAGAGACAATTACTGGACTTTAATTAATCATTATCTATAAAAATCCTATAGAGATTACCATACATGTTTCCCATATAAACAGCTTCGTCTCTGTGAGCTTCAATCAATAAGAAAGATAAGTAGGATGTAAGCTTCTGTAATTTATCTTTGTCAATAAGAAAGATAAGTAGGATGAAAAAATAAATGAGTAATAAAAAAATTTAAGTCATTTTAACCGGCAATAAACTAATTGCAAAATGTAATAACTCTGCCTTATATATATATATTTGTTAAATTTATATTTTAAATCATATCGGTTTCTGGTCACCTTGTATATTGGCTATCAGAGTTATGTTTATAAATTGATCGAACGCGGATTTAACTAAATGCAATGATGTATGTGATAAGGCAGCCGCTATTGGCAAAATTCTGTATACGCCTGTGTGTGTGGCCGCAGTAATAATACTTCCTTCGCCAGATAAATCTGCAATGAAAACGCCGGATGCAGATAATAGCTAGTTTCCCTTAATAAAACATTGCAAGTCACCAGTATGCAAATAATCATATTTATTGTTGTCCATTGTGACGTTGCCTGCTAAGCATTTTTATTCAGCCGCAGAAATGCCGTTGCGAGAAAATCCAGTATCCTGAATATTAAAAAGAATTAAATTAGACGCGAATAGGATTTACAATGCAGTCTATTGACTTCTTGAGGACTCGAGTGATGATGTATTTATTAATGAAAAATTATTAACAATACACTAAAGTCTGCCTGAAAACCATTCCAATGTTTAACTCCTTTTAAAAAAGTTTTTATATTACTATATTTATTGGCGTAAAGTTATTAAAGTTTCAAGTGGTTTGTACAAATGTTATTAGTAATAAGTATTAAAAATCACAATGATTTGTTATGTATCGCATTTTCATTCTTTAAACATTAAATAATACTAATTTTTAACACTACAATAGGTAACGAGGCTCATTTGATATAGCAAACACATCACATTAGCACCCAGACTCACGTGAATCGAACGTGAAACCTCTGGTGTGAAAAGCCAGTGCCATGCTCACTAGACTACTGGGGCCGCCATGTCTTGTTATAATACCAACGAATATACATATTGATTTAAGAGATTTTAATTATATTATTAATATATTTTTGTTTTGCAGTTAAATTTCAACATTTTTATTATTGTTTTCAAAATAATAATTTTCAGACATATTCTAGCGTATATGTTAAATAATTCGGAAGAATATCGTACATATATTAAAAATAATATTGCTTATTACTCCACATTAAAAACGTACAGGTATCTTTACCAGCGGCGACATCTATGTATACTATATAATTTTCGACCATAGATGGCCGTAGCATAGTTCTGTTAAATATTTGAAAGAAGACAGATAAAGAACATACATTATACGAATTTCAAAAATTTTATAATGTGTGGATGTTCTTACAGTGGAATTAATCGGTGAACGTTGCATTGTGTAGAGTGTTCACTTAAACCAGGTGATACAAGTCATTAGCCCTGCGGCCACCCTGTAAATACTTCCATATATGTTTTCCTTTTAAATAGCTTCGTCTCTGTGAAATATCTATAATTTATCATAATTAATTTTTTTTTATAAAATTAATTTTATATAATCAAATTGACAAATCAGTTCAATGAATCGAATCCGGTTTTACCAGGTATCTGAACCATCAAATTTGAGCAATATATAATATGTCTTGTAATCTTTCTTGTATATTTATTTCTCATTTACGAGTTCGCTCATTTTATTACCAGACAACCTTATTTATGATTGGCGGACGACGGACACGATGCACGAATGGAAACCGCAAAAAATGTATACAGGAGTATGTTTTAAAATTAAGAATAAGTCATCGCTCACTGTCAGACTAACCAATAAGAAAAATTTTGCATGCGCAACGACTCTTGACAGATGAATGTGTGTTAGTTGCATGTTGCAAAAATCACAGAGAACTTAGCAAAGGGAAATATAGCGTGTGTATACGTTGTGATATGTCGCTACCAACTCGAGTATTGTATAAACTATTCGTGTTAAAGTATAAATTAAATCTTTTGTCACAGTTAAATGACGTATTTTACAATAGTTTGATAAAATTATTTATTTTATTTTAAATAATTAACTAGAATACACTTTGTATTAACCACTTATTTGTTGAAATATTATCATGTTTCGGGGCCAATGGTCTTTTCATCAGGTTACAACGTAAACTAAAGATTTTAAATTTAAGTACAAATACATATTATAGTCTATATAAATACCTGTTCTAATTTCATAAATTTATATTTACCTAGCAATGTACATAGTGGCTGAGAGGCTTTATTTATTTAGTAATTTATATGTATTAATTAATCCTACTCTTATGCTATTTATTTAATTGTCAATTTTTATAATTTCGAAAATTAGTGGTTAATACAAAGTGTATTCTTGTTAATTTTATAAATAATATTACCACAGAATTATTTTAAAGTAATTGAAGTTAAATAGCTTAAGTTAATTGAATTCAAATTATCTGAATTGAGGAGGTATTTTAACGTAAGTATACTTGTTACCAACATAACTTTCGGACGCAGAACAGTACTTGTTTTTTTAGATTTAAAATCTCGCACGATTTTTTATTAGTCATTTAAAAATAATATTTAATATTAAAAAATATAGAAATATTGCGTATAAGTAGGTCGCTACAGTTTATGAATAATACTTATATGACGATTCAAAATAATATTAAAAATAGCTTCATTAATGTTTCAGACAAAACGTTCTTTTAGTTGATGGAGTTTTTATCTCATGAATAACTAAATATTCTATTTAATATCATTGAATGATTTGGCAGGCACGTCGATGTGCAACAGTTTAAATTAAAATACTATTTTTATTTTAACTTTGTACTATTTAGTACAAAGTTAACACAATACAAGATTATTTTTCACTACTAGTTTCAGAAAGAGCAGTTCTTCCCATATACAGGTGTAATATTTAACTAAATTAAATTCGGTTTTGTTAAGGATTAGTACCCCAAGGACGGAGGTGAATACTTTAATTAACTTCTTTGTAATAATTATAGTAGGTAGTGGTGAAGTATTTAGATACGTGATATGATTTATTAATGTTTTCCCCGAATTTAGATTTTTCTGGATTTCTACCATTTCAAGATTATTCCTAAATATTCCTTTATATGGTACACAGTGGAGTTATTTTAGGTTGTGGCTGTCGAAAGAATGCTTGGTTTCGGTGATATGTTTAACGAATTTCGAGATACTATTGTTTTTCAGACAACGTCGATGTTATTTTAAGTTTATAAATTTCTAGCGGTTTGGCCCATTATTGTGTGCGTAGTACAAAAGTAAAACATAAATTATATTTTAAATTAAAATGTTTTCTTTATTCGCAACTAAAGAGTTCATTTTTCTTGCAGGTGAGAGAGTTGTAGAATGACGGCGATAGTGGGCGAGCAGGGCTCCGGAGGAAAGGAGAAGGATGTGCAGACGGTGGCGTGCTACCAGAACGACGGCTTCCAAGGAGACGACCCCGCCACCGGCGACCCCGTCAAGCCGCCCCCCCTGCCGGCCGAAGAGGAGCCCTTCCCCGCGGGCAAGCTGAAGCTCTCCCGCAACGAGAAGTGGCGGATCCTCAAGAACATCGCCGCCGTGAGCGCCGCCTTCATGGTGCAGTTCACCGCCTTCCAGGGCACGGCCAACCTGCAGTCGTCCATCAACGCGGCCGACGGGCTGGGAACCGTGTCCCTGAGCTCCATATACGCGGCGCTCGTGGTGTCGTGCATCTTCGTGCCCACCTTCCTCATCAAGTGGCTGAGCGTGAAGTGGACCCTGTGCGTGTCCATGCTCTGCTACGCTCCGTACATTGCCGCTCAGTTCTACCCTCGGTTCTACACGCTGGTGCCGGCGGGAGTCATCCTGGGCATCGGCGCCGCGCCCATGTGGGCCTCCAAGGCCACCTACCTCACGCAGGTGGGCAGCGTGTACGCCAAGCTGACCGACCAGCCCGTGGACGCTATCATCGTGCGCTTCTTTGGCTTCTTCTTCCTGGCCTGGCAGACCGCTGAGCTCTGGGGCAACCTCATCTCCAGTTTAGGTGAGTGCTATCATTGACTTGTCGGCTAGAAAGATTTTATCTAGGAGTGGTCATAGGTTATTTTCTTTAAATAAAATGTAATTGTATAACATTTCGGTACTCGTACCTTTGTAAAAACATATACTTAAATATTTTTGTTATTGGCTATATTTATTGTAAATTAGATTAAACACAAATTCAATTGGTTTAAACTACTATATTTTTTGTAACATCGACCGGTTTTGGAATCACCATTTCATTTTCAGGGTAAACTACAAACTAAACATTTCAAAATATGGGCAATTATATACTAGTTAAAGTATAGTGCTATAGATGTTAAAGTAGGTGTGGTGGGAGGAGGGCTGATAATAAAAAGAAAGAGATAGATGGATATGGTGAACGGGAACATATGTAAGATAGGACTATAGGCTTCATTCTTCTGCTTATTAATTATAAAGATTCATTATTTAATGATTTTTATTCTCAACATAGAGGATATGGTCCCCTGTATTTCTATGAAAAGTATGTTTTTTTTTTCAATAATGTGAGAAGGAAGAATTAATATGTTTTCAAATTTGGAAACATAATAATTCTTCCTTCTCTTCACCTTTACGAATTGACTTTTCGATATTTTACTTAGTAAATTATTTTTACCTAATCACATGTTTAATCTGATATTGTCGGTTGAGAAGAAGTCGAAGAGGATGAAGTGGTGTCAGATGTAATTACGAAACCAGGCCAGGTTCACAGTTCAAGTAATATCTGTCTCTAAATAGACGAGTAGATTGGGTTAAAATTAAAGTGTCATCGCTTTATTTGCGTTAGCAATGAAAGTTGATGATGAAGTATTTTAAAAGAAAAAATAAAGGAAAAAAAAAGAAAAAATCTAATGTAGAATAGTTAAAACTTGTAAAAGTGAAACGAAGTGATAAATTGTGTAAATATGGGTCATGGTAAAAATGGGTAAATAAAACGTGATAAAAGCATGCAACCGAAATAATATAAAACAAATCCAAAACCGAAATCCAAAAAAATTCACACTGTGCGGCTCTGTTTGGAGCGCCTTCATTTGGTAATACAATAGTCAAATAAAAATAGATCAAGGGATTCAAAATTAATTTCATTAATTCAATTATTCGTTAATTTACAAAAAAAAAATTTTTGTCCAGTTGAATATAGCCAAAAATGGAAAGATTGATGCTATGTGAATAATATACGTACATACATATATAATTTGAACAGTTGTAATTTTTTCGGGACCATAATCCATAACACATTTCATAAATCTCCCGCAAGTAAAAATAATTTACTACCACTAATATTCGTCTTATTTTGTTTCAAGACTCAGTATTTAGCTATAATAATATTAAGATTATGCAGTTTTTTTTTAGATATTTATTTAATCCTTAATGTAAATTAAATAAGAATTACCTACACGTAATAAAATTCCAAAAAAATCTTCAACAACAGTATTTACGGAGTGAGCCAAGTGGAAGTTAGCCATGAAATAGGCATGCTTGAACACTGGTTATATCCGGATATAAAGATTTTGCGTAGTCATTTTTTCACTGGGTGAAAGTTTCGCGAAAAAATAATACATCGGTTTAGCTAGCGCAACAATCACTGAATTAGTCCTATAATGGCAGATTAGAGTAAAAAGGAATACGGCTAGTCTTCCATTTGTCCATTAAATGTTGTCAATTTCTATCTGAGGTGGTTCAGAGGTAACTGAAAAAAAAGATGTTTATTCGAAATTCTTAAAGAAAGGTAAATTAGTTGTGTTCTAATACAATTACAGCACAAAAGAATTTGTCAAAATTTGTCAAAGTAAGCAAGACCAGCGGCACGTAATGGCTTTGTAATCCCAACTCTGATGTATGGAAATCAAGTCTGGAAAAAAGAGATTATTATTTTTATTTTATTTAATATTACATACAGCATTATTAAATTTTTTCTCGTCTTTTTATATTGACACATAAATTTTATCGTTGTACCTCTCCAGAAAGAGACGAGCTCTTGCGTCTGGAGAGAGACTTACACTTTTATATATATATATATAATATATATATATATTATTATATATATATATATATTTATTTTTATTTTTTTTTAGTACATAAATGTATATAAGAAGAAAAAAGTATCTAATATGCGATAATTATAATACATTTATGTGGGACAATAAACCAAAAAATAACAATAAGCACACAATTAAAATATGAATATAGTAAAGAGAGAAATAGAATAAAATTTTAAGCAAAGATAATAACTGGGCAGTTGTGGTAAATACTACAGGGATATGCAATTTACCAAGATTTATATTTCTGCTACTATGAAACCAGAATGAATGTGGCGGAAAATGCGATTATTATCAGGATTACTCTGTAGGTTTTTCCGGAAAAGACCTGGCATGATCAGAAACTACAAATATGGGAAAAATTCCCTGCTGAAAGTCTCAACAACTGTAGAGTACACATGAGAAGATGCACGAATGTAGCAGAAGCAAAAGTGTTGTGCCAAGGCAGAAGAGTGTGGCATTCTATACTCTCTACCTACCCCTGAGGTAAACGGCGTGGCAGTTAGTAAGTTACACAGATGATTATGGACTTTTCTGTCCTGACATACCTCGATCTCTTTCATACATTTTCTCATACATGCTCGTCGGTTCTTAAAGTTCATTCTCCATATCTGGTTTACCTGACTCGTGCCAGGTTTATCTTTTTCTGTTGCTTTAAAGTTTGTTGCATGTTTAAATACACAGGCACTCTAAGGTGTGCGGGCGAGCGGTCGCACACTTATAAATATTTATCCGTACGCGTATTCCCAACACCCGCATCAGAAATCACATTTAAGGTTTGCCTTGACCGAACATTGACCAACACTTTATTTATAATTGGACTCTAAGCACCAAAATCGGGAAAAAATGTGCAATAATTACATGTATGATTACTTAATTCCTAATTAGGTCTGTACTTTCTTACGCGAAATGGATCATTCTTTTGATATTAATAATGGTTTGAAATTTTTACTTAAAAAATTATAGAGGATTGCAGTTGGAGAAAGTATGTCGAAATTTTGCAAATAGTTATCTTCTAAATTTGTTTTCATATTAGTACTTTTTTATTCATCTCCCATATACCTATTTATTTTTTATTTTGTTAATTTTGTTAACTTTGTTAATCTATACTTCGGTTTTTAATTTTTAGCATGCATTGTATCTTGATGACGGGATCATTAGCCCCGAAGTATTTTCAACAATTTAGTGGTGTAAGCAAAGAATATTCTTATTAATTATTATAATAATATAATCATATTAATTATACATTTTTTTTGGAAGAGGATCGGAGGTAGATCGGGAAGTAATAAAATTAATCTAGTAAATAATTAATAAAATTATCTATAATTAAATTCACATTTAATCTTTTATAATTGCCAATAATATGTATATAAATTATCTGTAATTCATCTCGCATCACTATCATCCTTCTATTGATAGATTTTCTTTACATAAATTCAGATTTACTTTTTTATAAAAACTTCGGTATCTTAACTTAAGTATTTACGTACATAGAGCATATATTTGCATACACACAAATATTCCTCTTATATAAGTACTATGTTTGAAGTGCTGGGTATGCAAAATCGCTGATTTCATTCGTCAGATTGTAGTATAGACAAATACTACCACCAACATTATTCCATAGTAAATATACGTGTCAAGTACTCGCACAAATGTCTTCTAACTGTAATTCTAAATTCATAAATTTGGCAAATTATTTAAAACATTATACCGTTGAAATGTTATCACTTAATCTATGTTATTGATCTAACTGATTTTTTCCCACGATGTTCATAAAAAATAAGCATATTAACTACACACAATATTTGTCATTAGAAAATTTTAATGAGATTATAATTTATTTATTAATAAATTATAATCTCGCTAGAATTTTTTTCTATAATATATTGAAATGTGGATATCGAATGTAAAGGGTATCTTCTTCTTCTTCATAAAATTAGGTAATTCATCCTTAAAGAGCGATTTGTGCTATTTTCCAAGTTATACATGAGATTTTGAACCTAACCTAACCTATCGGCAATGAATCAATTTAAAAAATATATATTTAGTGTATCAATACAGTGTGAATATTTACGAATACACGTAAATAAATAAGATATTTTACGGGTTCGATGGATTCCGATTACTGCAGAGAAAATGGATGTTGTGAAGGAGTGACTTTTTGAATGATGATAGGGTATCTGTAAGAATATCAACATCAACATTAAGGTCAGCACAATACATATTATATATACGACACATTGTGATGGGAGAAAAATAGTCAACAATTCCGGATTTCTTACACGGGTTTCAACATGCAAATTTGTCAGATAAAGATAAAGAATCAATAACTCCACCTAATATATTTTAGCACTGAAAGATCGGATATTTTCCGTAGGGACTCCAATTTTTGTGTATTTTGAATTTATGTGTGTATTTTGTATGTTTTGTTATTTGTATTTTGAACAGTGTATTTTGAAAAGGGCAAGACGATCCTCGTAGCTATGAAGAAAAAAAAAATTCTGCGGAAATATCGCATATAACTTATCAGTTTTAACGTTATATTACAGAAGACAATTTTAATACACGCGATAATATTTATTCTAGTATGTAGTCACATCAAATTATAAATACAAAGATTAATAAAAAATTACTTGAAATCGTCATTTTTAGCTATCAATATTAATAATTATTTTCACTGTCAAACATCCAATCACAGCAGCCTCCGATAAATTAACAGTTGTGGGTCATGACAAGCGTACAGTTAAAATGAATTTGAGACCTGTCTGACTATACCTAATATGAAATGGCAGTCTCGGAATTATCTCTAGGTCAAAATTGCAACATTTCGGAACAAGTATACACAAGGCTGAGATTTATCTCCACAAAAAGTTCCAAACGTGTTTTTTTTGTAGCCAAGCACCACTCCAGAAATACAAACATCTAAAAGTGTATTTACACCATTAATGTATAATATTTTGGCTACTTTCACTTGAGAATTTTTACAATTTGGGTATTGACATCATTAATATATAAAATTATGCCTATTTTAAAATGTAAACATGCGAATCGAACAATTCTCTTGAAAATGGTTTGCTAAATTAGGAGAATACTCCTAATTAAAAAAAAACATATTGTGTTAAAAGGAAGCTAAACTAAGTATAATAAATTTAAAATAAAATTATTTTGTCATACCTGTTTTTAAATGTTCGTCAAAACATGTACCTAGTATATTACAAAAGGTCTCGGAGCACACTGTTATAAGCACGTATCGCATGTCAAGCAATCTGAAAATATTTCGAATTGTTAATTGTTGTCCCGGAAGGAGTTGAATAATTATAGTTTCAGACATCGCGTTTGTTCTATTCATATTCATAGAAATATTCATAATGGCTTTGCCCTTGAAATTCTATCGTCAAAGAATAAAAAAAACGTACATAAGAATTCATGCAAGGCGAAAAGGCTTCAACGGCTCGCGCGACCGTATCTTCAATTGGGTTAGTGTCTACTCTGTGCGGATACGCGATGTCGCGAACCTCACGTATCCGGTTAGTGCAAAAAACAGTTACTACCCATTTGAGAATATGCCAAAAACACCAATAACGTAATCTGCGTTGCATCTTTTTCCCCGAAAACAAAAGCCATTAAAAAGGCACGCCAATGTTGACGAGAAACGTCCTATAATAACATTTTTTATGGTATTATTTGTAATATAATATCATGATGACGCATTAAAATACCAAGAAATCATTCACATAACTGATGCGATCTTTGAAATCATTTTCCTGCGCATCTCGTCATTAAAAATCGTGGATGAATTACATTATTGTCGATTTAACGAAGCGCCGGAGCCACTCTTTCAATCGTAGAGTCGAAATTAATATGCAGGAAGAAGTGCTGAACTAAGTAGCGCAGCATTAGAATGCTCAGCTCACATGCGCGAGTTTAATCCAGTTGGTACCGCGTTGATATAAGGTTGTTGAGGCAGCCTATGAATGAAATGTTGTATAAACTCTTTAATATAAATCTGTTTCGATTATTTATTTAATCGAATTATTGAAACAAACTTTGAAATGTATGCACAACGAGGTACAGTCTGCCTCATGAATTATTTGGTTAATTATTTCCTCCTTTTACGATCGTTTTACACCACAATGTGACTTTCGTATGAGAAGCTTTCAATTTAATTCAATTTCATTTTTAAGAACGATACGTTAGTTATTATGAAATCATTACTATTTGCTTTCTATGATTTAGTTTAAAGCTTTATAATTAAAAATATTTAATTATATTTACGTTGTTATCTCTACTAAATTTATTTTTATTTTTTCACTAATAGTTTCGAGAAAAGTCAAAATTTCTCATCGACAATAAAATACTTTTTTATAAACTATATAATTATTATTAAATATTTTTAATAACACGTGTTGACATTTTAATCTGGCTATAAACTCATGAGTTCGGTTTGAAAATAGAGAAAAATAAAAAGTTTTGGGACCACGAAAGCTGAAACTCTCTCACGGGAGTAAAAGAGATAGTCTCGAGATATGTGAGAAGGTTACGAAATATTGAGGAAATATTTGAATGTACTGTTATTATATTTTTTTCAAGAAAAAAATCTATAATTCTTGTATTAAATACGCATTTTTGACAACAAATAAGTTTTCTCCTCATTTCTACACTCTGATGATGAGCAGATACTTCGGAAAAGCATCACAACCTTACCCGAAAATTGAAGAATTTGTTTATGAACCGAGGCTGCGCTCTGAGTAATTTCCATATGAAAACAGAATGAGCATTCAGTCAACGTTTGGCATTAAGAAATATTTCATCATCTTGTTGTGGAACGCGGTTGAGTACGCTCCTATAAATTTACATAAGACCTGCAAAAAAAAATCGCAAACAAACAACTTACACCAGTACAAATACAAGTAGTTGGTAATTATTGAAAAGTCTAGTCGTCAATTTCAGAGTTCGGTGAACCTTTTAACATGTAACTTACAAGGTTTTTTAATCCCCATGGCTGACGAGCCTTGTACTGGCTTCATATGTAGTATAGTTGTTTCGTATTTACAAAACGCCTGGCTACATCGTGTCATAAATACAGGTTCGTTACGATTAATGATATCTATGGCGGTATGCGAAAAACTATTAATATTGTGACAAAAAATAAAAATCATTAGATGTGTCATAAAGACTGTGTAAAAATAAAGAATATGCTTTTCGGGTTCGAAAAAATGTGTTAATTAATGTTCATAAATTTAGATAAATAAATAAAATTAAAATCTTATTTTTGTTCAATTTATTTAGCTAAATCTGTCTCTCTCGCGACACGTCAATATTGACAGTTACGCTGTCGAAACATCAATGACATGTGAAAATAGCAGATACCACTTGTTATAGATACTTATCTAAAGTTTTTATCAATACTAGCTTTTTACGCAGTTCAACAGGGATAATAATTTGAAATAAATTCGTTATAAATTTTAAAATATACCAAAAATGAAAATCTGCGCAATTTATTCCACAATTTATCTTCAATTTATATTCTGTTTGGATAATAGCGAGTAGTAGAGAGCGCAGTCGGCATGTCCGAGGTAGCGAAATATATATATTCGGCGCCTCCCAAAATATTTTTGATTTCAAAAAGGTTTTATAGTATAAGTCCAGATACCGTGTATAAAATATTTCAAAATTTTCTCAGGTTTCGTGACAAATATTACCAGTATTCTATGTCGAAAAGTTTTAAAATCGTATTATGGTGAATCGCTGTACTGTATATAATTTTAATTTTACTAAAACATAATATCATACCACCGCGAAATTAAATTTCCAGCAAAATTTAATTTTTTTTAAAAATAAATATCATTTAATTTCCTATTCACACTTTCTAGCTTCTAACATTTCTAATTTATCTAACTATAATCCAATTTTAGTGTTTATAAAATTTCTCAAGCTTTGGTAATATGTTAGTTTGCTTCCAAAAGATGATTAGTTCTAATTGCTCCTTAATTCTAATATCATAATTGCTACAAGTTTTACATATGTGTATAAAAATGATTACAATTATTTATCCATCCATCTATAATAATTTAATAAATACAACAAATTTTTACAAATTCATGTATTTTATTTAATTAAACAATTATTTCAGTAACAAAGTTGTACATCCTAACAAACGGAGGATAGTTTCTTTCCACGTGTTAAACGAAAATAATGTAATAATTTACATAAAATAACTTTGTAAACAACACTTTTTTATTGAAAAAAATTCAACGTGTTTCGAATCCAATGACTTCGTCAGGATAACAAAAAAAAATTTAAAAATCGAAGTATAGATAATCAAAATATTAAAAAAAGTTATATATGGAAAATGAATAATAAAAAGTGCCTACATAACGTGAAAATAAATTTAAAAGATAACTATATTTGAAGAAGATGAAAATAATGAACGTTAACAATAATCAATTAACTAATCAAATTAAGCTTTTTTGTAAACAAATAATACTACAACACTATCGTTTCCAATATTTCCCTATTTATCCCTAAATGTATTTCTGTCCACCTGTGCATAATAATGATATATTACCTCATTTGAAGTATTTTTCAAACTACTTGATAAGGTGTTGATAATCATCACGAGGCCTGATGATCTTGGCCTTCTCGCGGTAGTTTACGCCACTGCCGTCTGTCGCTGCAGAAGGTCCTCCAGTGCTTTGCACCCAGTTTTCTTGCATCACTGTCAGTATTATCACTCCATCTTCTTCGAGTTCTTCTTCGTAATCGCGGCGTCGCTTGGAGTCGCTGGTACAGTGCCGTGCGTGGGTACCTTGGAAGAGACATTCTTTGGACATGTCAGGCCCAGCATGGTCAAGCGATCTTCAGCGTGGCCACGATATCTGCTTCGTATTCCAGGAGCGATAAATGCTCTTAAAAAATCTTTTACGTCGCGAGAAACTGACTTCTTTGGAGGTCACAAATTACGATAAAGAGTAAAAAATCTTTCCGCATTCTTCATAATTTTTTCTCTTCCACAGCTGTTCGTTCGTATTCTAAAAAGAACAAGATTTTAATTTTGGTGATTGTACCCCAACATTCAAAAATAGAGGGGACGTATTTATTTATGCCCGTGTAATTACTTAATTTACATTTACGACTTTTGCAATTTTGCAAGATGAGATCTTTAAAAAGTAGTCGTGAATCTACGTGGTCTAATAAGTGCAATATGTTGATTGAGGGAAATATGGGTTTAAAGGTTTAATTATTATTAAAATCCAATACTTCTTCTTCTTCAATGGCTCTACAGCTCATATGAAACCTTGGTCTCAGTCAGTCCTCGCCTCCAACTCCTCCTGTCTCCCGCTGCGATCCTCCAGTCTATCAGCCGCAGTGTTTGGTCTGCATCCCTCCTGACCTCGTCTTTCCATGACAGCCTAGGTCTGCCGACTCTTCTTCTTCCACCGGATGTCCCTCGAGGATCTTCCTGGGCATCCGTGGAATTCTCTTCTCATGCCCCGACCATCTCAGCCTACTCAGTCGAGTGCACAGAAAGAGCCTATTTATATAGCTCATGTGTTGACATTTTTCTAATTTTGGTGTTTGAGTAACAATCATCAAATAACAACGTTGATATTTTCAGAATATATCAGGTAATCTTGAGCCATTTTTAAAGGCTTATTGCGCTCCTGTAAGCGTCATTCGAGAAGCGCTGTACTAATATGCAAATGTCATAATACGTCGAAAATATACTGACAGACAATATACACACGTTCAATAATAATAAAAAAACACTTTCGAATGTTTTAAAACATATTGATTCACTTGCTGACGTAAAAGAGCTCGTTTTTACCTCTATAAAAATAAAAGTAAAAAATGATTGAGGTAAAATCGAGGAAAAAATTAAGTGTCTTCGAATTTATTTATGATACGCATCTCTGAAGTAATTATTTGACAAATAATAAATTGCATGACAGGGTTTCTTACCCTGGATTTGAATTTTCAATATTTTGAAATGTTTTTTATCTTAATGTACCCACATAAAATTAAAATAGTTTAACACGGGGTCCGAAATTTCTATAAAGGTTAGGTTAACACTACATTGATACGCTAAATACACCACCTTGAGGCATAAAAAATACATACAAATTCAAAAATTATTTTGACTCTATATTGCACACACATTTTTTTTACTATTATTGTTTACAGCTTGGCATATATTGGTTAATATTTTTCATTAGTAAATTATTTAAAAATTTTAAAAATTGCGGAGTTATGTGCTGTCCCTTGCGAGTATGAGTAGCTTGTTGGTCTTGTGATTAGGACTCTCGCCTCGTCCAAAGGTCGCGGGTTCGAACATCACACCAGACCAGCAAGTTAATCCTATTTTCATAGCATAAGCGTTGTTTAGCTTAGTTTAAAAATAGTAAGAATATTGATGGGACACGTATTTCGTGTTCGCATCTCTATTTTTTATTTTAAAAGTTAAAAAAAAGCTAAGGTGAATCATCTCGCCAGGGTGTGAATGAAATTAAAAAGTTTATTATTAATTTTTTGTCAAATGATGTTATTTATATGAAAATAAGAAATTTGTATAAATGAGATCAGTTAGAAAATATGTTTTTCCAACATCGATGTCAATATTTTTGAGGATACCCCATCATTCATATAGTCATTCCTACAGAAAATTCATTTTCTTGATAATGATCTAAACCCTTGGAACACATAAAATCACATATTATATTACATGATCACACTACATTGATACGCTAATACAACGTGTCTCATGGCTAAAAGCAAAAACTTTTGGGGGTCTTCTTCACGCAATTTTGAACGGAAAATATTTTTAATACTTTGGGTGAAATGCCGGCAGATACGGAGATAGGCGACATCAAAATTTGCATTTAAAAAAAATAATTTTTGATGTATTTTCTGTAAAACGTTGGAATACCGCTAAAGTAACTGAGTCAAATAAAATTATTAAAACCTTGCAGAAATTTGAAAAGTGTTTTTTGTAAGGTTGTAATTATTTACTTTTATTAAAGGGAATAAATTTTCAATACTCCATATGAGTTAATGTAGTTAATTTTTTATTTTTATTTTATTTCTTTTTTAAATTTAACAGAAAACATGTCAGTAATATTGAAAAAAAGCAAACTTTGATGTCCCTTATTTCCGTTGTTGTTAACCCCAAAGTGTAAATATTATTTTGTATTTAAAATTACATGAAGAAGATTATAGATTATACAGTTATACAGCATAAGAAAGTTATACAGCATAAAAAGATCTGTAAAATAGTCCGGAACGACATTAATCTATATGTTAAGGTTAATTCAAAAATTGATTAAATATGAATGAATATACATGTTACTAAAAGATATATTAAAATTTTATCAGAATTAATTTGCTTATCGTTAGGGAAATTATCTATAGATACAAATTACCTTTAACATGCAGGGCCTAGCAGTAAGATTAACTACTAGTAAATAATAAAAATGAAAAGTATGTTCGTAAGTCTTGAAAAAAAAACGTGAAAATCACAATAAATATATACAGTACTTTTTTCAGATGAACGTAGTATATTTAATGTTCTGTTATTTTAAGTAATTGTTTGCGTTGCTTTTTAATGGATTTGATTTGAAAAAACTGATAAAGTTCGCGTAAAAGATAAAAGAAGACAATTCAAAAGTAGATGATATGAGAAATCAGATAATGCCAGATGTGACTAAATTAGTAAATTTTGGCAATTTCAGTTTTAAGGATCAGCAAAACTGCTGAATAAGCGCACAATGGTTTTGTCTGTCTCGTCCACAAGTACATATTGTACGTTAATAATAGGGATGGGCGTTGAATGGACGGACTAGTTGAAATCAACCGTTGACGTTGCATCGACGCGTCGACCGTTTACGTTTATCGCATGGACTAGTTGAATTCGTAGACGGTGGACAGCGGACGCCGTGGTCGGTGGACGATTCGAGATTAACGCAATGCAAAGCAACGAGCGAGAGCAAGACAAAACATCTCCGTTTATTTCTCTCGCTGTCGACTTGTAGATGCCATACACGTCATAGACGGCTCGACGGGTAATTTCATTTCAACTCTAAAGTACACTACCATAGAGTGCAGATCTGTGTACACGAACTATGACTAGAGATTTGAAATTTGAACACATGCGTAGCGCGAGATAGGCTTAATAAGCTATTATCCATTATTTTTTACTTGATTTTTTGTGATGTCACGTGCGACGATTCGGTGAATTCCCAATTTTACGCCGTATAAAATAAAACAATTCTGTTTAATTATTTTATTTTTTATTGAACTATTATTAATTAATAGGCCGGCTAGATATTTTTCTAAAATCAATATTTTATTCGATCGATCTCGACTTCTTATATATTTACCTGAAAAGGGATGCTAAAATTTAATTATTGTGTTATTTCCTTACTTTTCAACTTTAGCATATAAATGATAAACAAACTTGTAGGGAATAAAAATTTCTATACCTAACTATGGTCCTTATTCAGGAGTCCAACATTAATTATTCTATATGTAATATAATCTTGAATTTAGGTTTAATTAATTTTTATTATAAATTCCCTATTTTCAACTTTGTAGATAAAAAAATTAATCTATTATAATTTTGTTTACACCACTTTTTATTGGTTTTTTACATGTTTCGGGAACAATGTTCTTTTTCTCAAATTGAGCCTTAAACTAAAGTTAACAAATAATACAGATATATTTATTTATTAATAAAGTCACCACAAAGTGAAAGTCTGACTTTGAAAGATGTATTCTTCAATAAATTTCTAGATAACATCTCAAATGTAAAGTATTTTTAAATTATGTATTTATTTATAAATTTATAGATAGTAAATAAATGTAAAGGTTTTTATAATTTTATTTAACTTGTATTGAAACAAATGAATTTTTCGTAATCGATTTGAGTTAGTGTAGTGATAGTCCAACATTTTACAAAAAATAATACTCATAATCAAGGCAGGAATATAGTCCTGCTAGGTTATTATTGTTTTACAAATAACCCTGTACACATGTAATAATGTGTATCTAATATATTTTGTTATACACACATTGCTTTGTACTTTATATTTTTAATTTTTATACTCATATTTTAATGCTTATACCCGATACTTTCACTGCTTATATATGTAGTTTATATTTATATTTTACTGCTTACACCTGATATTGTTGTGTATACCTACTTCTTTCTTTATTATATATAGAAAGAAGTATATAAAACAATATGTAAAAGCCTATAATGTGCGTAAACAAATAAATAATAAAATATTTCTTTTTACATATAAGCACAAGTAGCGGTTTTACTTTCCCCGAAACTATATTCCTTCGAACGTCTTTAAATTTTAAAAATTAACGTAATAAAAATAACCAACGTTTGTGCCGTCGAGCAGCGTCGCGTCAAACCGTAGACAGTTGACTATCGTCCCGATGTTTAGATAAACGTCCGCGACGTCCGCCTAACGAAGTTGACGCGTCAACTAGTTGACGAATTCAACTAGTTGATCGTCTCGTCGATGGATGGACGTGGACGGTCTCGTTTCGTCGACGGTAAATACGTCGACGACCCATCCCTAGTTAATAATCACATCTATGTACATAATTTACCAAATGTTATAATGCATGAAATAGGTGGCTATTATATAACACAATTACATTGATTTGTTTTGAACGAAGGCTCAAGACAATGAAACTCATTCTTTGAATTAGCATTATTGAGAAACAGAAACATAACGATACAATCATGTATGCGTGAAAACTGCAATAAATACTTAACGCACACTTCTTTATATCTGAATGTCTTTTATGACTGTGGGCAATATTTTTTTACCAAAACGTTTCAACAAAGGCAAATTTATCGCCGGGACCTTGGATTGGCAGCCCCTACCCAGCTCCGTAGTGTTGTGAAGTTGAAAACTCTTATGGCCCGGCCACAAAATTCTACAGAGCATATCGACGGTCCCTACGAAGGCATTTGCAAAAAAAAAAACATTTTACAGGAGAGCTCTTTCAAATTTGGCTTTACAAACAAAATGAGTGTTTTTATTTTTACCGAAACCGAGACGAGATTAAAATACTGGGTACAATATGCATAAAAAAATTCCCCACTATACCAATTACAAGTGTCTTTGGCCTAGTAAGGATATGTAACTAAATAATCGATTTAATGTGATCTATGGGTTCAGTTTATTATGTAAAGAAATGGATGCTGTGTAGGAGTGACTTTTTGAATGATGATAGTGTATCTGCATGAATATCAGTAAAAATTATAAGTTCAGCCCAATACATATTGTATGTACGACATACAATATGTATTGTGCTCGTAGCCCTCGTAGCCCAGTGGGCATGACTCTGGCTTCTCGCACCGAGGGTTCCGGGTTCGATTCCCGGTGAGGTCACAATTAATCAATGTGATTTATTCAAGCCTAGGAGTTTTGTGATGTATTTCGCTTCTGTAATTGAGTCTCTTGGCCAGTTGGAGCGTAAATAAAATAAAATAATAAAAATAATATTCTTGTGATGGGAGAAAAATAACCAACATTCGGCCGTATTCTGAAATAAGCAATATTGCTTTTTCTGTATCTTTACAGTTGTTGTATAACATTGTAATGCCGCCTATTTTGAAGTTTTAAGATTGAGAGGTTTGCAATGCATGAATTCAATCAATTAGGAAATTCATTAATCATAACCATGAATACCTTAACGTTTGTTTACGTTTTACAGCTTTCTGATTGATCTAATTCATTAATTTCAAACCCGTCAAACTTAAAACATCAAAATTGGCGGCATTAAAATGTGTTACAATAACTGTCAAGATACAGAAATGGCAATATTGCTTTTTTCAGAATAAGGCCGATTATTAGGAGGCTGACTTATTCTAAATTATTTATTAATTGTCCGCTTTTACGTTAGTTTTTTTCTCTGCAAAAAGTAGAATTATTTGTTTTAATTTTGTATTGCGGAAAAGAGTATTTTCCATGTAAAAGTACAATAAAATCATAAATGTTTTTTTGGTAGACGTCCGAGTTTACATAGAATGTTGATATTTAAAAAAACGGCATTACCTGTCTCTGTGACTCAGTAGATTGGGTCTTTATCTTTCTCTTCGTTTTAAATCTCAGTGACAATAGTTGTTACTCAGAATAATGTTTATTACACATTCAATTTCGTTTATAATTTCAATTCTTAAAAAAACTAACCCATTGAAACCTATAATAAAAACTAGTTTTTATTATACTCCCTTTCTCATTTACTAGTTGAAACAGTTTCGCGACTACCCCACGCGTCGGGCTCGAGTCGGGCGACGCTATGAAAGGGAGTAATAATTTTTTTTGAAAAATACAAAATTATTCTATAATTATTACATTTTTTAAACGAAAATTTGTTAGATCATTTTTATCGTCCTCACGAGTCTGCCTGTAAAGTTTCAGCTCGATTGGATCATGGAAAAAGGGTTAAAAATTGATCCAAAGTGTTTTCGGCAGACAAGCAGACGCTACGAGTTAAAAGAAAGGGAGTAGTAATAAGGAAAAAAACACGCCCCCACACACCCCAGTTGACAAAGCAGCAATACAATACTTGTTAGTAGCAAGAAAATCCTTAGATTAAAAAAAATTAGTCATCGTAAATTATTTATGACTTTAGTTTTGGAATATAAATATTTACATCAAGAATAAAGATTTTACATTATCTGCTTCTGTTTTTCACAATTTAATTACAAATTATTTTTACTACAATTAGGATTAATAACGTTGAGTTGGGTTGTACTGTGTCAGACCTCTTAATAAATTATACTTTCAACATATAAAATAACTTTTATGTACAAATCAGTTGTGGTTGTACAGCGCCACCATATACCTAGCCTTGAATTCATCACATAGCAAACGTGAGTAAAAGCATTAAATTGTTTAACTATTAATATACAATATTTAAATATGTATTTAAAAAACCGGAAATAAAAAAAAGCATTTTTCCTTTATTTTATCCTCAGAAATAAGTTTAGCACTATTGAATGTTTTTTATTTGATAATCCAGAATATAATTTTTAAAGATATTTCAATGAAAGAATGCCTAATATTTACTTTTATTAATTGAGGATGGAACTTAAAGACAAGGTTAACAATATTATTTCGTTTACTGCAATGAATTATTTGAAATATTATTATGGAAAAAATAACACGAAATCATCGGATTTGCCAATCGGTTTGTCATATTTTGTATTGGATAGTAGATGCAGATGGCGTGCAATTAAAATAAATTATAACCGGCGCCGACGCCGACACCACATCACGGCGTGTAGAAGAAATCTAGCGTTTTGAGGAAATGCAATTTAGACAAAACAAGAAAAATATATGTTGCATAATTTACGTACGTAGAAATGTGGATAGAATTTATACAAGGAAAAAGTTCAGAGTTTTTTCAGAATTTTAACACGTTGTAAAGATTTCATATCTGGTTGATATGTGCTTGAGATAATTAAGAAGTCTGTGCAACATGCTAATCTTGTTGCATCTCCGAACGAGAAAATTGCAATTTAATTAAAAATAATCAACGCGAGTCTTTCAAAAGATACTTATAAAGATATTTGTCATAAAACATGACATGAAGTTTTTTGTTTATTTAGACGCATCTCACTTGCCTTATTTCATAAGAGGTTCATGATATTTAGCTTCGTTTTCTAGTTTTGTGTAGACTTCATTATTCTTTCTAACAGATCGCTACTGTACGATTTTACTGTGTAATTAATATTTCAAACTGTACCGAAGAAGCAGTTTGAAATACTAAAAATATTATTTCATGTCAGATGGCTATTCAAAGTGTTTTTTATCAAACGCGTAAAAATTGTAAAGGCGTACACGCGTATTTTAATTTTTTAATTTGTATTCGAGGTAATTAACATACATTATATTGACATCTTATTTGTAACAACATAATCTTGTTAATTAATATCTACACGAAAGTGAAATCGTTTGAGGTAGTGTTTACAATTACATTATGAGGTAAATAAAAAAAGATGTAGGTACATTAATTATCTTTAATGATAACGATAGTGGTGAGATAATAAAAAAAATATGACAAAAGGTGGATAAAAAAAAAGAAAATTGACGACATTATACTTTTTAAGAGTATTTAGTTTGACCTTTTCATGATTTTTTTTTATTGTTCACAAAAAAATATTTACAGGAAGAAATCCTGACGATTTCTCACTTAGGCTGGGCCTGTTACAGATAAAACGCCTCACACTTGAATGTATTCTCTATGTTTTAAAATAACATACTATAAACAGTATAAAACCAAGAGCAAAAGTAATAAACTTCATAAAATAAATCAATACAAAAAAACGTTAGTAATATAAACAATTTTAAAAAACAGTATCAAAGGAAAAAGTATAGAAAAAAAAAATTGAGTACAAAATAATTAACAGTATTAAGATATAAAACAAATTAACTAAATTAGAAGCCAAATAAAGTAAATAAAATAAACAGTTTAAAAATACAAAGCAATTTAAATAAATTATAAAAAAAAATAGTGACCTTTTTTGTCGTATGTATTAACTTTCTTTAATTGTAGTAACTTTCTTTAAACAACGAACGAGACCAGGTACCAAGAAATTCCCGTTATTTAATATCTATATATTTTGGTGGTCTGTGGTTATTAATTTGATATACTAAACACAAACAAAACTGGAGGAATATTATATAAATCGGAATAATTTCACACTCTTCACTTGAGAATCTTTCGCTTGTCGAAACATTTTATATACATATTCTAGAATATTCGCTGTGATCGCACTAATTCATTGTTGTACTGGTAGGTACTCTTGTAATCCATTTCATTTTCGTTTATATAGTCGCTTATCATTCACCAGTTACCACTTTCGCTAGTATTCGTTTCTGTGGAATCGCCAAACTGTCACAATAAACGAAACTACCTATCGGTGTTGTCGCCCTTTAAATAAAGAATGTTATTTTGCGAACGTTCCAACGTTTTCTTCCTCTTCCCCAGTCTTCATCGCTCCACTGCTGGATACAGGCTTCCATATCCTTCCATGTTCCTCTATGATCTTGTACATATCGAGGGCGGAAAGCTAAAAGGGCTAATTATTTGGAACTTTATAGGAGAGTAAAATAAAGTTCTGTCAATCTGATTTTGTCAGTGCTTCTTGTATTATTAAACGAATTCCATATTTGTTCATCCAAAATACATTTGGAAATTGTTTAATAATAAAAGAAATATTGAAAAAAAAAACAGCTTCATAAAACATTATTTTGCTCTCCTGTAAAGTTCCAAATAATCACTAACACCCTTTCGGCTTTCCACTCTCGATATATTATAAAATTTTTTAGTAATTTCTAATGATTCTGAAACATTTCACAGTGCACACAAACATCCACATGCATCCTTGTAATTACTTGATTACTTAGTTTTTCTTGATTTAGGATCTCGTGACAGCATAATAATGGTAATTTCAGTTCTGCATTTTAAATTAACTCATATTACTCTGATTATATGACGTACATAAATAATCGAGTACATACCCACATAATATACACGGTTATGATGGCGTCTATTTTTTAAGTGGTACTGCAAATGCACTAAATTACCTCAAATAAATTTCGGAGCAATTTGACCTTTTGTTTGCACTTTTGTGTATTCGAAATATTGTATCATTAGCGGTCACGTCGCGGTTTAAATATTGTATTTTACACATTACTTAACGCACACATACACAAACACACACACACACGCTCCCCGCGGTGAAGGTAGAGCCATCCGACAATCCAATGTCAATGCCACCTTGATACTGCAATTTTTAACGGGCTTACATTTTTTCATATAATATATCGTGATTAAAAATTATAAAACCGTGTTGTGCGTACGTATGTCATTCGAGTCCTGGCACATATCGCTCGTTTAGTATATTCAATTATTTACACATACCTATTACGAGGACTGTAGTGTTTAATATATAAGAAAATTTACGAGTATTTTGAGTATTTAAAAAAAAAATTTGATCCTACTTTTTTTCGAAAATTTTTAACATACTCATAAAATTCTGAATATATGAAAACTGTGGAAGTGTAACAATACTATGGTTGAGGTGTGTAGTGTTGTGAATGTAGTGGTGTAGTGTTGGTCCTGACGAAGAGACGGCTACGTCTCGAAACCGGTAGACCTAAAATCTGGTAGTGGTTTTTACACAGTTAACTAACAATCTGTTATTGGTCTAAAAAGAATTAAAAAATTGAAATAATTTTCAGGCTTAATTTAGTGTAATGTTAATAATTCGGAAGAATGTCACATACATATAATAAGAATATTGCTTTAAAAACTCCCAATTAAAAATATAGATATTTCTTACCGACGGCGACATCTGTACTACTTTTTGGGATTGACAAATTTTCAAAAAACAGAGTGCGGTAATAAAAATACAATTCACATGTGGCGCAAGTTGTACAATGTTAAGATTTATACAACTACCGAAAATTTTATACATGTGGTAGTCTATCATAGGTGGAATCGGTAAACGTTACATTGTGTAAAGTGATCACTTAAGCCAGTCGTGCGATATATCATAAGCCCTATGAACACCCAAAAAAGAATTCCATACCTACTTTCCTATACAAAAAATAGCTTCGTCTCTTTGAGGTATCAATTATACATAGGGTGTAGCAGAGCTAGTCCATAATACTTTACACGTGAATTTCTGCCTTGATTATGAGTCGAAAATGTTCAAACAATCGTGACGTAATAACAATAGTTACGGATGTTATGCAATATCAAAGTTTGAATTTTTAAAATATTTCTGGCTTATTTTTAACAAAACTTAGAAGTATTATTAGAATAATTTATATCGATTAAAACTGAAATAAAATAATAAAAACCCTGAAAAAACTCAATTGGAAAATATTGAATTGGAAGGTTTTTATTATTTTATTTGAGTTGTATTAAAGGGAATGATTTTTTTTTCATATTATATATATATATATATGTTACTGTAATGATAGTCCAACGTTTTGCAAAAAATAAGTCAGAAATATTGAAAAAAAAAATGCAAATTTGGATATTGCATAACTTTATAACTACGGATATTAGATCATGGTTGCTTGGACATTTTAGACTCATAATCAAGGACTCTACCTGTAAAGTATTGTGGACTAGCTCTGTTACACTCTGTACACATATCTTGTTAACGACTGAGGGGGCCATTGAAGTAAAATCTTTTGAAAGAAGTCTGTCAAAATGTCAGACAGATTTACAAAGTAGTTTTGTTTTGATAGCCGATGAATGTGGGCAAGTTTAGATTTGCAACCATGGAAAAATTATCAATATCGGTTAGTGTTTCGATTATTATTTTTTTGGGCGGGATGTAGTCAACGTGGAGTTGCATCTCGTGTGTAGATAAGGACTTTGCACTTTCAATGACCACCGTGAGATATTGGTTTAGATTAAATTCAATTCAAGTGTGGCGTTTTTTATGTAAACGTTGGAATACTGAGACTTATATCGATTACGAAATTTTTTTTTCAATACAAGTTAAATAAAATGATAAAAAAACCCGAAAAATTTCAAATTGGAAATTTTTCAGTTATTTTTCATTTTATTTAACTTGTATTGAAATGAATGAATTTTTCGTATTTGATACAAGTTACTTTATTGATAGTCCAACGTTTAGCACAGGGTAAGTAAGAAATAATGCAAAAAATGTCAATTTGATGTCGCATTATCTCCATAACTATTGATATTATCTAAGTCATGATAGCTTGAACACTTTCAACTCATAATTAAGGTAGGAACATAGTCCTGCGAGGTTATTAATGTTTTCTAAATAATTTAGTATTTTCTATATTCTGTCTTTAATTCTTAAATATCATTATTTGAAACATTACATCATAATTTTTGTATTAGGTAATATTTGTCGTAAGTTTTTTGTATATTTTCTAAGTAATAAGGAGTTTAATGTATGTTATATATGTTTCATTACTTTTTATAATATAGACTATTTAAAAAAAATTAATGCGATAATAAAAAATTGTTGGGCCTGTCTATTATTGGATAACCATGTTTATGCCCTGTAATTTGTAACCGCAATTTTATTCACTGGCGTAATTATAACGTGGTTGCCGTAGTAAATTCTTTACGTTTTTATAATATTAATTGCGAATTCCGGTTCGCAAAAGCCACACATTTCAAAAAGCTATCAAAAAATAAATTGGCTAGGACTTCGGTCCACATGATTTTGATTAATATCTAGATATTAATCATTTTTGTATGTTTTTTATGAAATCACAGTTTATTGGCGAAGATATAATTTTTCGACACATGTCAGTAAATCTGTGATAACGAAAACAAATTGAGATAAATCACTACACGTGAAAAATACTAAATATAAATTTTATGATCATATTAATTTTCACTAAATTAATGTTAGTAGATTATTTGATGGTGAGAGGGTTGCTTCTTTTGAAACGTTATTAGGGGAGCTTCCAAAAACCACGTGGTTCCGTTCTGCTTTTGAACCCCTCCCTACTCCAAGAAGCCCGAAGGTGTGTTGTCTTGAACTCCCTACCTCCCCTCAAATGAAACTAAGTTTTTTCCAATTAATTCCATAAGACATTTTGTGTTACTTTCTCTTATAAAAACAATTTTTAAAATTATTGGGTATAAAATGAAAAAGACATATATGTGTTCTAGAACGTTTCGCTGCATAATAATTTGTACAAAAAAGCAAAATATTACGCAAAAAAAACATAGAAATATGTATAAAGAAATATTACTAAAAAAAGATTTTTAGCAAGAAAGCTCGGAGAAGACCTTTTTCATTATCGTTTAAATTGATGAATTAGAAAAAATTTTACCCGATGTATTATATCAAATTATACTTGCAACTAAGAATAGTTTAGTTTTTGCTGCAGATCCTTTTTTCCCTTCTTTTTTATTTTTCTTTATGCATAAATAAATAATTATTCTTAAGAAACCGATCTGTAAAAGTAACATAATTTTTGACTGGTTACAGCCTATATATCTTTGTAAGGGTCATTAAACAACATGTTGAAAATCAATTTTAGTAAAATCATGTCCGAAAAAAGTTCAAGGCAATCCATCCTAGGAAGGTCATAATACATAATATAAACAATAACCTACCCACGTATACCTGTAGGTCGTAATTTAAATCGATTTAACTACTCTTGAAACAACAGCACAGTCGATGTCGACCTGTTGCTGATACTCATTTTGCCGAGAGTTTAGCTAATGATATACATTTATAAACTCTTCTTGATCTATTTATATCCCCGCATAAAGCAGTTAACAAATATTCCATCACCACACTAGCACTGTTCACACGATTGATACGATGCCTTATATTAATAGTTGATGGCTAACAATAATCTATGATAGGTGGACATTAATATCAAGTGCCTACCATTACCATTAAGTTATGTCCTTCAATTAACATTTTTACTGGGCTTCATAAAACCATTACGAAGTTGACGTTCAGTTTGTTTTCATTCGATGCCCCCCACATCGCGACGCACTTATATAAAAAAATAATACTTCTATGTACATATTTTCAAAATGAATCAATCGCAAACACCCAAAAAGTGACATACTAATTAAATTCATATTTCAAAGGACTTACTTTTATGTAAACATCAGTTTTCTATGAAATTTGGCTACATGAATAATGTTTTAGACGCTGTACGTTTTGGCATGCTCGGGAACAGTATTTTTTTGTTCAGTTTGGACTTGTTTAATTATTAGTTGATACTTGTTCTGTATAAATAAAGGGTATAAAACTGAGGAGACTTGCTTTATCTTCATCATCATCATCATTATCTTTTTCATCATCTTCGTTATTTTAATATCATATTTCTTAAATTTATAAAAAATACAATCAGTTGAAGTAAGCCTTTTTTTATAGACATCTTGGAAGAAAAAAGTGAAACTTCTCCTTTTTCCGACATGATTTTACTCCCAAGATCCTTTACAAGATATTTAAGAATATATTGGTGTGGTACGTAAAACATATAAAAAAATGCAATGTTACAATAAAAAATATCAAAATATCTTAAATATAGTTCGTGTCATGTAAAGCGTATAAATTCCAAGTTCATCGAAGCATGTATTACATGCTTGCACCGATATCAAATAAGTACATACGTTCAATAAATTTTTGCTTTGAAACTGAGCCTGTGTCACGAAACCTGCATCCAGGTAAGTTGTTCATGCGTTAATACTGCGAATTTTAATGTGAAATAGGGCTGGAGATTTCAATGATTAGACGAATGGTTTATTTATGTCTATGTGTAAACGAATATATCGAAGAAAATAACAATGTAAAGAAAAGTTAATAATAACTTCTTCAATAGTAGCAAAAATAACTTTGAGGTAATATTATTTATATTAATGCAAAAAAACACACTTTATTAATATTTTATATTAAATTTTATTTTATTTTCATATATATATATATATATATTATATATATATATATATATAATATTTATCTTCTCACTATATTATATTTATCTTTTAGTATTTTGATATTGCTATGTATTTGCTTTCCGCTTTATATTATTATATTTCCTTTTTTATATTTCATGGGCAATCACTACAGGTATGTCGTTAAAAAGTATTCATTAATTTAATATACAATATACCTTCATCATCATCACTCTTGGCACTACAACTCTTGGTGGGTCTTGGCCTCCTCAATAATCTTCTTCACTCATCTCGGTCTAGTGCCAGCTCTCTCCAGTTCCAAAGCTCTAAGGCAGAGATGTCTTTGAGGACGTTGTCATTCCATCTTCATTTTGGCCTTTCTAAGCTCCTTCGCCCTATTGGCCTTGAGTTCAGCAGGGACTTTGGTGCTTGATGCTCAGACATTCTCTCCACGTGACCCAGCCACGAAGTCTTCCCAGTTTTATAAATTTTGTGACGTTTGACTCCTTAAATAGAGTATAGAGCTCATTGTTGTAAGGTCTGCGCCAAAGTCCATTTTCTAGAACCGGTCCGAAGATATACCTCAAAATTTTCCTTTCAAAAACGTCCAGAGCTCGCTCATTCCTCTTAGTACCCACGTCTCAGCTGCGTACGTGAGCACTGGCCCAATAAGCATTTTGTACACTAATATCTTGGTGTTTTTGGACAGCAGTCTGGATTTTATCTGCTTTTGTAGGCGGAAAAGGCAGCGATTTGCGCTCACTATGCGCTTCTGGATCTCCTCTGTAGTGTTATTGTTGCTTGTTATCAGGGATCCTAGGTATATAAATCTTGGTACCGTTTCAAAATTTTGACTTCCACACGAGAGAGCATATTATTATAAAATCATTATATATACATAAAATCATATTTTATATAATCAATATTTAATTTTAATTATTATATTTCGGTCCCTTCAACCCTTCTGTCAAGTAAAATATATATATATATATAATATATATTATATAATATATATATATATATATGGTGGTTCAATAACTAATTATGAACTGATTTGGAAACAAATTTAAAGTATTTTTTTTTAAAAAAAGGATTTTTTTAATATTTAATTTGCTATCAAAACTCACGTTAATAGATAATTAAGATAAATCCATGAAACATGTTGATAAATCAGTAAATAGTTGTTTTAATCAAAATGTTTTCTTTTATTTATAAAAAGTAATTTATGTTGCTGAATTTGTTTGACTAATAATGTGATTGTATTGCTATATTATGCAATTAAAAAAATGAATTGGTCGTGAATCATAAAAATAGCAGGCGAGAGACTTAAATAGGTAACTAAAATCATATTAATGTACAAAGATAATCCGTATTCGAGAAAAATTGGCTGAAATATCGCGTTTTAATAACCATACACACTCGGAATTTATTTACATTAAATTTCACCCAAAACCTGCAGATGAGTTAATTAAATATATTTACATTACTCATTCATGAATTCAAGGAAATCATCGACTACAATTCGTTCGCTTGTAAGTCAACTATGCGTGGAGCTGACCACGTGCTTTTTCAATACGTTCGTGAACATATAATTTTCATTCACAGAGTTTCCTTTACAATTTATATAAACAATGTGGTACAATGATTTATAGAAATGATAGTACGTTTTTCACAATAATTACGGCGATATATATAATACTTTGTTATTATTGCGCTTTGCGACGTAAAATATTAAACATTAGAAGAGTGTGTTCTCTGTAATATTGTAAGCGTACGAGTATACTCTACGGTTGCATGTATACCGGAAGGGACAAATGGAAGCTTAGACAATTGAAGGTTTTTCTCAAGGTCTAATGAAAAAGATTTAACTCTTTCAGTTTATTTGAACTATTATATTTGTAACACAAATACTCAACAAATAAATATACTGTCTGCTTTAATCTAAAAATTTATATTTGGCGATTGTTCCCCAAAACGACAACGACAAAACTTCAGATTGCAATGACTGGTTTGCGTGATGATGTAATTATCGCTTCGACATCAAATAAACACGTCTTTTTAAAGAACATCCTGAACTCATAGAGGTCCAACATTACAATCCATGTATGTGTAACAAAATATTGATATACATATTTTAATTTAAAATGATTTATATGCTATTGCTGCACAACTATTGGGTGTTGAAAAGTGATATTGCACCATCGTATACACATAAAATACGGAATAATTTTCAATGACAAGAATGTATTTATAAATCCTATACAATTCACATTCCCCCAACTCAATATATTATTCTAATTAGAGTATGTAGATTCACAACTACTTTCCAAAGGGTCTCATCTAAAATTACGAAAGACTTAAATGTTAATTAAATAAGTAATTACACGCTCGTACATAAATACGTCCTGTCTATTTTTGAGTCGGGTTAGTAATCACCGAAAAGGCGGACCGTCATAATTCTATGTCTCGTCTATTTTTGAGTGTTGGGTTAACAATTACAGAAATGGATTTTTTATTTTCAGAATACGTTTGATGCGTTTTTGTCATACGCGTTTGAGTCAAAATCAACTAAAAATGTCGTATTTTGGAAGCAGGCGATGTATAAAGATTTACATTTTTTTCATAAGTTTCAAAATCATGTTACCTATAAATGTACAGGCTATGTTTCTTTTGAACTTTCTAATTCACTACAATACTATTTATAAAATATATATTGAGTTTTTTTTAAATAAATAATTCGCATTTGCGGCTTAACTTGTTTTACCGTGTACCTACCTACAGCATAAAATAACAAATTTGAATTTAAACACAGTCGAAACTCAATACTACGTGCATGATTCACTGGAAACAATGGAAACTATAATAATTTTGATACGTAACGCACATGTAAAGATAAGATGATTAAGTAAATTTTTTGTGCAGAGCGTATTCCTCTTGGAGAAAAAATGTACTGAAAAATTCTATTGCTTTACAAATAATACTTTATTTATTTATTATGACACAATGAGCAAGCATTCTTCTGGCGTAAGTCTATTCATGGTGAAATTGCAAACCTGAGCAAAAATCAGTGTCGGTTGTCAATTCCAAAAACAAACCTCTAAGGGCTGGTTGCTTCGACATGGTTTTTAATAACCTTTCGTAAAAACATTAGATTTTTACGAAAACGGGTTGTTTGTTTGGTGGAAAACGCAAAATTAGATGGTTTAACGAAAGATTACTATAAACCATGTTGATGCCAAAGGCCCTTAAAACACCCTCACACACTAATGGAATAAAATTATCTTTCCAGTAAAGTCAATATCATGGCCACTACCACGATTTTTATGTGTTAGTTTCATTTTAAAGTTCTACAACTACAACAATGTTTTTATTTATGTATTTATCCCTCATCACCCACAAGAATTTTAATTATTTTTGGTGAGGTATAGCATATAAAAAAAACCGAAATCTTAAGATTTGCTAGTTATCATTGTTATAAAAGAATCATAAAATAAATTATATGTATTATCTATTCAATAAATAAAATAAAATATAAAAATATATTTATTCCATATATAATTTTTGTTTTTACTGCTTTTTTTTAATTTTCCCTTTAATCTGTTTTGTCCGCAGTTCTGTCCTCTGGAGCGCACGGAAAAGCAATCCCCGGAAGTACCAGCGTCAATGCCTCCCTTAGCGAGAAGGCCCTTAACTTGTGCGGAGCCAACTTCTGTGTGGTGGCCAACCACGGCAATGATAACCTGGAGAGACCTCCGGATGCGGAGATTTATGAGATCTCTTCCATCTACCTGGCCTGCGTGCTCATAGCCGTTGCCATGATGGCGCTGCTGGTCGACCCCCTCTCCAGGTAAATTATTATTATCCATTACAATATTATTTAAAAAGTGAATATTGCATCGAAAGAAACGGTCTTAATTGTGATGTAAATCAAAGAGTAATTCAAGTGCATAATAATCATGATTTATGTGAGGGGTATAAATGCAAAGGTAAGTAATATCCAAAAAAAAGTTTTAAATGCAATCGCCGAGGATAACTAATTTTTAATGTTCTGAATTCGACATTTTATAGGAAAAATACAAATCACTATTAAAATCAAATACAGCAATGTCCCCTTCAACCAATCAAAATATTACAAATAACCAACTGTTTAATTACAAGTCCTATTAAGATAAAAGGTGAACTACGTTAGTATAATATTTCATAGCCGACTTATTTAAGAAATATGTTTCCTTCAAGTGGCCAAATATCACGAGAATTATAGAAATTAATTAATTTTTTCTATCATTCTAATGATGTTTTTTCAAGTAGCATTAGAATTATAGAAAATAAGGAAGCATTATATTTCTTAAATGGATTGGTTTTGAAATAATTAACTCGAGTTGTTTTGTACAAAGTTATTTACAAAATATTTTGAGTTTGTCCAAATTTTTCAAGAACACAGTGCTGGATTTTATCTCAGGGGGACATCATTAATCATGATATATTATAGACTATATATAGTCTCAAATTTTTTTGTGGGAAAGTAGGTATGGAAGATTTTTTTAAGTTTATATATATTTAATATTTTTCACAGGCTTGCGACCTATCGTTCGGCTGTCTTAAGTAATCACTTTACACAATGTAACATTCACCATTTCCACCCGTGAAAGAATACCACATCAATCAAATTTTTGGAAGTTGTATATATATTTAAGTTTTACAACCCGTTTCACATGTGTGTTGTAATTATCACAAACGCCACCGGCGTCCAAAGCTTTTTCATTCCCCTAATCAAATATAGATGTTAATATTAATTTTTAATTTATGAAACCACAATATTACTGCTCCGAATATTAAAAACATATATAAAATTAAAATAAGTTGTTGGTTACAAATAAAGTTTCTTCTATAAATGAATAAAGCATCTTCTAAAAATAAGTTTTCTTTAAGTCTTGTAAAAATAAAAAAAATAAAATTAATGGCTCGACATGGGTAATCTACAAATTAGCCAGTATTTGTGAAAATATTAATGTTACAATTTTTATTCAATACGTTTAGTTTAAAAATGGGTAAAATATTAATGTTTTGAAATACTTTATCAAATTATCAAATTAAAGTTTCAGAAAAAGAACTGAAATTCATTTAGGTAGGTAGTATTAGTTAAAATCACATAAAAAAACTTTTGAAACAATCAATTTTTCCCAATACACTGTCACGGAATCGTGGCGGTGGGAGTAAAATCAAATGCTTGAAATTAATTAAAAAAATATTTAAGACCGTCATTATCACATTTCATCAAGTCACTGGATACGAATTTAATTAGAGCATTATTATTTAATTCACAATAATTTCGTACTAATCACTCGTCTGTGAAACACTTTATACTCATCTTAGAATATTCACAAGTTCGTGGTCGCACATATTTCCATACGCTCTATAAGTATTTTCTTAATTTATTGTAATTGATCGCACTAAATCGTCGCTTCGCTTTTGGTTTTGCTTTATCTGTGGTTTCGCCAAAATGTCACTACAAAATTGATTGTCTCGATGGCGTCCTTCCACTTACATATATTCATTTTCGGGTTTCCAAATGTTTCGCAAATCTAATAGTTTATTCCAGTAGTAGTAGTAAAATGTCCAGAGTTCTGCAAATTGCTCGATTATGTGTTATTCTTTCCGTTTATTTAGTCTCGTGAGAGTATTTTACTATTCACATGCCTATGTGATGGGTTAGAAGCAAAAACTATTTTCAAATTGACGAAATTCAGATAAATTAAAATTTTTAAATTGATATAACCTGTTTTATATAGTAACACTACGTTCTTTTACATAGCGCTATAAATGGTTTACCTGTAAATATACCCTATTGTATGGTTTATATTATGCTGGACTTTTTGGAGGAAAACTTTGCTTCTTTGCTGAAAAAATTTCAAATCCCTTTATTTTGCCTAGATAAAAATAAATAAATGAGAATAGTAATTTTTGTACAAAAATTCATTGTTATATTTTTTGCTAGAAGTAATTTCTTTTGCTGGTTGGAGTAAGTAGTTCTATTACAGATAATTCTGCGCTAATGCGTGTTTAATACACCTATTGTACAAGTGATCTAGATATTATGCAATATTTAATTGAAATTACAATTATACATTTTTAGTGACACATCACTATATACACTGGTGTACACTATATATGTAATATATTTCTGAATTTTTGATATTGACACTGTAATTTCGTTTTATCAGATTGAAAAATATTTTTAATTTGACATTACGAAAATATATGCTCGATATCTCTACAAACGACAGCGATTTAGAATTATGCATAATTAATTTTTGACATTGAGTGAGGCACGGATAACTATGACTATGCATAACATACCTGAGGTGAATTTTGGTCTATTTTGCCGTTGTGCGTGTTGTTATTTACTTTTCTTGGTATGAAATATCTTAGACGCTCAACAACACGTATGTATGTACTGCGTACATTTATATGGCTAGGCTATTCGTGTTAAGATACTAACATTCCCAGTGGCTCTCAATCCGAGGGCCGTTACTGTACCACGATACAAGATTTAATCATTAAAAATGATCTGATTAAAAAGTATTTTTTAAATGTTGGCTTTCATTGGTATGGATTATATTCAATTTAACTAAATATATATTTAATCTATAATACCTTAAAATTATACATGTACCTATACAATTTTTTAACGAGTTTTTTTTTTTACTAAATTAATTAATCAATTAGAAAGACATACAGAAAAATCAAATCCACGAAAAAATATGTGGCTGCTACCGGGATTCGAACCACGGATCTCCTCCTATCCGGGGCAGGCGCGTTATCCAATTACGGTATAGCGGCCTTGTAAATTTGAATATATCGATCTTATATGTAAGACTCATTTATTCTTTTTACTATTACAGTTAAATTGTTTGAAGGATATTTTACAAACAACGAGTGTCTATTTTTCATGGCTTTTATCTTTTTAATGAAGTATTAAAATCAATAAATTATATTGAAGATTTAAGGTTAATATTATAGCCCTTCGACCAATTTGGCAATTGAAATAAAACTGATATTTTATATGAATCGTGTAGATGCGTAAAAATTCATATAACATATAAAAAAATTAAGTAATATAAGCAGTAGAAAATAAGAGTATTAAGAAAATAAAATAAAAAACTAAATTAGGCGCTAGGTATACGTAAAATAAATAGTAAAATAAACAAATAAAATAAACAGTATAAAAATACAGAACAATTTAAGTAAATTAGAAAAAAAATAGTAATATTATATGCATACATACATACAGTGTTACATGTAAATGTATATTAATGTGGAAGCATTACATTTAGTTATCACCCTATTTCAGAGGACATTGTAATTAAAAAAAAATTTTTTTTTCGATTTTTCCTTGTTCATTTTTTAGTCTGTCCGGTAGGTACTTTGTTTAATATAATAGTTTAGGAATTATGTACTATTTAGTTCGGTCCCCGCAAAGGTCGATTGTTTTATGCTAGTTTCTTATTTATAATTCGTCGTGTTGTATATATCTATGTTGTATTTTTTTTAAATCTGTCTGCGTATACTTTCAGTGTCAGTTTGAAATGAATGTTTTGTTACACATTAAGTCGAATTTTACACTTTTTAAATAACTGTCAGGCTGGTCCATACATATCACCTGCATTTAATAATTTGGATGGATCATTTCGGAAGTTTCGGAAAATTCCTAATGCGTAGTTTGAGAAGCACAATGGTATAGAACTTCATCAATGAAAAAACCTTCGCAATATCGGTCAGCATTATCATAAAGTGCAATACGGACTTGATAATTCGTTCTTTCTGTTGTAAAGAGAATCTTTGAATACCGCTGCTCTGTAACGACCGTATCTATTAATGTTATTATTTGATATGACAAGAAGATTATTAAAGCGTTTACGCTGCTTACTTTTTAATCCGCTTATAAATTGACACAAAAACTTTTTATTCTGATGCACGCTTATTTTAAAAAAGGTCAATGTCAACTAACTACGAGACGTTTATTAAAGAGTAATTAGAAGCTAAATGGGATCCAATGGCTTTTCCATACATCGCTGATATCACATCGCACGTAACGCAAAGTGCCGAGATCACATCACTCGGTACATAAAGCACCACACAACAATATGCAATTATTTCAATTAAACTCGTTAACAATGAAGTTTTTCTTATAATGCGAAGCAAAAACACAAGCGCAATATCTGATTTCACTTTTAATTAACGGATTATATTGTTGCCGGTTTCAACCATTATTTGTTAAAATACACAACAAGGTAAGACCGAACACGAAAAGTCCGAAAACTTCGGAAGACAATCGAAATCAATTCTCTTTAATTGTAAGTAATGTTTTTTTACATTCTATACTAAATTATCTTTAGAATACAAAAATGTTACAAGATTTCAACGGATGTCTCATGTTCTATTGTGTTTTTGTTAATGCAGGCAGTTGCAAAAAGTAAACAACCAAAGTAGAATTTTTGAAAGAATATTTTCCAACAGATTCCGATGAAACTCTTCTCTCGACAATATAATATTTATTTACAGTATTGATTGATATAAAAGTTACCGTAAGTAGTAATGGTTTGCGTTCATTAATTTTGTACTCATGACTTGTAATAAAAATGTCAGCGGAGGTATTGTGATCTGATACCAAATTATATATTATACACCCGCAACCGAGCAAATTATACTATTCGCGGTATACCATTGTTTGCAATGTTATTGCAATCTGCCGGTTGAATAACTGGGTAAATAAATTGAATTCAATAACTAGGTAAATAGATGTCATCCGATGATTTCTCAATTGTGTAGCACATATACGTTGGAGCATCAAACACTGAATATTCTGTCTTCTGTGGCAGTGTTATTATACCACGCATTCGTTTCTCTCATTTAATCATTTGTCATTGAAACAATGTACAACAGAAGCCGACGTATCATTGTCATATTAGTTATCTAACCGTAGCAGGACATGTCGATAGTAATTGTTGTTTAATTCTAGATTTCAATGTCAACACAGAAAAAACAACAACCAGTCATTGGAAATGACAATAAAACGAGAGCGTATCCCGTTCAATTCAGAGAAAAAATCTTTACAATCCAGCGTTTACTTCGTCTGTGGGACAATGGTGAATGACAGCTTTGTTGCGGGCGCAGAGTCTGAACCGAGTGTTACGGAGATGAGCTTAGCTTGTTTTCAGAGGAAACATTCAGATGCTGCAACTAAAATAAGGAACGCCGTGGTTAAAGATTGATTAGAAATAGCATCGGGAAAACAATAAATTCTTGTAAAATACCCTCCAATCTTAAAAATAATAATTTACTTAGATGAAACTCTATCTACAAGAAGTAACGATATTACAATGTTAATATTATTATTTGTCCAATTATTCTGTCCACTTTTTTCCTAGGAAAACAATATAGACTGCAAATTATTCTAGAGAATAGTAACCGAGCGTTTCGTGTCATACAATAACTTTAAGTGTAAGCACCAGAATGACAAAATAACTATATAATTATATCAACGTAATAACGATAGTCATAATTTATTTAATAATTTGTAGAAAAGATGATGGGTTTCGTAATTATGACTATGTAACACATTGTGAGCAACCTTCGTTTTCGCACAATAAATTAACATTTTGTTTACGTTCTATTGCATTTTAAAACTTAGCTCCTTGCAGGTTTGCTCCAATATAATGTTCAGAAAAGTTCGTGACAGTCGAGATTTTGGATGATTTCTCTTCATCAAGATGTTCAGAATAAAGTCACCTCCTTGAATCCGAAGTCAATCTAACTTAACTTATCCATTCTAACTCATCGCGCTCTATTACCTAACAATACCTCAAACTTATCAGTTTAATTAAATCGATATTTCTATGCAAAAATCTCGTTCCTCGTTAAATTTTTAACATGTAACTGTATCTTAGCCGGTACAATACACATTAAGTCGAATTTTTCCCTTAAAATAGCCAAATTAATTAATATTTAATAAAATTTAATAACGAATACCCTTAAAATAGTTTAGTTAATTATAAAAAAAAGTAACAACATATCGTCTTTAATTGCCAAGAACGAGATCATACATAGAACAAAACTCTTCGTACAAGTCATTTGCTAAAAATGTCAGAATTTCGTTATTCGTTCATTTTTAAAAGTGACGTGTATCTCTCTTAGATTAGATAGATAGATATTAGATATAAATCTCCTGTTTAGAAGAGGAAGACCGTCTTCATCAAAAGTAAGCAAAGATTATAGTTTATGTAATGACAATAACCAACGAATAATAGAGGAGCAAGGGATATAACACTAAAATTTAAATAAACGAGAGTATTATTTCTGAGCCTTCATACATGTGTTTCAAAGCTAGTAGCAAAAATTTTACATTCGGATTCCTGCCTTAATTATGATTTACGAAATTTTATTTTTCTGTCTCTGCGATATAACTTAAAGTATCAGTGTAATAATACGATGTCGTGACAAGGAATTAGTTCCTTTCTGACTTTGTGCTATTTAGGAGATGTAGTCAATTCAAAACTTCATTCCACAGTAACTCTCAATATTTAACTAACAAATAATTTTTGTACGTAAAACTGAATACATTTTAAAATGTTCAAGCAAACATGACCAATGGTTATGAAGATATGCAATATCAAATGTGTATTTTTTAAAAAAATATTTCTGACTTATTTTTTGCAAAAGGTTGTTACAATACCCTATATCGATTATGAAAAATTCCTTCGCTCCGATACAACTCAAATAGAAATAAATACCTTGAAAAAATATTCTATTTGAAATATTTGCAAGGTTGTTATCATTTTATTCGACTTGTTTCATATTCATATACATAATCGGTATAATTAACTGAAAAAATATTGAAAAATCGGAAAATTGAATAAAATAAATATTGAAATATTGAAAAAATGCAATCTTTGATATTGAATATCTCCATAACTATTGATATTAGGCCATGGTTGCTTGAACATTTTCGACTCATTATCAAGGCAGGAATCGGCCTGCAAAGTTTTTGTTACTAGAGCCACCCTGTAGGTATATCAAAACTCGTAAAGGAAACAAGAAAAAATAGAGAGAACGTTTATGACGTGCGATTGAATATTTAATTATGTCTACACCTTATACATATAAAAGATACACAAAACTTCTTGATTATTATGAATTGTGGGAATTAACTATAATAACACACTTGGTATGTCAAAATGAGAAAAACCCATAAAAACATTTAGAAAAAGTCATTTTATGACTACATCATAAAACACATCGTTTTTCGCGATTACGGAAAACGTAAGTTTTTCAAACACGATACGTCTTATTTTTTTATAGAAAAATTGGGTTTTTTGCACATCTGCTGAAATAAACACAGTACATTTTACCTTTGCATGATCACAAGGTGAACACAACGAATAAATTCATTATGAAAAATCATAAACTGTCGGCTGTACATAAATGTAAAAAAAATTGATAAAAATATCAGCAATGGAATATATTGAAAAAGTCTTGCATATTAAGATTTATAAAGTATCCCTCTCATAATTTGTGGAAGAAAATGTTTTGCATAGGTGATACAAAAGTATTCTAAAGTGAAGAGGTTGTGTCCAATACAAATTAATACTTATAGGTACATATGATTGGAAAACCTTGCATGCACTTACGGTGTTAACTAACTAATTTTCTATCAAGCCGTCCTCTAATATTTAATTTATCTGATCATGACCTAATACGTTCCATATGACCAAACCATTTGGTGTAGCTACAAAAATTGCACAAAACATCTAAATGGTATCAATTTTTTTTTTTGTATTAATTCGCTTGAGTTAATAGATTTTTGCGTGTGCGTATATTTATAGTCCAGTTACGTGAAACAATTAAGATTATTTCATCTAACAGGTAACATACAACATTAAAAATAAAAGCACTACCGTTACAAAACCATCTGATAATGATTAGATATTTTATCCAAGGAGGGTGAAACAGCCTCTAAAAAATTTTTCCAAGATCGGAACCATATCACACTTTGGATTGACATTACATATGTCTGATTTTTTCAATCTAGGTGATGGAATCCCCCATGGGGCCTCGCATAGGATATTACCGGATGTTCATTTTTTCCATGGATTCTCAAATTTACATTGGTTTGGCAGAAACATATCGCGGACAATGGCGGACAGTCGATTGAGTAATCGTATTGACCAACGGATTTGACACGTATAGAACACGCAGTAACCGGATTTTTCGTTAGAGAGTTAATGAGGATCATGTCATAGTCACGTTGGTTGAAATTAATAAGCAGCGTACGTATTGACAGGTCAAATTGTTTGCTAATAGCAATATTACAATTGAACCGCGATTGCATTATATTGCTCGTAAATAAAAATTGACAAAGGTCATCCTTTGGGCTTTACATTAAAAGGCTGATCAGCTTCAGGTTTGTTTGCCTCTGGAGAGTGTTTTTTCTGCTCGTTATCACGACGGGTGTTGACTTAATGCACCACTCTGTTTAGGTAGGTTGTTACTTGTGGCTTTTTCTGGTTTTTATTTCCCATAGATAGATTATACCTACCTATTGCTGGGGAACAGGAGATTTACCGTTCGTGGAGGAAAGGAGCTGAGTCGCTTTATTTTAAAACTCATTTAAAATTCTCTCGAAAGTCTTTACGTCCTGTATTTAAAGACACATTTAAATCTGTCGCTGGTGGACCCTGGCATTTTGGATATTCGTATAATACTTTCTCCTCTCCGTCGGTTATCTTTGACATGATTACGGACTTAACCTAACCAAATCAATCTATACCCAAAGGTTAAGGTAATGCTGAGGTCACTTAACTAACATAACTAAACCGTAAAAAGTGGGCGAAGTAATAGGAATACAATATCAATATTTCAATATGAAATCATTTCCAAGTCCTCCCCGAATTTCAAAAAAGATATATAAATAAATAAAAATATAATATCAAATTGAAAATAAAATTAAATACTTAATTTTACCAAGTTATTACTATACATTCGTTGATTAGTTTCTGCATCACAAAAGACTGCATCAGTCATATTACATCATAAGTGGTTTAAAACGAAGTATTTAATTTTATTATAAATTAAATATAATGTCAAGCCAAAAAGAGTTTTCTTACTTTGAAATTTTAAATATACCTAATATCGCACATGATAAAATAAAACCTCGTAAATCACTTCACAGGGGAGGCAAAAAACTGCATAATACTTAAATTCTTTACAATAAATAGAATACGAGGAATTGTATTAATGAAATAAGAGACACAAATAATTGTGTTTCAGATAAAAGCATTTTCCAGATTACATATCTACACATTTTCAAGACAAATACACAAAAAAAGTTGATTTTGGTATGCGGTATGCAAAGTATTTTTTTATCATGAGCGATATATAATTCGCGTTTTCCAACACACACATTATAATAAATGTTTTTACATTTATTATAATGTGTGTGATATCATCATGAATCACGAATATTTAATACAAAGATGAACTTATGAAGTAAATTTCAACAATTAATTATGGTCTCGTAGAACTCTTTTAAAATAATATGTGAGAGAAAGTTTCTCCAATCATATTGAATGTTTTTATAAACAAGAAAATCCAGGCATACTCAATAAAATTCAGTCACTACGTTTATATTAGCTTCACCTGTTCGTTTGTCTGGACGGAATCTTATAATCGATATTTTTAAAATCAGTTAATTTTTTTTAAATGAAACATTATAAATTCCGTCATGTACCCTTGTGTTCTCTTCTTTTTCATCGGAATTTGGTCGCGCTATATTGGGCGGTCTTCTTGTATGGCCTTCATCTATAGTATCTGGTTATACGAAATTTTATTTTTCTGTCTCTGCGATATAACTTAAAGTATCAGTGTAATAATACGATGTCGTGACAAGGAATTAGTCCCTTTCTGACTTTGTGCTATTTAGGAGATGTAGTCAATTCAAAACTTCATTCCACAGTAATTCTCAATATTTAACTAACAAATAATTTTTGTACGTAAAACTGAATACATTTTTAAAATTTAAATGTAATTATTTAAATCACTTAATGATTGGAATTATGACGCGACATGCAATCTACTCAGTCGTAACGCAAAATAATTTAATAACAATATTTTTATATGTCTGTTTCGAGAATTCCTGAATTTGTCAATTAGTGAACAAATCCAAGAATCGTATTCTCAGAACATACATATAAAAATATTGTTAAAATATATAATGGTCTATAAAAAGAGTTAAAAATTGAAAAAACTGATTTTCAGGCATATTCTAGAGTATATGTTAAGTAATTCGAAAGAATATCGTATACATTAAAAAAAATATTGTTTAATACTCCACTTAAAAATTATAGAGGTATCACTACCAGCTGCGAAACCTATGTTTACCAGTTCATGAGAAAAGACTACAGATGTCTCTGACATAGTCCAATCCAATATATGGAAGGTTCCATAATTTGGAACATACACAGAACTTTAAAAAAATTTATGTGGATGTTTTTACGATAGATTGTGTAGAGTGATCACTTAAGCCAGCTCATATAGGTTGTGAGCCCTGGGCTATCGTATAAGAGACTTCCATACACGTCTCTCATATAAATATCTTCTTTTCTGTGAGACTTCTATAATTTACCTTAATTAATTTATTAACACCATCTTTTAAAACCGTAATAATTAATTTCATTAAAATTTTGGATTCTATATAGTATTTTACCGGTTACCAATAATTATTAATAATTCGTTAGATATGTACATAATGAGGCAGAAAAAATATCTTATAAGCTAATTGATCTACAGAAAATGAAATTGGCAAAAAGCTTGTTACCGTATTTCAGATAACCTCAGTAATAATAATTGTAGTTTTCGGGTTTTCACGGCCATTCATAATCTTCTGTGTACGTTCTCGGGCTAATCTGCCACGCGTATTCGACCTCTGATCGACGTTTCGGGGTCGAAAATTGCAGGGTCTATCATCAGGGCCGATGTCGCTGTTGAGAGGTGTTGGTATTTATTTTAACACAGATTATTATCAAATCGTTAATGACCCTGTTCGGCTGTCCCAGCGTGACATTAAATACATTCAAATCAAAATAGTATATGGCAATCCGGGTAATAACACGTTCACGAATAAATTTTTTACGGAATGCGGAATACGTTTCGTTTAGAAAAGCGTATGTCAGCTTATAGTACAAGATCCTGACTAAGATCGATCTTCACCCATCTGTTTACCGAATGAAGTATATTTTTTAGCAATCATAATACATTAACAAACATATTGCGAACGGGATGCCTGGTGAAATTAAACGAAATTTTATTTTAATCCAATCCTGAAAACTTGTAGTATGGACCAGAAAAATATAGGCAATCCAACCGTTTCTTGTTCCTTATGCTTCCTACTCAGAATCAATATTGATTTCGTTTGGTTAAAAAATGAGTGAAAAAGTTAAAATAAAATGTAATACATTCATTTTAATTAAAGGTAGGCTTGACTTAATTTCACGTGGCAACCCGCAATATGTTTGCGGGTTCGCAATATGTTTGTTAATGTTTTATGATTGCTAAAAAATATATTTCATTCGGTAAACAGATAGGTGAAGGTCGACTTTCGTGCCTCGTGGCGATATGGTGTTGATATATTTCCGAGAATTTTGGAAATTATTGATCTCATTTAAATGTGAAAAATGTTTCACTATCTATCCGTAAAAGTGTTTGAAATTTTGTTTTCATCTAATATTTGTTCTGTTTTTTTTTGTACGTTCTGATATATGTGGCTCATTTCCGATACGTTGACATTAATAGTCTACGGTTGTGACATAGACGCATTAAATACAACACAAATCGACTTTTTTGCCATCGTATAATTACGTGTTTATGCGGATGTGCATTATTATCTTCGGGAAATTATTTAATGACGTATGGAACCCCATGGTCTTTGGGATATATTTTCGTTAAGCCTTGATTTGTTGATGCAAAAAATATCGTTTGTGTATATGGAGTAACTTGCGTAGCTAACATTACTTCATACTCCTTTGTTACTTTATTTTTACAAAAGGAAATGATTTATTTGTGTTTATTCCTGCTATTTAATTATAATACACATTTATAAGCTTATTATAATTATATATATATATAAATTATAACATATAAAATAACGGTTTAAACGCCACCTCTAAATACATCGAACGTATTTTTAGAGGAATAATTAGGTTAGAACTGTCAAAAGTGCCATAAAAATTACGTGAGATGTTTTAAATATTTGGTTGATACATAATTATCGGCCGTTCTTTAAAAATTATGTCATGACACAACCAAAAATGAAAAAAATCCAAATATATAATATAATATGTATAATTGTCATTCGGAAGCGTAGTCACACCATCAACGTCAGTTATAGTTGCCGGCAAACTTCTTGGACATTTTTCGGCGTAGTGGGGGCACAGAAGACAAATTTTGGGTCTTGTTGGTGAATGGTACACGCGCAAACTCTCCTGCACTACGCTGAAAAATGTTCAACATACCTGCCGGCATCTGTACCGGCTTCCTATTTGTTTGGAAGACGGTCAATTCCCCGGGAAAAGAGTGTCCTAGTTGTGCTATTTTCGTCCTTTTTCAGAGCAGATGGAAGGGTTTGGTCATCAAAATCCTTTCCCGACTTGCCGTCTAAGCTGGTATCGCCAACTTTGAAGCAAACAAACCACCCTCGGCATGCTCCTTCGACTAAAACAGCCACACTCAACTCGCGGCCCGCCAAGATTTTATATGCGACCCGAAACACATTTACTATCAGGAACGTGATTAAAAAATCTGGTATTGTAAGTTTTCAATATCTTGAAATACGCGTGAAAAAAAGTCACCCCTTTCTGTCATTTTAAAACCGGAGATTTGTATGGTTTAAGAGTGAATTTGTTATTTCAACCTTTATATCAACCACAAATAGTTTCAACCACAGAGTGTAAGTTTTGTGCTTTTTCTGTAATTTTTTAGCCATCTTCATCCATTTCAGTAAAATCTCCTGTGCATTCCACATTCATCCATTTCAGTAAAATCTCGTGTGCCAGTGTGTCGCATGTTTTTTTGAAATTTATAAATATTATTCCTACTTTTTTAATCATTAAAATAATTCACACAATATTTTGAGCATGTCCAAACCTTTTTATTTGTATTTTGAATGCATCATGCCTTTACGGTTTCCTGTTACAATGTGGTCTATGCAACTCTGGATGTTTTTTTTTTATAATTTCGTCCCCTCTTACGTCTGTAATGTGTTGGAATCTGTACTCATAAATGTTTTCGTATGCGTTTATTAATCTATTGTTTTTGTTGAGTCGCCAAACAAAAATAAACACTTGGATATAGGTACTTACGTTAGTTTTGACTTTTATTTTTTCCATTATTGTATGAGTAGGTAGATAGATATGATGAAAATAAATTTCATATAGGGAAATAAGCTATTGTTAATATTTGAGCTGGTATTATCTGGTATGCTGATAAATGATAAGTATTATTATCATTATGTTATAGTTAACAAAATATTTGTTGTTTAATCAAGTGGCGGCGCTCTAATCTTGAATCATATGGGTTTCAACCAATACTGTTTTTCCCTATACGATTTTTTCTCGCCGTATTAGTATAATATGGCCCGCGTAACTTAGTAAACATGTAGGTGTGTAGCTTGAAGAAAAAAAGGGTTGAGTACCGCTAGTCTAAAAGATGGTTGAGATCACAAAATGATTCAGCATTTCTGCAGCATAATGTATCTCATAACAGAGTATCTCATAGCTAGTAGCAAAAACTTTACAGGTAGATTCCTGCCTTGAAAATGAGTCGAAAATATTCAAGCAACCATGACCTAATAGCAATAGTTACGGAGATTCGCTATATCAAAATTTGCATTTTTTTTCAATATTTCTGATTTATTTTTTGCAGTAAGTTGAATTACCATTACAGATATTTATTTCGATTATGAAAAAATCTCCATAACTATTGATATTAAGTCACGGTTATTTGAACATTTACGACTTATTATCAAAGCAGGAATCTTCCACTAAAAAGTTTTTACTATTAGCTATGAGACACCCTGTACATGTATTGTTTTTGATGTGCAATTTAATTTTCTAACTGTATTGAAGAATTATTTTCTGAAAAACGTCAATTAAATGATAAATTCAAATAAAAACTTCGCAAAAAATATCGCGGTTAATTAAGCATCAACCTAAAATACAATGATTATTACTTTCTTTCATAATAAATATTAGATATCGATCTAAGGTGACAAAAAAGCTATCTAGTTCGGAACAGGTATTTCTATATATCTAGCAAGGTAGGTAGTGGCCGCTATATATTATGCTATATTTATATGTATTACGTGTTTTAAAATTAAATGTTTTTTGTCCAATAACCGCTGACTTATCAATAATGAAATGAAATTTAAAAAACATCACGGAAATTGACATTTACGTAAGAAGAAATCATGACTTTTTTATTGTATTTGCGAAAATCGGTGTAGTTAGGTTGTTTTGTGTTCCAGTGTAGAGTAGTTTTCGATTTTTTTGATAATTGATTATATTTTCTACACTACCTATCTAACTGTGTGGGCACACTAGCTGTTCGGCCAGTGACTAGCGTACTGAACGGTAAGTCAGCGAAGAAGATTGCTAGTTAATTTATAAGTTCCCGTACCAACTAAGCTTTATTGAAAATTAATTATTTTTGATAATTGATTATATTTTCTACACTACCTATCTAACTGTGTGGGCACACTAGCTGTTCGGCCAGTGACTAGCGCACTGAACGGTAAGTCAGCGAAGAAGATTGCTAGTTAATTTATAAGTTCCCGTACCAACTAAGCTTTATTGAAAATTAATTATTTTTGAAGTTTACGATTATTGTTCACTAATCGAATACAATAGTTAATTAGCCTTTTCCTGCGATAATGACGGTGGGGCAGTACGGAAGTAATCGAAAAACAATACTTTAATACTTATCACTGTACAGCCAGTAGTGGCCTGGTGGTGTAGAATTCACAAGTCGCGCCTAGTGTTATGTTGGTCGCTGGCTCGAGCCCCATACCAGGATACCAACAAATTAGTCCGATTTTCATAGCACAGGCTTTTAGTTTACTTTGAAAATAGTAATAATATTGAAGCGACACGTATTCCGTGTTCGCATCTCTATTTTATTAAAAAAAAGAGTTTTTATGAGGTAAAAAAACGTGGTCAGGGCATTTCAAGCGTCCTTCCAAAATATAACATATGTGCGTGGGGTATAAAAGCAAAGGCAGCAATATCAAAGAAATTAAAAAAATAATTTGAATGAATGAATAATGAATCACTAATTTAAAATTTTCTGAATGTACTAATTTTACTATCTGTCCCTTCTAAAATCATGATTCCTTTAAATTTTAAGGCTATGTTTCCTATCAAATCTCCAATTCAGTACCCACATATATATAATTTTTTAAATAGAGATGCAAACACGGAATACGTGTCACATCAATATTCTTACTATTTTCAATCTAAGCTAACGCTATGAAAATAGGACTAACTTGCTGGTCTGGAGTGAGATTTGAACCCGCGACATTTGGATCACGTCTTACATATGGACACTCAAATAGATAACTATTGATTATCAAATTAGTTGAAAACGTTAAATTAGTTACCTCTATGTTAGCTTAATAATATTTTCATATTTTATTATCCGTTGTGATAATGGACCCTGCAGTGAGATAAAAATCGTCGTCGGCCACAAAATACGTAGAATAATGGAAAAATATCCTAGAAAACACAAACCAGAAGGTTCCGAATGGCGGTGAAAACCTAAAAATATTTATGTATATCACATGGTTTGGTCTAGAGGAATGAAACAGTGAGGAGAATGATCGTGAATAAAATATTGAATAGGTGAATAAAATATATATAGCGGCGAGTATTGAAGGCGTAGGAAATAGAGAAAACCTTGGAGCTAGTGGAGAAAAGAAAAAATCCAAAGAGCCTGTGAAAATAGATGAAAATAGAAAAGGCAAGGCCTCTTCTCTCTGCGAGAAACAGTTAGAGGTAAGTTAGTTAGATAGACATTTGACAGGTGTTAATTTCACAGAAAAAATTGGGTACATTTAATTATTTATTTATTTCAATATACGGCACAGAAGTACCTTTTGCATAATAATATATACAAGAAATCTAAAGAGTAGAATAGCAAGAAATTACAAAATTGGCAACATAGTATAGATAGTTGTTTAAAGTTATAACAGTAATTTAGAAAAAGGAGGTGTGAAGTATATAAGATAAAACATAATTTAGAAAAAGGAGATGTGAAGTATAAGTATAAAAGTATAAAATATATAAGTATAAAAGATTAAACAAATAGGTATAATAATTTGTTTGCGATTGCTTTATGAATTCAGGATGTAAAGCTTTTAGGAGCAAATCTTTATATTGTGCTTAACTGGATCTACGCGCGTTAGAAGTTATACTTCTTTGACATAGATAAAAACACGTGCTATATCGTATACATGGCTGTTTCATATATTCCAACTCAAGATATACAATAAAAAGTAGAATTTCCATCGTAGTTCTCCATCAACAGGTTAAAAATCTAAAATACAATTTAATTCAATACCCACGTACCGAATTGCATTTTGCTTGTAAAGAAATGAGAAAATGAAACTACGCAAAAAATTCAGTCGTCATAATGACACATTATGAATTAGATCATTATGAAAACTACACAAGCAATAATTAAAAAATAGACAACACTAACAGCGCCCGGAGCATTTGCAATTTTCAAAACACCAATTTCAGACAACTTGATGTCGTCACACTTTTTTTTCACAACAGTTTCTTTGGGTTGAATATCAGTCTGGAAACCGCCATATTAACTTTTGATTGGCGAGTATAAATATTCCGTTGTATACGATACACACACTTTTTACTCTATTTTACTAAAAATCCACTCCCAACCCGTAGAAAGAATCAAAATTTTTATTCATCTTTACGATTAGGAATAAAATGATCGAAAGGGTTGCGATTATCATTGAGAAATGATACCTTTGTAAACAAAACTTCTGCATTGTCTATAACTTGGTCTGCTGCGATATATGCGGTTAATTAACTCTACATGCTTTTCAGAAATAGCCACACTATTTTAAATAAAAATTTTAAAATTGTATTTGATCAACCGTTTGCGAGATTTAATAATTAATAATTGAAATATTATGCAAAACTATAACGTTTGTATGTCAATTGTTTCCACGTATTTAATTTAAGTTTTAGTGTAATTTTTGTTATGTTCCAGTACTGTTTGGATTAGGTAAATCTGGAAATATCCGATTGAAACCAGGTCTATTCAATGAATAATCGAAGTGTCGTTTTGCGTATTGAATACTGTTCTACGCGTAATTATTTTGCGTGTATTGAATTTAACATGAATTTATTTTTAAACAAATCTGACGTATCAATTAGGAAGGTACGCATAAAAAAGTATCAGTTGAATTTATATTTCTGCCATAGAATGATAAATATATGTTTATTACTATTTAAAACAAACTTTTCGCTTTATTATTATAAAGCGAAAAGTTTGTTTGTCCAAAGCAGCAAAACGGTGCACTTGCACGGTATTCTCGTGCTTAAAAATTCCTTTCGAAATTTTTAGGTCTACGCGTTTTTTTTCAGTTCGCAATTATTAGATATAAAGATTTGAAATATTCAATTGACTGTCAAAAATAATTCACCATATTGTTTCCTCCATCATTTATCATAATTCGTTTCGCACTTATTTTTCTTGCAAGCATAATTTTATTTTCAGTATCTCTCAGTGGATTATGTATATAGTCCGGTGGCAACTCGACTCGAATTATTACCTTTATTTTTAAAATATCATAGAAGTGAAGGAATTAGAAGTAGGAGCGAGAATGGACAGATTCAGAATTTCCTGCCTATCGTATGCGGTTGACGCAGTGCTACCAGCTAATAGTGAAGCTGATCTGCAGTACCTTGTGTCCTGGGTGTACGATGTTATACATGGAGAGCGAAATACTGATGAATGTTAGCAAGTCGAATGTAATGGTATTCGAGAGAGACGAAAGAGTGCTAAGTGTAATGTAATGGTTTGATAATGATTTGAATGAATAAACGAGTTTGGGTATTTGGCAAATATTTTTGCTAAAGTCCGAAAGGCTAAGAGGAATATTGAGAGAGAGAGCGACTGCAGGGAATAATGGTGCCCTGAATATCGTTATTATAATCTGTCACATGAAGCAAGACTAGCGACTCACGATTGAAAATAAGTGGAAAATCTATGTTCGATAGAGTGAGGAATGAAATAATATTTGAATTGATGTAATGCTGGCTGTGGCGTAATAGATAGAATAAAGGAAATATCGCTGAGATGGTTTAGTCGTGTGGAACGTACGATCGGGGAGAGGATGATAAATAAAATATTTGAGGCGAGTATCGAAGGCAGTAGGAACAGATGGCATCCGTGAAAGACCTAGCATGATCAGATTAACCGAATATTGTAGGATGTATGAATGTAGTCGAAGAAAAAATGATGTGCTAGGATAGAACACCTTTCTATTAGTTCTGATAGTTATTTAATTAGTTAGTGTTTCGATAATTGCAACTCTAGAATAAAATGTGTTTTGGGTCGAATTATTTTTATTTAATTACCATTTTTTACAGATATGGTGAAAAACAACGGAAATCCGACGGAGCTGGGGAGTTGACAGGCATCCAACTATTATCTGCGACCGCCTATCAACTCAAGAAACCGAACCAGCAACTTCTTATACCGATAACCTTGTGGATTGGTATGGAACAGGCGTTCATCGGAGCTGATTTTACACAGGTATCAACTGGTTCATCTCAGATTATACCGTATGTTGTCTATTTATAGGCTTTTTTAATAAGGCTTCACCGAAATTGATGAAGCTAGCAACCTGAAAAATATAACGCAACGAATTTTAATTTACTTTTACGACTCTTTTACATATCTTAGCCAAAATATATAAAAATAATATTATTAATGGATTTGGCTTAAACGTTGTAGAGATTTTTTTGTAGAGATTATTCATGATGGTCATTTTTTTGGGTAAAAAACATTGTTAATATTACCTGTTAAAATATAAAATAATACATCCAACTAAAATATAAAATTATATTTAAGTGCATTAATTAAAATTTTTACTTTTTAAATTTCGAGAGTGACATAAGTATAATAAATATAGGTAACAAGTTATAACAGGTACCTATAAGCAATATGCATCAGAGGTTTTGTTACATACGAAACTTGAGTAGTAAAATATAAAATTAATACCAATAATTATATAATTTAAACTCACGTAGATGTAACATTGTTTATGTTTTTCAACCAACATATCAACGAATTGAAATATTTTGTGACAGGAATTTTTGTGTAGTAAGATTGAAATGTATTTACAGTGATACTTATTTAAATAATTAACTTAAATTAAGAGGACGTCGTAAGGTGAACGATAATGATTTAAATATTATAATGATGTGGTTTTTTATTTCAAAAAAGCCACTTTTTAATATTTTTTTTTGGATAGAATGATCCGCCACTGGTAAAACAATATTACAAAATACAAATACTAAAAATAACATTTTTCAGTATATTTCGTATTACATATTGGATGTCTATAAAGTTTAAATATAACACAGAGGTAGATCAAATAACGTGGTTTTTCCTTGTTACCACAATAGGACTAAGTTGACATTTTATGTCAAAAAACCTTAAAATGTTTTTATTTTTGTAACGTTCGTTATAATATACAGAAAATAGTTCATATTACAAAATAACGTGAAAAATATATATGTTGAACTTTTTAAAGTAGTCATCCAATTTTCATTTTCATAACAAATAATTACCAATTATTGTGTTGTGTCAATAAGATCCATTATTACACATTACGTTTCCTTTGGCTCAACAATAACGAGCCACTTTTCCCGGTCTTTTAGTCCCGGTTTTCTAAGGCAGACTGCACTAAACCGCCTATCCTTAATATAACTATTGATTATTTAAATTAAAATGTTTGATTTAATCGGAAATTGATGGTATAACAAAACTACTTAATAAAAATAAAATATATTTTTGATTAAAATATATATTTTTTTTATTTGATTAACAATTTCAACTATATAATAATTTATTAAGCTAGAGTTACAAAACGTCCTGCAAGACGTTTGTCTGCATGTACATCCATACAGATGAATACATTTAAATAACTAATTAACTCACAATTTAAAATATCTTAAAAAGTAACTACTATATACTACATCTATATCACAAATTAAAAAGAACTACTTTATACTATACTATATCAATTGCTAACAGCTAAAACTATGTGATAAGGCATCACGTATTTACGTACAAGTAATTTATTGTCTCAGTCAAAACTGTTTAACTTGATGACTCATTTACAATAAAAATGAACTTTTGCAATAAAGTAAATAAATGCTTTGTGTAGATTTTTATGTGATAAAGTGGAGCAAAGTAAAACCACTGGTCAAACAAATCATTCAACCTGATAATTGTATTCCACCATGACGCATGAAGCTGTTGAATAAACAAGCCAAACCAGAATGAAAATAAATGAACTAGAATCGGGAAATAACTTAAACGGCTTTTTGTATGATTTTCGTTTTGATATTTTTCGCTGGAAATATTTAATTAACTAACCATCACGCCGTTTCCCCGCAGAGGTAGTATGAGAGGATAGAATGTCATATTATTCCAGCTTTCATACATCTTCTTAAGGCTTTTGAGGGCCATCCTCCAATTCTTGTAGTATCTGGTCAAGCTAGGTCCTTCGCGGCCGCCCACTTTTCCATTGCCTTCAACACTTAATTGAATTCGTAAATTAGGCATATGAGTAATGTATTAAACAAACACTGAAAACATATATATTTAGATGGAATAAATAGGCATTAATTGAAAAAAAATGTTATTATTAATTTTCTTTCAAAAATAGTAAAAATACAGAAAATAGAATGAGACATGATACATGATATACATACATTTGAGAAAATCCAAATAAAACCAAAGAATATGATTCAAATCAAAATGAGGTGAAGACATAGCCATGAAATGAAAATGGGCACAAAATTGCACCGTGGAGACAGTTAATCAAAGTATAATAGTCACTCCCTGATTGAAAAATAAAAATAAAGGTGTACAACACAAATGAACACAGGACTCGCCAGTCTGGAAAACTACTGTCAGCATATATAAACCACGGTAGAGATCAAGCTAATGACGTGGTAATAATTTCATTTTTCTAACTCTATCAAAGCTTCTTCTTCTTCCTCAGTCTTCATTTCTCCATTGCTGAATATAGGCTTCTTCTATAACCTTCCATCATTCCCTGTTGTTTGCTTATTTGGGTTCATTTCATTTTGAAGGGGCTTAGCATAAAACACCACGCTTGGCACATGGGTTGTTGAGTTTTTAAATCATCCGCCCTTAATATAGGAATGAGACGCGAATTAGCCGCCCATTTTGGGTCAGACGCTACTGCCTGTTGGTCTGGGAGAGGTATTTTATTTCCCTCCTATCCTTCATATCTGGCGAGCTGTCCCCTATCCGCCATCTGAGGACGCATCTCCCAGCGATTACAGGCTTACGAAAGATTAATAAATCATATTGTTCAATTCAATTCAATTCAAAAAATGACAGGTAATTATCAACCAATAAATCTTTTTATTTTTTCAGGCTTACGTGTCTTGCGCTTTGGGGATCCACACGATCGGCTACGTCATGATTTGCTTCGGCGTCGTGAACGCAATATGCTCCCTGGTGTTCGGGTCCATGATGAAGTTCGTAGGGCGCGGTCCCATCATCGTGCTCGGGTTCATCGTGCACTCGGCCCTCATCGGGGTGCTGCTGGTCTGGAGGCCGCACCCGGACAGCCCGCTGGCTTTCTACGCCATCTCTGGACTCTGGGGTGTGGGAGACGCCGTTTGGCAGACGCAAGTCAATGGTAATTTTAATTCATTTACTGGTCTTAGGTCGCCCGTGTCTACTTACGTGATTTTTATGAGACTTTGCCATGATATTTTTGGAGACAACTCGTGGCAAAAACAAAAGCATCTTCATTACTGAAAATCGCACACGGTAAAAAAAATATTCTTTCCACAAAAGTCTAACACTTCATTCGAGCAATGTCTTATACTTATAGTCTTCTGAATAACATGACAGAAGAAAAAAGTCCTCTAAAAGAAATTAAAAGAAATTTCGACAGTTCCAGCCATTTTCAAACTGTCGAAGTGTTGAATCGCCGAAAGAGCTGTAAATTTTAATTAAGCAAACTAGTAAAACTCTTTTTTATTCATTTTACTGTGAAAATGGAAAAAAATTATCTGACAAATATTAAAAAAGTATAATGCTAATTATAACGATATTGCGCAATAGTTCTGTTCTCCAATATAACACGTTGCTTAATTTTGCATAGTTGGGATAGTATGAAAAATACTTTTATTTAAAAAATCACTAAGCATTTTATGGGAACAATTAGATTATTCAATGTGTGAAAGACTTGTGGGGTATAAAGTCAAAGGCAGCAATATCCAAAAAATAAAAAAAATGTTTTGAATGCAGCTACCGAGGATTAGGTAGAAACTAATTTAAAGTTTACTGAATTCTAGATTTTATGTATTTATCCCTTCCAAAATCATGTTTCCCATAAATTTATAAATATAATAGGCTATGTTTCCTATAAAATCCCAGCTTAGTACATTATAAATTATGTAGTAATGCTCGATGGCTGCATTTAATTCCTTTTTGGAGAATGCTGTCTTTGATTTTATACCCAAACTTATTCTCATAAAATAAGGTTTAAGAATCGAAATTTGAAATTTTGAATTATTTAGTTTATATTTTACTTTCGATGAGTGCACCATGCTACTCGTTTCCACGTAATTCCATTTAATGAATATCGTGTTCCCCGTCATTATCCCGATACCATATTCATAATGCCTATCGGTCATCTCGTGCCCTCTATACGTGGGGAAAATGAGTAGAATGGCCATAACTTTAATTATAAATAATTTTGCCACGTGACATTTACACGTTCGATGTACGTGTAACGAAGTACCTGCGACTGTCATTAGGTTCTTCAATTTTCTATTTTATAAGGAATGCCCATTCCTCTGAGTAGATGATATTTGCAATTACGTGCAAAACTGAAACCAAATGATATTATGGACATTGTTTAGTAAATTTTAATAAATAAATTCTACATCTGTCTAATAAGATTCACGGAATACGTGATTTGAATTTTAAGCAATGGTATTTTACAAATGTAAATTGTTAGTCAAACGGCAAGCCCTGATCGATGTTTTAGACATTTTCCATAAACGTGTAATACAGACATCAATTAACGAAAATAATGCCGTTTCGAAATTCGATTATTCTTATTAAATATCAAAATTATTTGTAAATGCTCTATTTTCTGCGATGTTAATTGGACGTAGTTATGCAGAAAGCAGCCAACCCACAAAATGCTAAAAATGAGTTATGTACGGGTTTGGACAGCTTCCTACGATATCTTTATATGCTGAAATCGTCCATGCTCTTTATGCTATAGTTTTTTGTATATTCAAGATTTTTCTAACCCACATCACGGCTATCGCTGTTATTAATTAATGCATAAAACATCCATGTGGTATGGACGCATTATGCGATTTTTGTTATTACCCAAAGATCATTTTGCAGAAAACATCCAAGTGGGTTGAACGTTTTCTATGCCTCCGATAGTACCGTTAATTCCATGCTTTACCAATTTCGTACATTTTGACATTTTGCAGAAAGAAACCAACCTGTAAAACGCGTCATATCTTTGTAAATAAAAGTTTTATTCTTATAATTACATATAAGAACCATAAAAAATATCTTTACAATAAGCCCTATGCAAAAAAATGTGCAATAATGCATTAAATATCGACATATTAGGTTTTTGTAGATTCAAATTTTTAGAAGCCATTTTCTCAGTTCCATGTTTTTTGGGTTGGCTGCTTTCTGCATAATTACGTCCAATTAGAAGATCATTTTACATATAATGCAATAATAATGTAATAATGTATAGAAGGATATATTATTATTGATCGGATAATATATTTATATATATACATTTTTTTTGCATGGTTTTATTGTTCAATATAATATTTATTACACAATTGCGTTATGCATAGTTTCTCTACATTTAAGAGCATTGCTCTTGTGCTAGGACAAGGAACTATGAATTTAAAATTTATTATCATTATATATAATTTAATTTTTATTAGATATATATATAAATATATATATATATATATATACATACAAAGATAAACATATTTTATCTATCAAAATTTAGCTATTTAGCTATCAAAATATTATCAATTTCTCTATTTTTAAATTCAATTCTAAATTTTAAAGACTGATAACATTGTCATTCAGTCACAGCAATCTAAAATCAAGTATTTTTTTATATTTGTTATACTTAACACTAATATATAATTAAATATATTTTTTTTTCTTAAAATAGAGGTATTTTATATCATGTTATAAAATTTTTGAATGAAAATACATTTCGCTAACTCGTTTTATCCCTATTAAGTAAAGTTGTAATCGTAATTAACCGTAATGACCGCTATAATAACCTTAACACTTTAATTCCATACACGTTTCCAGATAAAAAGTTTCTGAGAGTCTTAACTAACTTACTATAATTTATCTTAGTTATTATTTTTTTAAAATTTTTAATTTATTTACTACCGCCCTTCATGGATTTATGAAAAAATAAGGTAAAGTGTACATTAGATGATTGTTACTAGACTTTAAATTGTTACATAGTGAATGCCCAAGAAATAAAAACAAGAAAAATAAATAAATAAAGTAGAAAGCAAACATATAGCAGTAGCCCAATACTATATTCAAAGCAATAGTATAAATATATTGCAATAAATTAAAGACTTCACGGTAGAAAAAATCGAGTTAGTTGTTGGGAATGTCTTGAAATATTGGTTATTTCTACAGCTCCCAATGATTTGAGACAGACCTTTTTATTTAAGAGTGATTTTTATTAATTTCTTTCAGGATTGTACGGAACTCTGTTCAGGCGAAATAAGGAAGCTGCCTTCTCCAACTACCGGCTCTGGGAATCTGTCGGATTTGTGGTCGCCTACGCCTATTCCACTAACCTATGCGCTCGCATGAAGCTGTATGTAATGCTGTGTGTCCTCATCATAGGCTTTATGGGATACATAGTTGTGGAGATTCTGCACAAGCGAAAGGTATTATTAATCAATCAATGCTTAGCTTTCCCACGAGCTTATTTTAATGCTTACAGTAGTTAAAAATAACGAGATTAAATATTCTTTACACTTTGGGTGAAATGTCGACAGTTACGGAGACAAGTGACATCAAAGTTTGCATTTTTTTCTCAATATTTCTGACTTACTTTATGTATAACGTTGGAATATTTAAAATTCCTTCGCTTTAATACAAGTCCAGAATAGAATGACAAAAACATTACAAAAAATATTTTTCAAGTATCTGCAAGGTTTTAATGATTTTATTTGACTTGTATCAAAGTGAATGGATTTTTAATATATGAGATACATTGATTTCATGATAATCTGACGTTTTACAAAAGACAAGGCAAAAAATAAAAACGGCAAACTTTGATATCGCTTGTCTATGTATCTGTCAATATTTCCCTTAAAGTGGATAAATATAACAATTTCTATTCAAAATTTGATGTAGAAGACTCCCCCAAGTTTTTGCTACTAGCTCCGAGACACTCTGTATATAAAATTCCACTTGTTTTTTTCGGTATCATTTATTAGTTGTGAAAAGCAAATAACGCTGCTCGCGTGCCAAATTTCTAAACGTTGTAATGTGATTTGCTTTGGTGTCGTAGGAAAGTTTTTACCTTTTACTGAATATGGTCGTTTGAATATTCACCATGGTAATTTCTCTTTGTTTTATAATATTGTTACTAAGTATCCTCGTTACCGCCATCTGTGTTCAGTTTTAAAAAAATGCTAGAGACAGTATTCAGGTTAGGAATTCTAATTTTTTTTTACCATTGGTAACATAATTAATTAATTTGATTTATAACATGAATCCTCGGGGCCATTACTAGTGTTTTGTCAGTCACTAGCCTCACGAATTGCGTAAAATATCTTTGAGTAAGTGAGACAATTATTACATGTCAAATGTTATATTTGTATTATTTTAACAGTAATACGCTCGGTCCATACTGTCTGGCTGAAGAAACAAATTATTTAAATTAAATTGACAGTCCACCAGGAAAAATGGTTTCCCTCGTCCGCCATTGACTGAAATTATCCGACTAATGAGCTCAGAATCGGGACAAGGAGATAATATAAAGTAACATGATGATTTGCTGGTTTTCAATGCGTATTTCTTCTTCCAGAGCCGCAGGCTGAAGGCTGCTGCCAAGAACGCGGAAGTGGCCATGAAGGATGTAAATGCTGCAGAGGAAGAAGTCGATGATGAAAAAGACGACATTGATGACAACATCATCATTACCCATCTTTAAATATATTTATTTTTTGATCTTCATTTTCTGATTGGAGAGCTCACCTACTTATTACATGAATATGTCAATGCATAAAGTTTAGTAAGAGAAATTTAGACAAATTTAGTGAATAATGCTTATATTTTATCCTATTGTATTATTTTAAGAATGATTTGAAGATCAAGAGTATAAGCAAGACTTCGTCTTGGGTATTAATCGAATAAGTTGCATTAGTGGCTCGATTGACATTTGGCGAAGCCAGGCGGACCGCGCGAACGAAGCACAATGTTTGCCGCATTCGGCACGACTAGAAATCTATTCGGCACTAGCAAAAATCTGGTCTACGCTGCTCGCCCGCCTCCGCTAAATGTAAGAATCTCTATGTTGGGAGGCGTTAGGTTTGGCCAACAAATAAGGGTTTACGTTAATTTAACCAGTAATATAAAAAAACTCTGAGATTCATCATTATTTCATTTAGTTTTTGATGGCTGTTGATATTAAAAACGATTTTGCAAATCATTTTGAAATTCTGTTAAAAATTTCAGTGAATGCTTTTGATTTCGTTCTTATATTAAAGCCGAATAAGTTTTCATTATGTGAGACACACATTTCGAAGTAATTTATTTTTATTATAAGCGTTAATATATATTTTTATTTAAAATGTTTTCTATAAAATGGTAAATAGTTGCACAACGTCGGTAACGCAATATTATGATTAAATATTTAATATTTAAAATAAGTTGATTTCAGTAACTTACCCATTCAATATTTAAAAACATATATTTTTCCAAATAACGGAAAAATCTTAACTTCAAAATAATATTTTTGGTTAAATTATATAAACATAAATAGTCACTTTACTGTCACACATCTACAATCGCGTAAATATCTTGCATATATACGAAATGAATTTTTAATAAGTTAAATTTTCTTGAGCGTAATTTTAATGAAAGATAAAATATTATATTTATAAATATATTGGTATCGATAAAGGTATCCATAATATTTTTTCAAAATATTATATTTTTAACCAAAGCTTTTTTCTTAGTAAGTCCTATTTTAATACCTATATTATGATTTTTCTGAAACCAACGTGTTTCTGTTTCATTTAAGATTCAAAGTTGTGTTTGTCAGTCTAGTAGTAAAATTTTGAAAGGTCTGTAAAGATTTATTTTTTATTTTGAACAAAATTAATTGTACGATTTAACACCTATAATGCTATCTGTAAATTGCATATGATCCGTTGAAGTTATCTTCATAGTGCCGAAGAGGCTGCACGAACAGCTGAGTATTAGGTATAGGTACTGTGAAAAAAATGAAAATCCGAGCGACTATTCGGTCGAGCCACTCGATTGAGCCACTCGGTCGAGCTACTCGGTCGAACTACTTGGTCGAGCCACTCGGTCGATCCCACAGTGGTCGATCCACTCGGTCGGGCAACTCGGTCGAGCCACTCGATTGAGCCATTCGGTCGAGCCACTCGGTCGAGCCACTCGGTCAAGCCACTCGGTCGAGTCACTTAGTCGATATACAATATTACATAATATGTTATGTTAGTCGTGTACCTAGCCCCTTGCGGTTACGTAATTCATCAGTAATTTTAATCGTGACATAAAAAATAATGCGATCTTAGTTTATTTTAAAATTACGTTAACCTATACGGTATTTTAATATTTAAAATGCATGTATTATATTATTTTGAACTAATAATTAAGCATAAACGTTAAATGATTTCTCATAGCTAGAATACTTACCCAGTGATTATTAAATTCAGAAATGCGCGCTATCCTGTTTTTTTAAAATTTAGTTATTACATTAATTTTTCAATTTCGAACCAATGACAATAATTATTCAAACTATGCTTGGTCGAACTTTTTTTTTCATAATTTCGAAGAGCACGAGTTTCAGGTATCTGCGATTAGTTTAAAGTCTTTCACACTTATTTCTCTAATTGTGGACACATTCTTGGTCCCAAGAACATTTGTATTGTGGATAATCAACGGGTGATTATATTACTTAATAATTTGATTTATCCTGTGAATTTTTCTCAAAGTGCAAATATTCTGGCACTTAAGTTAGTATATTTATTATTATTTAAAGATCATTATTCTTATTGTTAATTTAAAATTTAAAATGCCATCATTGTTGTTTATCACTACATTAAGGAGAACCTTTGCTTCATGTGTGAATGAATCTAGTTTAGTTCATATCAAGGACAAAATGTAAACGCCATTTTAGAGTTTGCCATGTTTTAAATTACATATATTGCAGTCGTTACATATATCAAGTCTAAATTTTTTTTTACAATTTCAAGTTAGACGAGGGTGCATTCGCGAATAGTGGCGCTTGGGACTGGGGACTTGGAAAACTTTCGGATTTATAATGCCTATCCCATCTTCTATCCAAAGTTTGAGAGAAGTTGGGAATAGACAGTTTAATATGGCCAGTAAAGTAAGCCAAAGGCAACGAAAGTATCCCAATATTCAACATTCGCAAGCCATTAATCGTGTATATCGCTGTAAGTGTTTAGAACAGTACAATAAATGTTTTGTAGATGTTAGAAAAGATGTAGATGTTAGAAAATAATGTGATAGAATTAATAAAAATCTTTAGACTAGTAGCGATGCTAATTTACTACTTTCGAAATTTACTACTTTCAAAATTTACATAAAGCACGCTAAAGTGTTTTTTGCAGATTATAATAAAATGTTCGCCATAGATTGGAATAATTATTATTTCCAGCGTGCTTTAAAATCAGTATTGGTGTTAGTGCTATAGGCAGTAGTGACTTTATTGTAGTATGTACCAACTAAAGTATTGAATACAAGCGCGATGAATGACTTGTAACAACGTGACTTTAAATTATATAATATACGTATTGATAACTTTACTATCCAGTAGATGTAGTCTTCCTTAGTGATATTTGATCAACATAAATTAATAAAGATTGTTACTGATATATTTTGTTTTTTTACTAAATTTTCATTTACCCCATAAAATTAAATCCCATTGAGAGCGTGGTATTGGATTCTTAATTTTCTGAAACATGAACATATGTAAATTAGAAGCACCTTTTAATTATTATTATTTAAATATTTTTCTACAATAAACCAAGAAAATTTATAGAGGATAGTTTTAAAACATTTTATCATTAAAATTCTTTGACTTCTAGAAAAACATAATTCTAGAAATTATATTCTATAAAATAAGTAATAAAACGGTGAGTAATTGCTTAACTTAAATATAAAATTGAAACGTATTATTCATACCATATCAGAGGGAGTGTCTGTGCAGGGGACGTATGAGTATTTAGGATTTATTTATTTCTTGGATTTGCTACTCCTGAGATATATCTCCACTTAAAAGACAATCTTCTTCTTTGGCGTTTCCTCACTAAGAAGGTGATGTCTGAAATGTTTCATGGATTGTGCATCTGATTGTAACTGAGGAATTTTCTAACCGTACATCCTTTACACTTTTCTTTAATCTTTTTTAAATTGAAAAATCTCACAGCGACAGGATGAAGAAGTTAATGGTGCATGAATGAAAATAATATTCATTATTCATGATGTGGTTCGCGAATTCAGAAAATTTATTATTAGTTACAACAACAATGATGCTTTTTTAGTTTAATGTGAGATTTATAGAAATTTGCCCGATATATTTACTATTCTGGGTTCCAGACCTGAAATGCGTAGGTACTCAAGGATACTTCTCACATAGCTTCAAACAGGAAAAGTAAAGGGTCTTCATAGTACCTGTTTAACCTTGAAACTGTTTACATAATATTTAATATATTTTTAATTAAAATTATTATTTTTTATCTTTTTAACTTTTTGCGCTTCGAGAGGCCAAGAGACCCAATTAGAGTAGCGCAACACGTCACAAAACACCTAAGTTTGAGTTAACACCTAAGTTAACACACTTAGATTAATTAGATTAATTGTGACCTTACCGGGAATTGAACCCGGCCCCCTTGATAGGAGAAGCCAGTGTCCACTAGGCTATGAGAGATCCAATTTATTTATATAGTACACGTATAGAATAAATTACAGCATCATCTACCAATAACATGCACCACACGCCGTCAAATAAAGATTTCAAATTTAAGATAATTAATAATCAGTATGTATAAAATAGATTATTAAAAAATAAATTATTTATGGCCCGCTTGGATGATGTATCTGTTTGTGAATATGTGAGGATGAAGTTTAGTGTATGCAGGATGTAGGAGGTGAGAATTGGCGAGGAAAAATCTAAATAAGCAAAAGTTTATTTTTAAAATGTACGATATCATCGTGAAACAAATTGAAGTTATTTTCACAATTTTTAAAACTGTTTATGGCATATGCGAAGAACGAAATCTTCGATCTGCTTATCTAGAAATCATTTGAATCTAGAGTTATACCGAGATCCTCTGCTTACGATTTGACGCTCAGAGAAGGGAGCCCATTTAAAGGATTTTCGAAGGATACAATGTTCATATTTCTGATATAACTAAGTGCAAGACATTTCTTAATGTTAAACTAAAGGTTGTGAAGACTGAAATAGGCTTAAAGACGATTTAGGTCTTCCTGATTATTATTATTATTCTGATTACCTGATTAGTATTATTCCTGTAGTCATCACCACACCTAATGAGCAAAAATCTTCGTGTCATCTGCATACAATAAAGTATGTGCAGTAAAAAAGCACTATATCATTAATATACCTATATTTCAAAAAGCAAAGATCCTAATAATGATCCGTGTGGAATACCTGAGGGGACACCGACCCAGTCAGACCTGAAGCTATGAAGCACTACAGATTGCCTGGATTAAATCCATCTATACATTTTGCCAAGCACACTGATCACTGAGAATTTACCTAATAAAATCCTACGAACAATCTTATCGGGGGCCTTGTTGTAGTCGGTGTACATCGTATCAACTTGGATTCGACAATTTATGCAGTTCTGAAGGAATTCAGAGGCTTCGATCGGATTACCAGTGGTGATCGATTTTCCATAGACAAAGCCATGGTCAAGCCAAAGCCAGACTTAGAATTTTTTTGACTCACAGACTATTTTAAAAACTAATACCAAACGTACAGTGAAAACAAAATATAAGCGTATTTTCGCAAACCTATTTCTCTCTCTCTAGAATGGAGAAGACTTCTGAATTCAGCCAAGGCCATCCAGGGCCGTCGAGCTTGTGATGATGACGATGATTATAGCACGTAAAAGGTGTGTGAGTTATTTTTACATAATGTAAATATTATATTTTACAAATAAAGTAAAAAATTACTGCTTTGGCACCCATATAAAAGTCCGCTCACTTTCAACGAAATATTTATTTCATTTTGTTTATTCTGATTTCTACAGTGACATCTATTGCTGTCCTCAAATATCAAAAGATAAAACTTACCGAATGGAAATTTCATAAGTATATGTATCGTTTGAAATATAAATAATAGATGTCTCTATTTTATTTAAGGTATATATTTACAAATCTTATTGTATATGATATATTATCTGCCGTCGTATTCAGTATTGTGTCTCAGTATTGGAACGACGCGTCGTTCCAATACTGAGTCATAATCAAATGAACTTTACTTCTCAACTATGTCACATTAAGGCCCGAATTCAGTACTTACAGTACTTAGATGATTTAAAAGTTAATGTACGCCTTAAAAGCGTAATTTTCAGTACAAAATAATACTTTATAGGCGTACCTTAACTTTTAAATCACCTAAATATTAACTTTGAATTCGGGCCTTTGTTAATACTCATTAATTTAAGTATTCATTTATTTTGTGTAGGCACATACGGTGACAGCATCATTGAAAAATAATTTTAAAAAGACAAAATATATCCTACACAATATGGGAGCTATTAAAATAACAAACATTAATTAAAATAAACACATTAAAAAGATAAATAAATTATAAAAAAAACAATTATGTAAATAAAAAGTAAATAAGAAAATCAATTGAATATAACATTAATTGATCTAAAAATTTAAAAAATCAACAAAACATGAGTAAAACAGTGGAACATTAGCAGATTTTAATAATAACTATCACTGTTTCAGAATCGACAACGAAATGATGCATGACGACAACGAGAGAGAGAGACAATTTATATCAAACTGCATCAAAACTTACATATTTTTCACATTAAGGTTATCAAGTATGTGTATATGTGCAGTGTAAAAATTTTAATTTTCAACTAAGCTAATAAAGATGTAGGTACATCTTGTTATTTTAATTGGGGATTCAGAGTGGCAATAAGAATCTGAGAAGGCAGAAATTATTAATTTTTCTGAGAAGTGAGATTTTTTTTTCTTTTTTTTCAATTCCTTAGAGTATATGATAATCGGAGTAGGTACCTACTCCACGTGCGGCTAGACCACTACAGGTGCATTAACACCATACAGCAAAGAATAATGAACTATGATAATAAAAACAATAATAATAATAATTATTTTGTTTACATTATTAGTTTACATTTGCGTGTTTTTGTTGCAATATTGCTGAGGATCTTGGAGTAAAGTAAACACTACAATCAATGCCATGCCTGATACACTAGTTTCTTTATTGACACGATATCAGTTTGAAATAAAAGATCAAAATCTCAATATATAAATGCACACAGTACTGAGATTCTATTGATTTCTTCTTCTTCAAAAAACACCAAAATAATTTTGTTGTCACATTATTAAGATAATTAATAAAAATAAACTTAGTTTTCACCACTTTTGTATTGAAAAATATTAGCACGTTTCAGAGCCCATGGCCCCATCGATGGGATGCATCGTCAGGATACGATTATATACTAACAAAATTAATAATAAATAATAAAGTACCTACTTAACATGAAAATAAATTTAATAGATAACTATTAAAAGATAAAAAGGACCTGGTAACTTATAGTATTCAATTTACTATTAACACTTATTTCCAAAATTTCTAATTTATCAAACTGTGATTCTATATAATTTGTAAAATTTGTAAACCCTTATTAATATCAAAAGAATGATCCATATTCAAAAAATAGTTAGAAAATTCGGAATAATTATTGCTATTTAAACATCTTAAGTGTTCCTTAACTCTAACTTCAAAATTTCTACACATATAATAATAATCGCAATCATTACAAATCAATTTATAAACACCCGACTTTTAAAAAAAATTATCCTTATCCTTATTATTTAATATGTATTTTTGAAATTTATTATTAGAATAGAAAGCTGGTTGAACGACATGTCCGATTTTTTTAACTATTGATTTAGAAATTTCATTATTTATAAATACAATTTTTCTCCAATGTTTTTCAGTATCAAATATTGAAGGGTAAAGAAAAGATTTAAAAAAACTTCTTCTTATGCTTTTTATTTAACATAATGTCTTTAAATTTTGTATCAAAACCATTATTAAATAGTTAGGGTGTTTTATTATTAGTATTATTATTTTTCGTTTATATTGTAATAGTATTAGTATGACAAAGGTGGTAAAAACCGAGTTTATTTTTTTTAATTACGAGTATATATCTAATTTCGTCTAGAATCAGAATCTTTTGCAAAAATATGATAATTAAAATTATTTTGAATTAAGATACATTATAGAAGTCTCACAAGGGGGTGGCCCAAGACTTGTGACTTGTATGAGTTGGCGATCTTTTTACACCTCTTCTTATCACCTACTTACCCACCCTCACACTCCCCCACTCGCACACAGCACAATCACTTATTCCACCGTAATCCACAAATTATCAAATTTTTGATAATGTGTTAATTATTTTGGCTTAAATTTCCTTTCACCTTAGCATCTATAATACTTGTTTTAATGATTTTGGGCATTTATAATGGCTTTAGGCTTCAAAAATGACCCTATACAGTGAGATAAAAAACAGAAACAAAATAGCGAAATATTCTTCGATGAAAATTTTGGTCAAAACTTTGATGTTTTTCCTTTATAACTTACTGTTTTAATGAAAATGTATTTCAATATTTTTATGAAAAATTTCCATGACGCAGACTTCAAAGTATGACGGTAGAAGGTAAGAATGCCAGGCGAAGTATCTGAAACATAACAAAAGTCCATTGCCAAAGTAGGACATTGCCACACGTGACTGCAGGGGAGCATGAAAGAAGGAATATTAGGCGAAGAGAGAACGCAGTGCCCAAGAAGAAATACTTAAGTGAAGAAATTAGATGCAAAAGTGCCGCTTTGCGTATGACAACAATACAGGGCGAAGCATTCTAATATATTTATCTGGTGAAGAGTGTCAATTTGAAAATAGACAACAGCAGAGCACGTTTGTGTGTTTGAGGAGCATTTTACATAAATAATATTAGATTTAAAATTTTAGCCTCGGCTTTAAAATCGCTTACAAAAACCTTTATCCACCAGTGAAACCTTATAATTTGCTTTTATGTTTACCGTTCTTTGTATTCACTTAATTACTGTTAGCTGTTGGTTTTCCGAATAAATAAAAATAAATTACAGGGCTGGGCTAAATCTAAATCTCAGTACAATGCCCGCGTAGTGGCATCTATATAATTTGATAAAATGCACTCAAAACATTGTTCACGTATGATGGAAATATATTTGAGCGCCCTTGAGGTGAAGTTATTAAGAAAATGGCGCTGTATAAATTATACATTAGATGTTTATTATTAATGTAATACATGATAGGATAGGATTATTATAATACAAGACTAGCAGTAAATAATGGCGTTCTAGTACCAACTCTGATGCATGGAAGTGAAGCCTGGAATTGGCATAAAAGGAATGAAAGTAGACTGAATGCGTTAGAAATGCGATCATTAAGGCGTTTGTGTGGAAAATCTTTGATCGACAGATTGAGGAATGAACAAATTAGAAATTAGTGTAATGCTGGCTGTAGTGTGGTAGATAGAATAACGATAGGAGTGCTGTGATGGTTTAGTCATGTAGAACATATGAGCGAGGAAAGGATAGTTAAGAAAATATATAGGGCAAGTGTTGAAGGTAACAGGAATAGAGGGTGTCCGCGAAAGACCTGGCATGATCAGATTCGACAGGGGATGGCCCTCTTAAAAGCCTTAACAACCGTAAAGCATTCACAAGAAGATGTATGAAGAAGTAAAAGTAGTGTGCCGAAATATAGGAATATGGCATTCTATCTTCTTTGCCTAATTCTGTGATGGTTAGTTAGTTAGTTAGTTGATAGGAAATGAGCACGAGTACTATATTAGTAATGGAAAAAGATTCTAAAAACTATAACCCGATGATATTGTGTTTATAGATTCGTCGCACTGTTCTTCTCATTCTTCCTGTGTATGTATTCAACTTGTTACTTATTTAGTCACTTAACAATTGAATAAAATGGATGCATTATTCTTATTCATTTATTAATTTTTTTTTTTTTTTTTAAATAGAGATGCGAACACGGAATACGTGTCACATCAATATTCTTACTATTTTCAAACTAAGCTAAACGCTTGTGCTATGAAAATAGGACTAACTTGCTAGTCTGCGCTGAGATTCGAACCCGCGACCTTTGGATCACGAGGCGAGTGTCCTAACCACAAGACCAACAAGCTACTCTTATGTGTTCGGAAAACCAACAGATAACAATAATTAAATAAATAAAAAGGATGGGAAACATAAGAGCCAATTATAGGTATTCATTGGTGGTGACAAAATATCGAACGTGTGTGGTATACATTTACATTATAGTTAGTTTATTGATAAAACCAGATACAATTGATATTATGAAAAATAATAACATATATTTTATTTGAAAAATGGCTCGAAAAGCAAGCATCGTACATGAGTAGGATTATTTTGAAATAACTCTAAATTATAAATTGGTTTGTAGTTTGTAGAAACAGTGGGAGTAGAAAGAAGAGGGTTGATTTTTAGAACTATAAGAGGAACATAAATCAAGAGCTTAAATAATAATTCAGGACAATCTATTGAGTTTGAGAATATTTTCAGTCCTCTATTTCGCGACGTTTTTGCAGAAGTGATGTTTTTTTGAAAATTTCAAGATACTGCACTCGTTTGAAATTTAATTTCAGCCGATAAGACACGTATTTTTTTTATTTAATTTTTTAACAAACAAACCGTCAACAGGTCATTAATGGCCCTAATAGATGGTCCTAAAGGTCACTCTACATACAAACATACTCTACAAACTACCTACATAGATACATAGGTACATTAAAGTACAAAGTATGAATATTTTGTGAAAATTTGAATATGGTATAGTTACACAATACACTTTTTACGATTAATAAATAATTAATAATGAATTGAATATGATATAGTACACAATACACTTTCTACAGTTAATTAATAATAAGAAAAGAAAAATAATAAATGATGAAATAAATCGAGAATAATATTCAGAGTAACGTAAATCACTAAATAAAAAAACCTAAACATATTCATACAAAGATCCACTCCAATCAATGTGATGACAACAAAAATTGTAACAATGAAAATTGTCTGTTTTTGTCTGGTAAGAGCAGTATCAAGTACTTTGGTGTCATAATTGACAGCAATCTAAAATGGAAAGACCAAATATATTCCACAGTCACTCATCACTCTTGGCATTTCAATCCCGGTGGGTCTTGGCCTCCTCAATAATCTTCCTCCACTCATCTTGGCCTTCCTAAGGTTCTTCGCTCTATTGGCCTTGAGTTCAGCAGGGACTTTGGTACTTGATGGTCGGACATTCTCTCGACATGACCCAGCCACCGAAGTCTTCCCAGTTTTATAAAATTTGTGACGTTTGGCTCCTTAAACAGAGTATAGTGCTCATTGCTGTAACGTCTGCGCCAAAGTTCATTTTCTAGAACCGGTCCGAAGATACGCCTCAAAATTTTCCTTTCAAAAACGTCCAGTGCTCGCTAATTCCCCTTAGTTAGTACCCACGTCTTAGCTGCGTACGTGAGCACTGGCCTAATAAGCGTTTTGTACACTAATATCTTGGTGTTTCTGGACAGCAGTCTGGATTTTATCTGCTTTTGTAGGCGAAAAAAGCAGCGATTTTAGGTAGTAAATCTTGGTACCGATTCAAAATTTTGACTTCCACACGAGAGAGTTGGGATTTCTTGGTACATCCTATGGGCATGTATTTGGTCTTCTGCTGGTTTACTATGAGACCCATGTTTTTGGCAGAACTTTCAAGATTTATGAAGGTATTACGTAAAGCATCGGGAATTTTCGCCATTATGTCGATATCATCAGCGTGAGCTAATAGTTGCACAGAGTTGTCAAATATCGTTGCTCTTATCTCAAATCCTGAGTCACAAATAACTTTTTTTAAAGCTACGTTGAATAAGCGGCAGGCGAATCCATCTCCTTGTCTCACCCCGTGGAGCGGTTCAAAGGGCTCGGACAGATTACTGCCAACCCTGACTCTACAAGTTACTGGGTTGAGTTACTAAGATGATAAAACTCATATACCTATTCATAAGGCTACGCAATATCTTATCAATAAACATGCTGAAGGTGATATACTTTGCGTTTGCCCAGTACATACTACAGTACGGTATAGTTGGCTGGGGTGGGACCTTTAAGTCTAATACACTACCAGTGAAAATAGTTCAGAGAGTAATTATTAAAGTGATTTTGAGGAAACCCTCAAGTTTCCCAACAAGGGAACTTTTCAACATTTTTAACGTCCTAAATATTAATCAAATCTATAAAAAATTTGCGATACTTCAAATTCACAAAATGTTTTTCAATAATAGTACATTTGGATGTGTTAGTAATAGATCGAGATCAGCTGGAAATTTTGATACCTACCTAAAACCATTTCACCTATCAAGGATTATCTTTCTTTAATACTCCTTCCAATGAAATGAAGACGGAAAAAAAATAGAAATTTCAAAACTAAATTGAAAAATCTTCTACAAAAAACAATCACAATAACGCAATTAAAAGAATCTTACCAAAAACTAAATATATATACATACTTTTAAATTTTATTACAATACCTCCTTAATTTTTAATTTTTATAACTTAATGCACGGGTTAAGGATGAAGTTGAAAATAAGTTTGTGGGAGGTAACCAAAGTTCCATTGTTTTTGTAAAGCCTCTAAATAAAATAATATTTCTATTTAATCAAGGCTGGGATGGATATCGTGTCTAGGGAAGAAATGTGGTCTATTTTTTCCGTTTGGAATATGTACGCAAAATTTGGTATACGTGTCAAGCGGTGTAGGTATATACAAAAAATATATCTTGGGGAGTGGATGGGTTAGAGGGGGAAGGGGAAATGTCGACAATATTACCCGACTGGTCCTAAAAAATAAGTATAGAAAATTTTGGTCAGATCGGTGAAAGGTAGAGATTTCGGTCGGAATTTTTAATTTTTATAACTTAATATAACGTTTCCTTGCTATATCTTATTTACTTAAGTTAATATCTTACATTTTTGTCTTCTTGTATTGTTTATATCTTACTTACATAATTTAATGTCTTAATTTTTATAATCTTACACTAATGATTACATAAACAATAGATATATACATATATGACAATGTCCCCCCACTTTTCAACACGAATAAAATTCTCATTTAAAAGTGGGTAAGTGTGTAATATAAATGTGTATTAATTATATTATATTGAATACAGCCGCTCTTAAGTTTGTACATTTACCAAATACAATTAAATAAAAAATAAATAAATATTTAAAAAAATATTAAATAAAATAATAATATTTTGTATATTTTCGATTAGAAATATTTGCACATTGTATGCAGGATTCTCCAGCTTTGTGAAGCGTCTTCTTCTTCTAAATTACTACGCACAAATATGCAATACAGGATTTTGAGGGTCTTTGCTTTGGATGATGAATTTTTTATGAATTGTTTACGCATTACGAAGCGCATGGTGAAGTTTTGCAAACGACGATTAGTTGATTATAGAAAAGTGAAGTGAAAGTACTCGGAAAATGTATTACAGATACCAATACCAGTACTTACTTGCGTGTTACCTAAAACAAGACTATAAGGTATAAGGTTAGATTTATATCTCGCCTTTATATAAGTTTTTAGGTGAGTTTTCAATGGAATTTTCTACTAAGGTAGGTAGGATGACTGCAAATGAGCACGCAAAGTTTATTGATGGAATAAAAATTTACTGAACTGAATTAATTTTTTACTCAAGGCAATATAAAATATATTTATACATCATTGTTTTTAAAAATATAATCGAAGGCTTTACTTTTAACAATTACGTTTCCAGAAATAGATCACACGCAGATTGGATTCTTTACGCTACTGTTACAACGGTATATTTAACAAACCAGCTGATTGTCGCGAAACACGTGTTGCGGACGTATGCCTTGATTTTCCGGTGTGGAAGCCCTTGCGTTGCGTCGCAGGTCCGGGCTCCGTTCAAGGAGCCCCTCCGCGCGACCCGGCTGTGACGTCAGATCAATGTTCCCTGAAGTTTGTCGGTGCAGTATACGGAACTGAGTTAAATGTCCGAAGAATTTGACTTGACTACTTTACTGGTCGTTTTTACAAGAATTTTATCATTGCATTTGGTTTAGGAAAAATAAAAATAAAAAACAAATGGAAAGAAAGTAAAAATTTAAATTAATGATTGTAATTAGTTTTCTTCTAGTGTGAAAAATATGTGAATACTATTTTTCTTATGCCCTATCCGTTCAATGAACGTTGGTTAACATGATGACTACTATTGCTTTATTTACTGCGGCCCGTAATAGCTCTGTAGTAGACTAGCCAAGCTACTCTCTTAGGTTCTTCGGGCCCCGACTTTCGGCAATCCATTATTGCAAGTACAGCAAGTTATAGCAAGGTGCAAGTAGTTCTCTGGACGTCTCATCACATGTCTGAGATATTGAAGTTTTCGATTTTTATTGTTTTAATTACTTATTTTTCTGTATTTAACATCTTCATTCGTAGCTTATTTTGGGTATTCTTCTGTTGATCCACATCTCGAATGTTTCAAGTCACCTTATCATGCTTTTGAAGGTTGGAATCATTACTGCATTACATTTTTTTCACACGAATAAAGGTTGCATGAGCTTGCTCAATGATTTGTTTTCAACAGAAGGATTCCTTCTTTCACTTATATTTGCATTAATTATTTTCATATGACTTTATCATAGGCTTAGTATATTTTATATAATACTTTATAATAGATTCCTCTATTAGTCACCATTAAGAGAAAGAAACATTACATAAATGAAATATGAAACATTTAGAATGTTTAAGAATATCTAGATGTCTAAAGCTGGCGCCACACTGCGCGTATCTTTTGCGTCTTTTCCGTCGCGTCAAATCGGCAATGAAAATAGATTGACCGATCATCCCTGTAGTTGATAAGCGCATATAACAAATTTTATTAAGGTCCACTCATTTTATTTAGGTAATCATAATTCCAAGTATGCTATGGTTGAAAATCAAAATTTTGATTTTCAGGGATATTCTAGTGTATATTTTAAATGATTCGGAAGAATATTGTGTACATAAAATATAACTTGCTTAATACTCCACATTCAAAATAAAGGATCATTTACAGATGTCTCTAGGATAGTTCAAGGTTCACAGATTTGGAACATATATACAACATTAAAAAAATTGATAATATTCTTACGATGAAATTGGCGAACGATGCATTGTGTAGAGTGATCACTTAAGCCAGCTTTGTACAGGTTGTAAGGTTGTAAGCCCTGGGCCGTCGTATACAGACTTCTATACACGTTTATAAATAAATAGATTCGTCTCTGTGAGATTTTTTTAATTCATCTTAACTATAATTAAAAAAATATATGATAATATATATAAAAAAATTTAAATGGTCAGATCGGTGAAAGGTACAGATTTGCATATAAAATATATCAGTTGCAGGGGGGGGGTAAGCGATGAAGGGGGAAATTTCACCCTTGTTACTCACCGGGTCCCTAAGAATATGTTTCAAAATTTGAATCGGATCGGTCAAATGGTGTAGATTTGTACAGAAAAAAATACAGGGGGGGAGAGGGGAGAGAAAAATGTCATCTATATTATCCGCCTTATCCTAAAGAATAAGTATGCAAAATTTGGGTCAGTTCGGTCGAGCGGTACAGATTTGCATGGGGGAGGAGGGGTAAAAGTGAAGAGGAGAAATGTCACTTGTTCCCACCGGATCCCTAAGAATACGTGTGCAAAATTTGAGTCAGATCGGTCAAATGGTATAGATTTGTACAGAAAATATATCTGGAGAAGGGGGTGGAGTAGAGAGGGAAGGGGAAATGTCGCCTATATTAATTACCTAGTCTTAAAAAATAATTTTTCAAGATTTGAGTTCAATAAGTCAAACGGTACACATTTGCATTCAAAATATATCAGGGGAAAGGGGTAAAGGGGGAGGGGGTAAATGTCACCTGTCTTATCCTCCGGGTCCTAAAGAGTAAGTTTCTATATTTTGAGTCCGATCAGTCGAACGGTACAAATTTGCATTGAAAATATATCAGGGGGTGGGAAGGGGTAACAATGGAGGGGGAAATGTTGCCTATGTTAGCCGCAGGTTCCTAAAGCATAATTATTCACAATTTGAGTCTAATCGGACAAATGATGTAGATTTGTATAGAGAACAGACAAACAGACAGACAGACATTGATTTTTATAAGTATAGATTGTACGTCAATGTGAGGACGTGAAATTTAGTAATAAAATTCAACGGTTTGTTCCGCGTTCCGCTTGTGCATCGCTCCACGACGCATTCTGCCCGGATGCAGATGACCGCCGTCAAATAAAAAGGTTTAAGGTTTGACAGGTGAAACATGTTGCGCAATGAACATTTCAAATATGAAACACGTTTGTTCCCACGCGCGGCTGCGCCGTGAACGGATCCGAGCGCGCCGCGGACGACATCGCACCGGTCGGCGGCGCTCACGTGGACCGCTGCGTGATTACCAGCATCGGGGCAATTATTATTGCGCCGGTCCGCGGCGAGTGATCTTGCCCCCGTTTTGCGGCGCTCAGAGTGCCAATATGCGTTTAGTCCTCGCCGAGGAAACCGCGCACGACAATGTCTCTCGCGACAATTCGTGGATAACTTGTTAGTTACTCGAAAACATTTGTAAGTGACCTTCTTTAAATTGGAAACTCGCTCGAATCTGTTATTAAGGTAAGTTTTATCTTTAAATGTGTAAATTTTTGTGGCGTAATTTAATTTTTCTCAAAAGTGACATTGGAAATGAATATGTAAGAGATGAGTTAACGCTCTGCTTATATATACGCATTTTATGTTTTACTTGTGTCAACTTGGTAAATATAATATTACTCGTAACAGGTACGTAAATGATGACTTATTTTAATATTTTATGTTGTTGTATTTATTGTTATATTGTTTTTGTTTACCCCAATTATGTTAAATATTTAAGATTATATTTCTATAAGTATGAGATTTAATTCTTTTAATGAAACTCAATAAAAAAAATCGACGATGATCAGTGTAGATTTTTAAAAATCAATACTTTGAGCGTCATTATAATATAATTTTGTCTTTCTTTTAATTTTTATTTTTTTATTATGATATATAATCTTTGTTTTAATTTTTAAGTAAAACTTCTACGGCGCGTACATGAGTACTCGCACGAATTATTTTAATTGGCACATACTTCCTACCACTTGCAGGTGGAAAAAGGTTCGCCATTGCTGACTTATCACATGCATCACTTAATTTTCGTATAAAAATATGTTAATGCAATTATTACGCGACTGAATGGTTGAAGTGTGAGTTACTGCGTATTGTAATGCAGGTATTATGTTATTATTATTATAGCACACATTTCAATGAATAATTAATAAAAGCCTTTAAGCTGGGAAAGGGGTAGAATATAGATAAGCCTATAAGCCTAGATAAGCATTTGCGTCATCAATTATCACCAAGGACGGTAACAAAACAAACTAAATTCATTCAGAATTCAATTCAAACGATATCCAAGTAATGTGGGGTGTAAAAACAAAGGCACTAATACCCAAAAAAAAAAAAATATGTCGAATGCAGTCACCGAGGATTACTAATTTAAAATGTACTAAATTCTAGATTTTATGTATCTATCCCTTACAAAATCATGTTTCCTATAAAATCTTGAATTCAATGCATTATAAATTAGTAATCCTCGATGACTGCATTATTTTTTTTGGATATTGCTGCCTTTATTTTGATACCCCACAAATGCTGTTTAACGCAATAAGGATTTATAGATTTTATATGTAAAAGTTTAACTGAATATTGATTTTATGTTAAGATGTGTACCTACATGATTAAGTTTTTTGTTAACAGTAACGTAAAGGCGGTTAATTTTTTTTCATTCAATTATCAAGATAAGTATTTTTGGATCGATACATTTATTGCACGATGATAATAGCATTGTAATATATGAGTATTTTCGTCAAAGAAAATAAAGTTAATCCAATTAATTGTATTGTGAGGTTTCTGCAATAGAAACACAGGTGGTCCTTGTTAAATATTAGTTGAAATTAATATTCAAGATTTGACATTATGCCTAATTTAGCAGTAAAAATCTAAATAGATAATCGTGTTTCCGTTAAAAGTTAATTAATCAATATATAAAGGTGTACCAGAGCTAGCAGCAGAAACTTGGCCGGTAGATTCCTGTCGATGTAATGAGTCTAAAATGTTCAGGCAACCTTGACCTAATATATATAGTAATGGAGGTATGTAATATAAAATTTTGCATTTTTTTTCCAGTTTTTCCGACTTACTTTTTGAAAAAAGTTGAGCTACCATTACAGTAACTTATATTGTTTATAAAAAAATATTTGCTTCAATACAACGTAAATAAAATGATAAAAACCTTGTTAAAAAAAACTTTTTTCAATTTTTGCAAGGTTTTTATAATTTTATTCGACTTGTATTAAAGCTAATGAATTTTTCATAATCGACAAGTCAGAAATATTGAAAAAAAATGCAAACTTTGATTTTGCATATCTCCATAACTATTGATAATTAGGTCATGGTTGCTTGAACATTTTAGATTCATAATATAGGCAGGAATCTACCGGACAAGTTTCTGCTGTTAGCTCTGGTACACCCTGTATATTCAAACATGCAATGTACTTTATTTTCTAGGTAAAAAATATTGAGACATGTATTTTTTTGTGTGATGAGGTGAATGGAATGGAAGCACGGATGCGTGCCGAGGAATTCATAAGGCGACTTGACGCATTCGAGATGTGGATCTACAGGAGAATATTCAAAATAAGCTGGATAGACAGAGATACGAATGAAGATATTATGTTTCGGATGAATAAAACAAAAAGTTATAAAAATAATAAAAATCGGAAACATCAATATCTCGGACACGTGTTTTTATGTGTAATTACTTAGAAGGTACTAAGTAGAAGCCAGGCGCGTGCACTGGGTACATTGAAGCATGACAGAAAATAGAAATCAAATATTTATAGGTATTACAGATTTTTTAGACGTATCAAAATATGAATACTATGATAACAATTGCGATAGAAATATTACGAAATATATTTTGTATTCAGATTTTTTTCAAATAATTGGTTACGATGTTCCCACCGCACGCCCCTGGTAGAAGCATACAGAAATCTTGCATCTCATAACGCAGGGAAAGATTGCCGGAAGAAGGAGAACATCATGGCTGAAAAACCTGAGACAGTGGTTTTTGGTAGAGCTGTTCCGAGCCGCAGTAAATAAGTGATCAATGTCCATTGAACGGATAGGGCGCGAGAAGAATAATGATATGACGCAGAGAAAAGCAAAGTTCTCATAGCCAACATGATAGCCAACGTCCTGTCATCGATTACTCGGCAGAAAAACATAAGAGAGTCGATTTTTTAACATTTTCTGTTACCAGTGATTAGATTTTGAAGTGAACAGTAAAAGCGAGGAACATTGTCTTCTAGATGAAATCCAAAGTAAAAGGTAATATTATATTTAAAAAACACGCTTTTGTAAAAAATGATGAAAAATGAAAGTCAAAACATTTAAAAATATTATACCAAGAGCGACCATAGTACGTAATATGTTATGTCAATTAAATCAATATCGTGGGGCGCTTTCTTCTTGTTCACGCGAAGAAAGAATGAAACATTAAAAGTAATAATGAATAAGATTAAAAATAGCGCACGATAAGATAACAGATTGCAGGGGTTTGAGATAAAGCGTTTCACGCATTTGATTTTATTTACATATGCACGTAACATAACATATAATATATTATGTTATGTTACACGCACGTGTAAATAAATTCATTATAGCGATCATATGCTATGTGCATATAATGCACAAATGCATGATCTCTGCAGGATTGCCACTAGCGAAGGAAAAAACTACATTTCAAAATGAAGAATACAACACAAGTTCACCAGTTTGAAGACTACAAAGTGTACACTACAATTGTAGTAAAAACTACATGAAGTGAAGTAATTGTAGTACTACGAAATGAAGTGAAGTAAATGAAATAATGAAATGAAGAAATGAAGTAATTGTACTACAAAATTGTAGTACTAGTGAAGTAAATATTTTTTCCCAAATAAAAATTTGGCGACCAAAAGGTCGCCAACCAACCAGATATTTCTTCAGGAGGGGGTTGTTACAGTTTCTTCGTTTAGCTACATCAACTTCCCAAAAATTTCACATAAAAAATGTACTATTTAAAGTATGTTTCTCATAATTTTCAATAACTTTTTTTTGTAGTTTGTAGTGTGCACTACACTTCAAAACGTGTGAAGTGTGCACTTCAATGTAATGTAGTACTAAATTGTAGTAGTGAGTACAGAGCAGACCCATCACTACTTGCCACTGCCATTTTTCACGAGACAGCTTGTCCGAGAGTCCGATCGGTCGAATGGTACAGCTTTGCATTGTGAATATATCAGGGGAAGGGGAAGGAGTAAATATGGTGGGGGGAAATGTCGTATGTTACCAATACCTCCTAGACAATAATGTTACCCGCCGGGTCTTAAAAAATAATTTTCCAATTTTGAGTCCGATCGGTCGAATGGTACAGATTTGTATTGTAATTATATTAGGGGAAGGGGAAGGGGTAAAAGTAGAGGGTGAAATGTTTTTATGTTACCCGCGGGGTTCTAAAGAATATATTTCCGAATTTTGAGTCCGATCAGCCTAATGCTACTCATTTGCATTGTAAATATATCAGAGGGTGGGAAAAAAAGTGGAGGGGGAGAATGTCGCCTATGTTTTCCCCCGGGTCCTAAATAATATGTTTCTAAGTTTTGAGTCCGAACGGTACAGATTTTCATTGAAAATATATCAGGGGGAGGGGAAAGGATAGAATGGGAGGGGTAAATATTCTAAATCATAAGTATGCAAAATTTGAGTCGAATCGGACAAACGGTGTAGATTTATATAGAGAGCAGACAGACAGGTAGAAAGACAAACAGACGGACAGATATTGAGTTATATGGGTTTAGAGATCGCGATACGATTGGCTGCACTTTCTCATCAGTTCAAACATTTTATTTAAGCAAAGACGACCGAATGTTATCTAAAAATTTGAATTTGAAAAATGTTATATCTAAATATTTATCATTATTGAAAGGGTAGGTACCTGCGCCTTATTTTAAAAAATAATTAATTAAATAATGGAACTTTGTGTCAAAAAGAACTTCAGGAGATTGATGATTTTGGACATTCGAAAATTTACATTTTTATTTATGTAAATTAATAGTAGCTATATGAAAAAATATTAGGTGTACAAAAACCTCCTCGTCATCGAATGAAACGTTGTGCCAAAATTTCAAAGCAATCTTTTTTCCTTCTATATCTATTATAGTCTTATTTCCTGTTACGCGTTTCCGTCTTTTTTCACGAAATCGCTGCCACAGATTGCAGGAAAGCGAGAGGAAAGATGTCACACATCAAAAATACCATCAAAGCTCTGCAAAGTAACAGATTCGCAGATTGAGTACTTTACGTAGCGTACGTCGATATTATCCTAGAGCAAGGTGGTTATTTAGTTAAAATATATATTGTTTTGTATATAAACATACTATCTGCTCATACCCGACATTACACAGATTTAAGGGCTAAGTTAAAAATAAGTTTGTGGGGGGAAACAAAGGTTCCATTGTTTTTCTAATCCTCTAATAAAAACAATGTTTCTATTAAATTTAGGCTGCGATGGATGAGACGTCCAGGGAAGAAATGTGGCCTATGTTTTCCGCCGGGTCCTTAAGTTCAAAATTTAAATCTATTCAAAATTTGTGTCAGATCTGTCAAACGGCATAGATTTATAATGGCTTCCATAAAAGGTAGATATATGCTGCCGTGGATTTTATTTTAGAACTTTTTAAGAGAAACAATTCCAACATACGGCGCCGACAACACCACACACCGAGAGAGCTCTCAGATAGCATGATTTTTCCGAATTACTTGACACTTGTCGTTAAAATGTAGCTAATTAACGTAATATATTTATAAACAATATCCTATGTGTTATTCTGATGTATAAGCTATTATACTGTAAAGTTTCATAAAACTCCGTTGAGTAGTTTTTGCGTAAAAGAGTAACAAACAACCACACATCCTCACAAACTTTCACATTTATAATATTAGTAGAATTATTATCACAATCCAACCACGAAGTTTCAAACGGATACATCTATGGCTTCTTAGAATATTTTCGGTTACTGTTACATGTTCGTAACAGGGAGGAACACGTGCGCGCTACCCCCGCTAGTCCACTTAGCCCCATCCCGCTTTAAGCCTGAACATCACGAGGCGTGCGCGAACAGGTGCCGAGAAGGCTCCAATAAAAATCACATGATTATGTAAAGGGAATTCTCCAATTGACCTTTTCGATGAAGTATAAAATTTCATAATATTTTTATAAATTAGATATAATCAATCATAATATTCCTATTGCATATATATATATACACACGTAATCTTTACGTACGTTCTTAATAATTTTACTATGGATTCTCTGCCAGTATTTTCTAGATAGGTTCCACAATAAAATATTCGCACGATTGGAGGCCCATGCGACAAAAGATAACGGAAAAATTAGATCCAACAACAAAACAACAACATAATTTTTTTTTATATAAAAGAGCTGACAATGGCGACTTGCTGCATATTCTGTGGGGTATAAAGGCAGCAATATCCAAAAATATTTTAAATGCAGTCACCAAGGATTACTAATTTAGAATGTATTGATTTTATATATCTATCCAAAATCATGTCGTCATGTGAATTATAAATTTTGCATTAGTAATTCTCGATGACTGTATTCAATCTTTTTTGCAAATTGCAGCTTTCGCTTTTATATGCGATATAATATATATATATATATATATATATATATATATATATATATATTATAATATATATATATCTATATTATATATATATATTTCTTACTTCTCTATTAAAGAGAAAGTTAATTCACGTCGGTAGGAAGTGGCGAATCGCACTAACAATTTTAAAGCTTCTCTTGCCAGCTCTGAATATTCTTCTCTTCTCTTTATCCAGAATCGTTTGCGAATTGAATTCCATTTTAAACACGGCTTGAGCAACTAAATGTATAAGATTTTTTTTCATCTTCATGGATGACAGATCGGTTAGGTGTATTTACTCTTTATATCTTTGCCTTGTTGCCGTCATCTGGGTGGTCAAGTGCGTTGGTGATGTCATTTTGTCAGGTCCGCAGATATTTCCGACAGGTTATACGCGGGATTTAATTTTTCGATTAGTAGGTAGTCTCATTTGGAAGAAAATTAAATATGTCGTTTTTAAAATCACTGTAAAAAAACTGTTTTTCAGAGTATATTATATGCTGCCTAAATTATTGTGTAGTTCCAGGACACGCGATAAAATCTTTTAATTAACAGTTATTATTAACAATTTGATGGTCTTGAATTTATTTAATAATAATTTCATAACGATTTGATAGTTGAATCATATTGTATAATATAAGAAAAAGAGTTATAATACAATAGAGAAGAAATATGAAAGATTAGATAAATGTACCTACTTTCTCCCTGATTTTTAGCCAATTTATTATTTGATATTTAAATAACTAGTTTAGTTTCGTTTTTTTAGTTTCGTACTTTCGTTTTTCGTTATGATACCTACTTTTTCCCTGATTTTTAGCCAATTCATTATTTGATATTTAAAATAGCTATGTTTTACAGTTTCGTTAGTTAGCTTATTTAAGACACGAGTGGCAATGAAAGTAATGTGTCTTTATGCAAAAGAGTTTATGTTAAGTACATCAAAATTAATTCTGCTTGCTTGCCTTTGACACATGTTTATTAAGTTCTTTTATATTTATATTCTTGTGAAATTAAACATGTACGATTTTAAGATATAATTGTCGGGTTCCGGAAGGGAAAGAAAACACATTTCTTCCTAAGTTAGAAGAAGTCGTTTCATTCGAAAGCAAATTATCCCCTTTTGCTCAAGATGTTGAAAGGGAAAAGTTTTTTTACTTTCCGAGTCTGCTGAAGCATCACCAAGAAAATAATTCCTCTGTTGACAAACACTATTTCAAAACAACCATTTTAAATATGAGGGAAGCATTTCTCAGCAGGTTTCAAGAATTTAACAGCAGAGCGACCTTAGCATTTGTCAAAAACCCTCTTAATGCTACGGTAACAGATTTGAAATTTTCTTCCTTTGGCATTGATATTGGAAACTTTGAAATACATTTGCTGGATTTAAAAAACAAAGAAATATGGAACACTAACTTTGAACGCCTTTGTGTTGATTTGGAAATATTGGAGAAGAAGAAATGTGAGCTAAGTTCACAACACAAGTGGTTTGCTTTGGAAGACTTGGAGAAAGAAGGCATGATCATGATCAACGCCTGGAATAGTATTCCTAATAAGAATGGTCAGCTGAAAAAACTCGCGTTTGCTGTACTTTTTTTACTTTTCGGTTTTACATATTCGTGTGAATAATCTCTTTCAAGCATGAACATTATCAAGAGTAAACTGGGTAGTCGTCTTAATAATGAGAACCTGAAATCGTGCCTAAAATTAAGAATATTAACATACAAACCTGACTTACTCAAACTTTCCTGTGAGATGCAAGGACATTGTTCGCATTAAGTATTTGTCGGTCATTGTCATGATTTAAATTTATGGATTATTTAATTACATATTATTTTTTATTAATGAATAAAATCTTTATCAAGTATAAATTCATGTTTTATCCAGTGTACCCGTAATTTAATGAAGTGCTAAAATTATAATTAAGGTTTACTAAATCAATTATCAGACATGGCTCTCAAAATTTTTTCAATCGTTGTTTTAATGTACATATTTGGCTCTTTGGCCAATAAGTTTGCTGACCACTGCGCTAGATGCTAGATCTTGTATCTGATTTTGCCAATGGAGTTTATTATCAATTAAAACTCCTAAGAATTTTAGTACACATGCCTTTTCGAGATATAAATAGTTGTAGTGATTACTTAAACTAACTTGTGTTTTTGTAAGTGACAATAATGATTTAGGCTGGCCAGCCCCCGTTGGACTGAATGTTGTATAAGTACTTGGTCTTGGCAACGTTTAGTCACAGTAGATTTCAGTTTAGTCAATTATCAATATAATAATTAATAATAATATAATAATAAGAATTAATATTTACACATGATTCTTAAGTTCAGTTCATTGTTAGCAAAACACTCTTTTTGTACTTAATAAGAATGGATCTCAGTATGTATGATATACTATGTAGTATGATATTAAGATACAAGGTAAAAACGTTGTAAACAAATTTGGGGAAAACGTGTAATGGAAAACACGTTTTTTTGGTTGAAAAATTGTAAACAGAGATAGAAATTAAAGTTATATTACAAAAAATCAATTAATTGTGGAGAATGAACAAGATTATTAAAACTACTGCATAGATTCCAAGTTCAAAGAAGCAAAATAATGTGACACGCAATAACCCTTGGCATTCCAAAGCGAATAGTGTATATTTAGCTTAGGTTAGCATGTATTATACTTTCAAAAGACTGCTATTACAACACAACATTCATAGTCATACGAACACTAGGAATTATACGATACGATACGTATGGTGCAATAGAAATTCACTTTTAAACCAAGCCAGTGTCATGAAGTTATGTTGACAGATTTAGCGTTTTTATTTATTGTGCGATTGCGATATATTACTTTTGTTCGGCGAAGCGTAGGTGCGAAGCGATGCTGTGCGAAATGATGTATTGTGATGTGATATTTTTATTTTGTTTGCATATTTATTAACACAATTATATATTTGACGGATTTACGATAGAGAAACTGTTATTTAATTAGGTTGTTCCGAAAATAATGATCAATTTGAATTTAATATGTACTAGGTATTTGGTTGGTTCCTTGCTAGGAATTTTTCATTCTTATTTGGCTTTAATGTGCATTCATTTAATTAATAATTGAATATATTTACTATAATATAATTACGGATTGATTGAATGAAAAAGGTTCCATCTTGTTTCACAACTTTCACTTTTTGAATCACCGCGATGAATGTTAAATGTTTACGGCCAAAAAAATCAATAACAGAGAAGTACAAGAAAATGCTCTTAAACAATTTTTGGACCTAATCCGCCTGAATTTTATTTGAGAGATTATTTGTATTTAATCAGCCATTACCTTCGGAACAACCTAACATTCAAAAGAAACACAATCGTTTTTTGATATATTTTTGAGATTTAGCGATTTGCTTATTACAATATTTATTAGGAATTATCACATGGTATTTTTTGGTTTGCCTTATTTCAAAAACTATTACAACAAACTCAGTCAAATGCATAATATATATGTACAATTATAGCAGGGGCGTGCAGTGTGAACGTCGCAGCGTGACTTTTACGTAACCAATTATTTTGAAAAAATTCGACTTTGTATTTCTATTTTTTTTCCAAAATATACGTTTACAAAAAAGTCATGCTTCAATATTCCCACTGCACGCGCCTGAATTACCTATACTCTGATGAACAGTGAAGTTTATTGGGTGTAATATGAAAATAATAATTTCTAATTATTTCAGATAACTCTCTATCATGGAGAATACAGATGGATCGGAGGGAAACGCCACCAAAATATCCGATTCAGCTTACTCCAACAGCTGCGGAAATAGTCAATCGCAGCGAAGGCAAATATCTCAGTTTCATTTATTTATTACATGTGGAATACCTACCAGAATGCAGTTTACAGAACTTTCGAAACACGACTAGTAACATTGAGGTCTTCTTAGTATTTATCTTTCAATTGTTTCAATCTTTGGATTTTCGTATTTAATCTTTCCTCTCCGGTACTGTAAACTGAGTTGATATTGCCTGTAATTATGTGAATATATCTGGAAATATACTAAATACAGGGTTATTTGGAAAATATTAATAACCTCGCAGGAATATATTCCTGCCTTGATTATGAATCGAAAATGTTCAAGGTATTATGACCTAATATCAATAATTAAGGAGATATGCAACATCAAAGTTTGCATAGTTCATACTTTAGTTATTTCCCGTAAAAATTGTGTATTCAATAAAATAATCAAATATATGCATTTACTGGACACAATAAAATAAATTGAAGAAACTGATGTTAATTTCTCAATACGTGTATGTATTGTAGGGGAGTTGTGCAGTGCATAGAGAATAGAGTGCGGTAGGGATGGGCGTTGAATGGACGGACTAGTTGAAATCAACCGTTGACGTTGCATCGACGCGTCGACCGTTTACGTTTATCGCATGGACTAGTTGAATTCGTAGACGGTGGACAGCGGACGCCGTGGTCGGTGGACGATTCGAGATTAACGCAATGCAAAGCAACGAGCGAGAGCAAGACAAAACGTCTCCGTTTATTTCTCTCTCATCTCTCGCTGTCGACTTGTAGATGCCATAGAGTGCAGATCTGTGTACACGAACTATGACTAGAGATTTGAAATTTGAATACATGCGTAGGGCGAGATAGGCTTAATAAGCTATTATCTATTATTTTTTTACTTGATTTTTTGTGATGTCACGTGCGACGATTCGGTGAATTCCCAATTTTACGCTGTATAAAATAAAACAATTCTGTTTAATTATTTTATTTTTTATTGAACTATTATTAATTAACAGGCCGGCTAGATATTTTTCTAAAATCAATATTTTATTCGATCGATCTCGACTTCTTATATCTACCTGAAAAGGGATGCAAAAATTTAATTATTGTGTTATTTCCTTACTTTTCAACTTTAGCATATAAATGATAAACAAACTTGTAGGGAATAAAATTTTCTATACCTAACTATGGTCCTTATTCAGGAGTCCAACATTAATTATTATATATGTAATATAATCTTGAATTTAGGTTTAATTAATTTTTATTAAAAATTCCCTATTTTCAACTTTATAGATAAAAAAAAAAAAATCTATTATAATTTTGATTACACCACTTTTTATTGGTTTTTTACATGTTTCGGGAACAATGTTCCTTTTCTAAGATTGAGCCTTAAACTAAAGTTGACAAATAATACAGATATATTTATTTATTAATAATGTCACTACAAAGTGAAAGCCTGACTTTGAAAGATGTATTCTTCAATAAATTTCTATATAACATCTCAAATGTAAAGTATTTTTAAATTTTGTATTTATTTATAAATTTATAGATAATAAATAAATGTAAAGTATTTTTTACCGCACCTCATAACTGATGCCTTTATTACGCAAAATCATTGTTTCCTTCCATTTTATTTACTCACATTTTAATGCTTATACCCAATACTTTCACTGCTTATATATGTAGTTTATATTTATATTTTACTGCTAACACCTGATATTGCTGTGTATACCTACTTCTTTCTTTGTTATATATAGAAAGAAGTATATAAAACAATATGTAAAAGCCTATAATGTGCGTAAACAAATAAATAATAAAATGTTTTTTTTACATATAAGCACAAGTAGCGGTTTTACTTTCCCCGAAACTATATTCCTTCGAACTTCTTTAAATTTTAAAAATTAACGTCATAAAAATAGCCAACGGTTGAGCCGTCGAGAAGCGTCGCGTTGAACCGTAGACAGTTGACCATCGTCCCGATGATTAGATAGAACGTCCGCGTAACGAAGTTGATGCGTCAACTAGTTGACGAATTCAACTAGTTGATCGTCTCGTCGATGGATGGACGTGGACGGTCTCGTTTCGTCGACGGTAAATACGTCGACGACCCATCCCTAGAGTGCGGTGCGCAGTGATTAATGCGCAAGGCGCATGGTACCGTATTACTGATTTACACTCTGTAGTAGAGGTGGGAAATTTCGTTCAGTTGACTGTGTGTCGTTTATCAAGTCGTTAAGTCAAGTGAACTGGTCACTTTGAACCGTTCAATCGTTCATTTGGGTTACTGATTTTCAATCGTTAATTTGCCCGCCAAATTCAATTTTTTTGTGACAGGGAGGATTGGAATTTGGGGTTTAGGATTTAGGATTTTGTGACTGATGAACAATGAAAACCACCGAAACTCATCGTTCATCAATCGTCAAAAAATGGGTAAACGGTATTTTTTTAAAGTCTATAGCATTAATTTTTGTTGGACTTTTATTTAAATGTAATACAATTTCACAATGACAATGCTCCCTAATGAAAATACGAAAAATGGTTTCTTATCAAAATAGGGAGCTTGTTAATATGGATAATCGATTAAAAATTTCACATCCTATTTGTCGAAAGGTAAGAATAGTTTGTGAAAAAAAATTTAACTAATTTTACCACAACAACGTTGAGACTTCTTAGGTTACCTTGACTTTACTTTGACTTGACGTTGAAATTATAACCATCGATAACATTCGGCCGTATTTCAAAATAAGCAATACTGCTTTTTGTGTATCTTGAAAGTTATTGTATAACATTTTAATGACGCCAATTTTGACATTTTATGTTTGACAGATTTGAAATTAATGAAAGCTGTAAAACGTAAACAAGCATCAAGTTATTCATGATTATGAATAATGAGCTTTCAAATTGATTCATTAATTTCAAACCTCTCAAACATAAAACTTCAAAATTGGCGGCATTACAATGTTATTCAATAACAGTCAAGATACACAAATGGCAACATTGCTTATTCAAGAATTCATCTGATTATCTAAGAACTATTTTTTTAACAATGTTATTTTATTTTTCACAGTAATAGTTTCAAATCTCGTCATTCTGGGAGTAATTCCAGTGGTAGCAGTGGTTATGGGGGGAAAACATCATCTTCACTATCAAACAGGTGAGTAAATTTATAAATACCTTTTCGTGCGTTGTTTCAATGGTGTTTGTTGGTTTTGTACACTGGTGGCGAACCTATAACATAGATGGCACGTACAACAGTTTACCTGGTACATGAACGATTTACAGATTCACCTTTTTTTTCTAATAAATAACCCATTGATAGAATATTTAGATTCTTCATTTTATCAAAATGTTAGTCGTGTTAGTGTATAACTATTTATGGATATTTTTATTCTACCGGTTTCGAGACGTACCCGTCTCTTCGTCAGGACAACCACTATACTAGCATGTAAATACCACTACACACCACAACCATAATATTATTCACACATTAATAACGTCCCAAAATATTCCCCATACGCGAGTTATTCTAACCGAAGGCTAACATGCACTCGGTTTCCTGACCAGAAGAGATTAAGAATTTGAGGGGTAGTGTTTCGCACACGATCAATCCAGCGGCATAAAATTGAATTTTTTAAATTTAATAAAAATAACAATGTATGGCCGTGTGTGTGTATGTGTAATTGTTACCATAAGGTTTATTTTTTGAACATTTATGCATTTAGTTTATAATATTTCTTATGCTCGCGTCGAGGCCTCGACAACTTGAATAGTTTTAAGAATTTTTTGTAATTTTATTCTATATGTAATTTGTAATTTTTTATTGTAAATAAAATGAGTGGAATTAGCGGACTTATTACTGACGAATCCTGACTGGAGATATAAGGTTTTGTGCATTATTAGGACATCCGCGAGATTCGGAAATAAACGTATCTCACTGTGGAGGATGACGGCCGATCTCGCGGATTAAATTAAATAGCAAAAATATGTTTTTTGCCAGTTTTCAGATAACTGCGCAGCAGATTTGAAAGGCCGTTAAAATGGTCAGGCAGGCCGACGTTTGAACGCGACAAGCCGGCGCCTGGCGGGGGCCGCTGTTTTATGGACCAGACGTACGCGGCGCGTGGAAAGTTTGCAACGCCGTAAAATCAGAAAGTTCACGAGATGAACTCAGAAAAAGTGCACAAAACCTGGCATGTCATTTCCTGTCAGAATTCGTTATAAAATAAAGAATCGTATTAGTTTGGAAGGAGATACATCGAGAGATAGGAATCGGCCTTTTTTGAGGCGATTTATGAACGCCGACACATCCGGACACATTGGTACTAATTAAATTCACATGCGGATGTGCCAGGCGTTCAATTTGACGTAACATTTACATCTGTACACCTCCCCGTTCGGGAGATAATTTGGCTAGGCGGGCAAAATAGTCCGTTTAGAGGATGGGCCGGCGCGGATCATACCGCTCGGGAATGCTGCGCTGACCACCATCCGCCACTGGGTATTCTCGAGATGTCTCTCCCCTCCCTTACTAATCCCATTTTGACCGTTGATTTCCCGCTGTGTCTAGATTTTAAGTATAAATAAAGGAAGATTCCGCAGACTCAGCATCCTCAGTTCGCCGAGATTACTTTTACCTTGTTACGCTGCCGGTCCGTGGAATCATTTTTTGCTAAAAGAGTACCTTTTATTTTTTATTGAATTTCCTGAAAAAGTGTTTGTGAAATTTCTAATTTACCTTTTTGTTAAAAATAATAACTTTTAACTTCTTACTGAATTTCTCCCACCGTAACGCGGAGACCCACCCTATATTTAACTATTTTTAAATTCGATTTTTTAGCCGCTCGGGTTTTAAAATATTTTGGGAATTTTTTAATAGTTTTTCGAACTTGGTATGGCCCTGTGCGTACCATTTCGTGGTCCTTCGAGCCGGATTTCCGTTGTTTCGGTTTTTAAATTTTTAAATTCAGTAATTTTGTGCTTCGTCGGAATCAGAATTTTTATAAATTTTTTTTGTGAAAAAATAATAATAATAATATTTTAACGAAAAATGTCGCGCTCGTTAAGACCGAATTCGAATCGCGAATTACCCGCCGACGAAGACGATGCCTCCCGTCGCGAAGCGTCATCGGGAGATGAATCGGATCGGCAGTCGGGAGCTGAGGATCAGGCAGCGTCACCTACTGACGCGGCTAGCTCGAGTGCAGATATAAGGAGGTTGCGCAGGGAGCTACGCCACAAGGACCGGCATTACAAGAGGCAGCTTGATGAAATGCAGAAGCGCCAAGAAGAGATGTTCACGAGGGCTTTGACACTTGCAGCGGCGGGAAGGGACCCCGCGGCGGGGGGCGCAAGAGCGCCCGCCGCCGGCGCCGCGGCAACCGACGTAGCGGCGCCTATCACCGCTGCGAGTGTCTCGGCGAACGACATCGCCATAGAAGACCCGGCGCGCATGAATGCACCTACAACTTGTCATCAAGAGGCTCCTGCCGGGACCGATAATCCGAGCTTGGGCGACTGGATGCGGTCGCAACAAGCGCAATTTGAACGGCTGACGTCCGCTGTTACAGAAGCGGTCCGGTCAACGCATTCACCTGAGAGCCTGCGATATTCGCTCAGCCAGGATGAGCCACGAGTGTCGGCTATGATAGCGCGGAAGTCTAACGCAAAGGACCTGGCGGAATTTTCGGGCGATCCAATGGAATGGCGTTCATTCAAAACGCAATTCAGGCAATCCACGGAATCGTGTGGGTTGACAACCGCTGAGAACGCGATGCGGTTGAGAATCGCGCTCAAGGGGGCAGCTCGGGAAGCAGTGCGCCCTTTGATCGGCGACCCTCATTGTGTTGAGGGGATTATGCGCACTCTGGAGGATTTATTCGGCCAGCCAGATGCGATAATCGCAAGCGTCCTGGAAAAAGTGAGGAACACAGCACGCCTCACTGAGAGTACGGACACAGGCATTTTTATGAAATTCGCGGTAGCGGTGAGGAATGCCGTCGCCACAGTAAAAGGTATGGACGAGCGATATTTGGCCTCACCTCAATTGCTACGCGAGCTTGTCGGAAGGCTCCCGCTTTCGGCGAGAATGGCATGGTTCGCGGCGAGGTCCGGAACCGTGAACACAAACATCGAGGACTTCTCGAGATGGCTGTCGAGTATGACAGATTCAGCGCCACATTGCGGCGGACAGACCGCGCAAGTGATTGAAGACAAGGGGCGCAAAAATGCACAGATCCACGCTATACATCGAGCGCCGGAAAATACGCAAAAGTGCGGTATTTGTGACTCAAGAGATCACGGCGCCGCGGCATGCAACGATTTTACGCGCTGTTCGGGATCTGACCGAGCGGCTATCATCAAGGACAGAAGATTGTGTTTTATGTGCCTCGAACCGTGGACGCCGAAACATAAACATGGATGCCGGGGCCGTGATAAAAAGTGCGGCGTGGACAATTGCTAGATGCGGCATCACCGGATGCTGCACGGCGCGCCGCCTTCCGCGAAACGCGAGTAAAAATGTGTCGCTCGCGGGTCAGGTGACGGGCGCACCGCGGCGCCCGGCCGACCTGGCCTGATAGACTGTGCTCATACCGTGAGCCGCGACGCCGAAAATGTGATTTTTTAAATGTACAGAAAGTCGACGTGTGTGGCCCGCGGGGGCACAGAAAGACATTCGCCTTATGCGATAAAGGTTCGACCGTGTCGCCGATGGACTCAGAAGTCGCCAGTACGGTCGGTAAATCGGGACCGGTGCGAAATCTGCGCCTGTACGGCGCCCGCGGTATGTGCGCCTCCGAACCGCGGTCGCGTCTAGGGCAGATAACTTTAAATGGCAGCGGACTTGCCCAACATCCGTTGAGTGTGAACACTTTGCGTAATTTGGATTTACGGCCCCGACGGTTTAGCCGAGAAACCGGGGAAATCAAGCGCACTGTGGGTATAACATAAGTTATAAAATTATTATGGGGCATAGATTATGCCATTTGTGAAGTGTCGCGAGTTGGAGAGATAGCGGGTGCAGATAACGGCGTTTTATCGAGCACAGCACAAGGATGGATGAAAACCGGGGGCGTGCCAGGCCGCCCGACCATCGCCGCAACCGTGTCTTCCAGTATAGCTGAGCGGCCCAGTGAGAGGCCCGCGAGATGCACTCGTAGGACACACATATTGAAATTGATTGGCCGGAAGTGACCCCCGCGTGCGGGTCAGTGCAGTGGGTACCCGAGCGACCATACATGATGGAAGCCACCACTGTATAGCTTGCCGGCAGCCAATGAGCGACAGGTCTTCTGTGGAAAAGGAAGACATGCCCTTGCAGCCGAATTTCGGTTTTTTAATATTTTTTTTGTGATAAAAAATATATATGGCCAAGGATCGGTTCAGCTCGGATACCGACATTGGAATTTTTTCGCATTTTGCGGATTTGTAGAGGCGCATCTAGATGAGATTGCCCGTATTGCGGAGGGTAGTTACACCCATGTCTACCACGGCCAAGAGTCGGTTCATTTGGGAAACCGGCATTGGATTCTTCGCACTTCATGGATTTTTTTCCCCGAAATACTGGAAAAAATTCGGGTTATTTTCGATGCAGAAAATAAATTGAGATGGGATGTCTAAGGATCGGGAGGCCTTAGATATCATCGCGCTACATATGCGCGCCTTGGGACCGGCCATAACGATGAGACCGGACAAGACCACAAGATGTGTGGTGAGAATAAACTGGAGCCCGCGTGGGATAAATTTATTTTAATATTTAATATTTAATTTTAATTTGTGTAATCTGCAAGTCGTGCGGAACCGCAATAAATTTATCAATCTGCCCGAGCGAGAGGCGGATAGACGGCCGACAAGATGCCAACTACTGGGCGCTAAATGGCGCATATTCGAGCCGGTGAGATTCATGGCTGATGTGATGATCCGGTCGAAATATTATTTGCGAGCAGTTTGGCGGTCAAGGTCAGTTTTGTAACCAGCGGACGAGGCCAAAACACGCCGAGAAGCGACATTTTGGCGTAAATTGTGTGCAAATAAATGCATGATGGCTCGAGAGAGCATACTAAGCCGCCGACGCAAAGTGTTACTACACATTTTCTGCGGTGCCTCGGGACCGGCACGTTGCGCGGTAGCTTACATTGGAAAAAATAGAACCACAGTACGGTGGTTATTATAACAGCGAAAATTGAAATAGCCCCCCTGAAGCCGTTTAATGGACCGCTGTGGATCGCGAGAAATTTAATCGCCGCGAGCGTGACGGCGAACATTGAGTCCGAACATTTGCGCCATATGGAGCGCGCGGTGTTCGGAACCGTCACAACCACGGTGATATATTGGAGAGGACAATGAAGAAGTATGACCGCGAGAGAGGCGGCGGCCGCAACCCTGATCCGGAGCAATTGCAACTACGACCGGGGTTTGTTACGCAATACAACGACGGAGCATTTCCGGATATCAGGCGTTTTTTGACATTTTGAAACTATTGCGCGCGACCGCTTCGCTGCGGCGCTTTATTGAAAATTGCCGGCGCGGCAGAGACCGCGCGCGCCGAGCAGATCTGACCGCGGATGAGCGGTGTGCTTCCGAAAGATCGTGGGTATTGCGAGCACAAGTGGAGTCTTTTGGACTCAGCATACTTCGGCGGGGGGCGACTGGACGAGGACGGAATAATCACAATGGATTCCCGATTGTCAGCTACAACAGTCGCCGATATACCGCCAGGCTTAAAGAGACCGATTGTGTTGGATGGCGGACACCCCTACACACGCTTGATGATCCGCCGTCATCACGAAATGCGACAGCATCCGGGACCGGAAGTGACAGTGGCGGATGTCCGCGAAAATTATTTTGTGTTGCGCTTGAGGCTTGCCGCGCTTCGCGTACATTTCGAGTGCCAGCGATGCCGCAATAATCTGAGCAGACCCCAACCACCGTTGATGGGAAAATTACCGGATTGCCGACTGGCCCATTATACTAGGCCATTCACACATTGCGGTGTGGATTATTTTGGACCCTTACAAGTGACCATAGGCCGGCGCAGAGAAAAAAGGTACGGCGCGTTATTCACATGTATGACAACGCGGGCCGTTCACCTAGAACTGGTAGATTCTCTGACGGCCGATTCGGCTATAATGGCCCTACGACGACTCGCCGCCCGCCGCGGACACCCGCGGTATTTGTATTCCGACAACGGAACAAATTTCAGGGGCGCGGCCCGCGAAATAGCAACTGCGCTAGAAGAGTTGCAATCAGACCCGGCTATGTGCGACCATCTCGCACAGACAGGCGTAGATTGGAAATTTAATCCTCCGCTCAGTCCCCATATGGGAGGCGCGTGGGAGAGCTTAGTGCGCTCGGTGAAGAAAGCCCTAGAGACCATTCTAAAGGAGCGCGCCCCGCGCCCGGAGACCTTGATGACGGCGTTCGCCGAGGCCGAGAACGTGGTGAACAGCCGCCCGCTGACTCACGTTTCGGTAGATCCACGGGACGACTCCCCGCTCACGCCGAACCACCTACTACTGGGCGCGGCCGGGCGACATTCTCATCTCGCCACGTATGGACCTCTGGATGAGCAGGTCTGCCTCAAGAAGCAGTGGCAGTTCGCCCAGCAGCTTGCAGACATGTTTTGGCGCCGGTGGATCCGGGAATACCTCCCGACTCTCGCCCAACGACGGAAGTGGCAGGAGCCGGCCCCTCCGCTTCGGGAGGGGGCCGCCGCCATCATTGCTGACCCCGCCCTTCCTCGGAACAGCTGGCCGCGAGGAGTCATCGTGGAGGCGGTTCCCGCCGCCGACGGCCAGGTCCGCACGGTGCGACTTCGGACCGCCTCCGGGGACTACGTGCGACCCGCTACCAGAGTCATCACCCTGCCGACGCAGCAGGCGTCGGAGACCACACACGCGTAGATGTCATCACCCGGCCTTCGAGGATCGTGTGCTACCTTCGAGTGCGGCAAAGCCACACGGGGGTGGTGTTTCGCACACGATCAATCCAGCGGCATAAAATTGAATTTTTTAAATTTAATAAAAATAACAATATATGGCCGTGTGTGTGTATGTGTAATTGTTACCATAAGGTTTATTTTTTGAACATTTATGCATTTAGTTTATAATATTTCTTATACTCGCGTCGAGGCCTCGACAACTTGAATAGTTTTAAGAATTTTTTGTAATTTTATTCTATATGTAATTTGTAATTTTTTATTGTAAATAAAATGAGTGGAATTAGCGGTCTTATTACTGACGAATCCTGACTGGAGATATAAGGTTTTGTGCATTATTAGGACATCCGCGAGATTCGGAAATAAACGTATCTCACTGTGGAGGATGACGGCCGATCTCGCGGATTAAATTAAATAGCAAAAATATGTTTTTTGCCAGTTTTCAGATAACTGCGCAGCAGATTTGAAAGGCCGTTAAAATGGTCAGGCAGGCCGACGTTTGAACGCGACAAGCCGGCGCCTGGCGGGGGCCGCTGGTTTATGGACCAGACGTACGCGGCGCGTGGAAAGTTTGCAACGCCGTAAAATCAGAAAGTTCACGAGATGAACTCAGAAAAAGTGCACAAAACCTGGCATGTCATTTCCTGTCAGAATTCGTTATAAAATAAAGAATCGGATTAGTTTGGAAGGAGATACATCGAGAGATAGGAATCGGCCTTTTTTGAGGCGATTTATGAACGCCGACACATCCGGACACATTGGTACTAATTAAATTCACATGCAGATGTGCCAGGCGTTCAATTTGACGTAACATTTACATATGTACACCTCCCCGTTCGGGAGATAATTTGGCTAGGCGGGCAAAATAGTCCGTCTAGAGGATGGGCCGGCACGGTATGATCCGCTCGGGAATGCTGCGCTGACCACCATCCGCCACTGGGTATTCTCGAGATGTCTCTCCCCTCCCTTACTAATCCCATTTTGACCGTTGATTTCCCGCTGTGTCTAGATTTAGATTTAGATTTAGAAGTATAAATAAAGGAAGATTCCGCAGACTCAGCATCCTCAGTTCGCCGAGATTACTTTTACCTTGTTACGCTGCCGGTCCGCGGAATCGTGTTTTGAGAAAAAGGTGCCTTTTACTTTTTATTGAATTTCCTGAAAAAGTGTTTTTTGTTGTTGCTTTCTAATTTACCTTTTTGCTTAAAATATTGTAAATTCCTACTGAATTTCTCCCACCGTAACGCGGAGACCCACCCTATATTTAACTATTTTTAAATTCGGTTTTTTATCCGCTCGGGTTTTAAAATATTTTGGGAATTTTTTAAATAGTTTTTCGAACTTGGTATGGCCCTGTGCGTACCACTGATTGTTTGTAGTTGTAGTAAGGACGGGCGTTGAATGGACGGACTAGTTGAAATCAATCGTTGACGTTGCATCGACGCGTCGACGGTTTACGTTTATCGCATGGACTAGTTGAATTCGTAGACGGTGGACGGCGGACGCCGTGGACGGTGGACGATTCGAGATTCAACGTAATGCAAAGCAACGAGCGAGAGCAAGACAAAACGTCTCCGTTTATTTCTCTCTCATCTCTCGCTGTCGACTTGTAGACGCCATAGACGGCTCGACGGGTAATTTCATTTCAACTCTAAAGTACACGACCATAGTGTACACGAACTATGACAGAGACTTGAAATTTGAATGCATGCGTAAGGTGAGATAGGCTTAGTAAGCTATTATCTATTATTTTTTACTTGATTTTTTGCGATAAGCACGTGCGACGTTTCGGTGAATTCCCGATTTTACGTTATAAAAAATAAAACAATTCTGTTTAATTATTTTATTTTTTATTGAACTATTATTAATTAACAGGCCGGCTAGATATAATATTTTTCTAAAATCAATATTTTATTCGATCGATCTCGACTTCTTATATATTTACCTGAAAAGGGATGCTAAAATTTAATTATTCTGTTATTTCGTTACTTTTCAACTTTAGCATATAAATGATAAACAAGCTTGTAGGGAATAAAATTTTCTATACCTAACTATGGTCCTTATTCAGGAGTCCAACATTGATATTAGGTCATGATAGCTTTCGACTCATAATTAAAGCAGGAATATAGAATATATAGAATGTTTTCCAAGTAACCCTGTACACATGTAATGATGTGTACCTAATATATTTTTTATACACACATTACTGCTTTGTACTTTATATTTTTAATTTTAATACTCATATTTTAATGCTTATACCCGATACTTTCACTGCTTATATATGTAGTTTATATTTATATTTTACTGCTTACACCTGATATTGTTGTGTATATGTGTATACCTACTTCTTTCTTTATTACATATAGAAAGAAGATATAAAACAATATGTAAAAGCCTATAATGTGCGTAAACAAATAAATAATAACATATTTCTTTTTACATATAAGCACAAGTAGCGGTTTTACTTTCCCCGAAACTATATTCCTTCGAACTTCTTCAAATTTTAAAAATTAACGTAATAAAAATGGCCAACGGTTGAGCCGTCGAGCAGCGTCCCGTCGAACCGTAGACAGTTGACCATCGTCCCGATGTTTAGATAGAACGTCCGCGACGTCCGCGTAACGAAGTTGACGTCTCAACTAGTTGACGAATTCAACTAGTTGATCGTCTCGTCGATGGACGGACGTGGACAGTCTCGTTTCGTCGACGGTAAATACGTCGACGACCCATCCCTAGTTTGTAGTGCAGCAACAACCATCGAAAAAACGTGCATGGCGGTGCGGTGGATGGCGTGTCTCGCGTGCAACTTCTGCGGGTTCTCTCAGAAGGCCTCGTGTCTCATAAAGGGAAGCGTGGAGTGGATAGATGTCGAGACTGTCAATGAAGAGATAATAATCACGTCTGAGGAAACTCCCGATGTTACCGCCCCCGTGATCTACGATGTATCCGAGTGGATTGATGTTGAATATGATTGAGATGGAAAATAAATGTTAATATAAATAACAGGACTTTTGTTTCTATAAATTAAGTTCTGGTTACAATATAAATATATTGTATAAGATAAAACTTATGTCAAAATTGACATAAGTTTTATCTTGATAATATTTTTTCCACTTGTAAGTATAGGTAGGTATGCATGCACTCTTGCCGTCACGCAGCAATGCCATATTGATAAAGACAAATATAAGCCAAAAAATTTTTTTTAAATTTTTTGTTAGCAAAAAATGATTCAAAACCATGTTTATGAATTACTGCGTGAAAACTGTAGGGGGAGGGGTGGGTCTTGGAATATACTACACGTGGTCACCGAGGGGGGAGGGGGGGTTAAAAATTGCGAAAAAGTGGGTCACGTAGTATGGGTATGTTCCCTAATATATATAAATGACCTGGAGCAGCTAAATATCAGAGGCAAAATAATACTCTATGCAGACGACCTCGGAATATTTTACGAAAACGATAATGACGTAGAAACGACAAAACAAATCAACAAAGACATAGACATATTAACTGAATGGACAAAAAGAAATATTCTAACCTTAAATGCTCAAAAATGTCACTATATTAACTTTGAGGCCAAACGGAAAACGCATAAAATGGACATAAAATACACAACGAAACACTCACTGAACTAGAAAATACTAAATACTTAAGACTCAACATAGACAGATAGACTGGACCTTTCAAATAGACAAAGTAATTGACTCATTGACTAAACTGACCAGCCTATTCCACAAAATATACGAAATCACACCGATGACCGTAAAAATTCTGACGTACCGGGCATACATACGTCAAGAGTAGAATAGGATATTTGATACCCTTCTGGGCAACCGGAAACAAAACTAACCTAAACAGACTCCAACGACAGCAAAACAAAATACTAAAAATGGTCTATGATCTGAAATACTGGACACCAACTGAAACTGTATAGTGTATAACACAACAATTAAATATCGAAAGCATTACAAAAATCGAAACACTTAAAATCATTCACAGACTAGCAATTGGCGAAATACAAGACCAAGACATAAAATTACACAAAATACACGAAAAACACCAACACAACACTAGAATGGCTAAAAACTATCACATAACACACGCCAAAACAAAAACAGGACAATCCCGAATAATTTGCAACGGATTAAAAATATACAACGACCTGCCACAACAGACCAAACAACTGACCACTGACAAATTCAAAACAGATGTGACAAAAATGATAAAACTCAGCCAACTATAAAAAAATGACCGTATCTAAATTAAATTATTATTACATTCCTATATTGAATCATGTAAAAATGTTATCCATAAACCTTTTAGGTTTCTATTATATTTTAAATAAAAATAAATAAAAAAGTTATCCCGTCCGAGTAAAAAAATTAATATTCACGTTACATAAAAACCGTAAAAACTTGACATACGTAGGTACTTATCATAAAACTTAGTTTTTCTCACTTGCTCTGTTAGATACATTTCTGGAAAAGTGATACGGATGTATTTCAATGACTCACGTCTCATATTGGTTAAGACAGTATTATATAATAAAAACAATAATAATAAAGTGACCCTCAAGGCAAAATTTTCTCACTCAAACTCTTTTTTTTTGTTCTATGATAATAAAACTGATGCTCTAGAGCAATTTTAAACACGGCACTACATGAATCAATCATAATGTTGGTTTTGCAAAAAAATGGAAACGATATTTCAAATTCTTTAAAGAAGTTATAAAAAACTAATAATTCGCGCGGCTTTTGATCGCGCGCACGCGTGTAAGGTGTCCTTCATATTAGGGATGGGCGTTGAATGGACGGACTAGTTGAAATCAACCGTTGACGTTGCGTCGACGCGTCGACGGTTTACGTTTATCGCATGGACTAGTTGAATTCGTAAACGGTGGACGGCGGACGGCGGACGTCGTGAACGGTGGACGATTCGAGATTCAACTTCGTGCAAAGCAACGAGCGAGAGCAAGACAAAACGTCTCCGTTTATTTCTCTCTCGTCTCTCGTTATCGAGTTGAATTCCCAATTTTGCGCTGTATAAAAAAAAAAAACAATTCTGTTTAATTATTTTATTTTTTATTGAACTAATATTTTACTGCTTACACCTGACATTGCTGTGTATACCTACTTCTTTCTTTATTATATATAGAAAGAAGTATATAAAACAATATGTAAACAAATAAATAATAAAATATTTCTTTTTACTTATAAGCACAAGTAGCGGTTTTACTTTCCCCGAAACTATATTCCTTCGAACTTCTTTAAATTTTAAAAATTAAAGTCATAAAAATAGCCAACGGTTGAGCCGTCGAGAAGCGTCGCGTCGAACCGTAGACAGTTGACCATCGTCCCGATGTTTAGATAGAACGTCCGCGACGTCGTCAACTAGTTGACGAATTCAGCTAGTTGATCGTCTCGTCGATGGATGGACGTGGACGGTCTCGTTTCGTCGACGGTAAATACGTCGACGACCCATCCCTACTTTATATATTTCGCGGTACATTATCTATACATATTATATTACGATCCCTAAAATTGGGGAATCCTGTGTATGGTTTCTTCAGTTGGCTTCTGTGATATGCGCATCGTGCGGACAGTGAAGTGTGAAGTTGGTTAGTGTCCGTTTGCGGCCATTTGCGGCGTTGCGATCCTCGTGTTCTGGACGTGCCCTGAACACTGGAATTGCTTTCCACGTTTTTACCGGATCGAGAGCCTAGACTGCCGTGCAACTTCCAGCACCACTCTACTGGCGCTCCGGCAGACTGTCTGATCCAGCGCGACTGCAGTTTTTAAACTCGAATCAAATTTATTAACAATTCATTCAAGTAAGTGTATTCCTTTACCGACCTCATTTCATCTGCCGCGCGGGAGGGAACAATGCCTTAAAATAATCTCAAATTCTTCTTCCTTCCTCAAACATTCCTTTCTGTTTCACATCATATTTGACTTTTCTGACAATTTCCGTTTTCATTCTTTGCTGCCAATTAGGGATGGGTCGTCGACGTATTTACCGTCGACGAAACGAGACCGTCCACGTCCATCCATCGACGAGACGATCAACTAGTTGAATTCGTCAACTTCGTTACGCGGACGTCGCGGACGTTCTATCTAAACATCGGGACGATGGTCAACTGTCTACGGTTTAACGCGACGCTTCTCGACGGCTCAACCGTTGGCTATTTTTATGACGTTAATTTTTAAAATTTAAAGAAGTTCGAAGGAACATAGTTTCGGGGAAAATAAAACCGCTACTTGTGCTTATATGTAAAAAGAAATATTTTATTATTTATTTATACATTATAGGCTTTTACATATTGTTTTATATACTTCTTTCTATATATAACAAAGAAAGAAGTAGGTGTACACAGCAATATCAGGTGTTAGCAGTAAAATATAAATATAAACTACATAAATAAGCAGTGAAAGTATTGGGTATAAGCATTAAAATGTGAGTAAATAAAATGGAAGGAAACAATGATTTTGCGTAATAAAGGCACCAGTTATGAGGTGCAGTAAAAAATACTTTACATTTATTTATTATCTATAAATTTATAAATAAATACATAATTTAAAAATACAAAATACATTTGAGATGTAATATAGAAATTTATTGAAGAAAACATCTTTCAAAGTCAGGCTTTCACTTTGTGGTGACATTATTAATAAATAAATATATCTGTATTATTTGTCAACTTTAGTTTAAGGCTCAATCTGAGAAAAGGAACATTGTTCCCGAAACATGTAAAAAACCAATAAAAAGTGGTGCAAACAAAATTATAATAGATTTATTTTTTTATCTATAAAGTTGAAAATAGGGAATTTTTAATAAAAATTAATTAAACCTAAATTCAAGATTATATTACATATATAATAATTAATGTTGGACTCCTGAATAAGGACCATAGTTAGGTATAGAAAATTTTATTCCCTACAAGTTTGTTTATCATTTATATGCTAAAGTTGAAAAGTAAGGAAATAACACAATAATTAAATTTTTGCATCCCTTATCAGGTAGATATAAGAAGTCGAGATCGATCGAATAAAATATTGATTTTAGAAAAATATCTAGCCGGCCTGTTAATTAATAATTGTTCAATCAAAAATAAAATAATTAAACAGAATTGTTTTATTTTATAGAGCGTAAAATTGGGAATTCACCGAATCGTCGCACGTGACATCACAAAAAATCAAGTAAAAAAATAATAGATAATAGCTTATTAAGCCTATCTCGCCCTACTATTCAAATTTCAAATCTCTAGTCATAGTTCGTGTACACAGATCTGCACTCTATGGTAGTGTACTTTAGAGTTGAAATGAAATTACCCGTCGAGCCGTCTATGACGTCTATGGCATCTACAAGTCGACAGCGAGAGATGAGAGAGAAATAAACGGAGACGTTTTGTCTTGCTCTCGCTCGTTGCTTTGCATTGCGTTAATCTCGAATCGTCCACCGACCACGGCGTCCGCTGTCCACCGTCTACGAATTCAACTAGTCCATGCGATAAACGTAAACGGTCGACGCGTCGATGCAACGTCAACGGTTGATTTCAACTAGTTCGTCCATTCAACGCCCATCCCTAATTCCTTTACCGACCTCATTTCATCTGCCGCGCGGGAGGGAACAATGCCTTAAAATAATCTCAAATTCTTCTTCCTTCCTCAAAACGTTCCTTTCTGTTTCACATCATATTTGACTTTTCTGACAATTTCCGTTTTCATTCTTTGCCGCCAATAGATTACACCACGCTCTTTTCTTCTCATTCACAAGTTTCCTTATTCCATCACCCACCATGCATCACCTTTCTCCCTCCCGTGGGCAGCCACATCGCACACTTAAGCTGACTCAAGCAAACTCGCTTTGATGTGCTCTCTATCTATACATTTCTCATTCCATCTTTCAACGGTTCTTCTTTCAGATTTTTCCCTAATATCATCTTGCAACCTTTCAACTTTGACCCTAGTTGGGGCCACCACTGTTTTCTTCTTGGATCGCCACCCATGAAACAGATTCGCTCTAGACACTACAAGGAGGTGATTTTCAATCTCAGAAAATTTTTTATTTTTTTATTTTAGGAATCTCAACAGTACAATTTATTATAATGGCATAATGTAATTAATAGTTGGTAGACCAATTATAGAGATCCACGAGCTAAGATATTAAGTCAAAGCAATTAAAAAAATACAAACCTGTCTAGGGCCAAAAAATCATAGAGAAACATAGAGGCTAGGGCCAGAGATTTTCTGAATTTTTTGTGATTTTTCTTTTTATGAAAAAATCATGAAAACATGCGTATTTTAAAAAAAAAGCATACATTCATATTATTTTATCGTAAGTGTCGAAATGCCATGATTTTTTTATCGATTCCAGACCTGAGGTGCGTATTCCAAGTGACTGCGAACGTAGGCAGAATATAAAATTTTTAATGAGTGAGGATTTTTGAAGTGTTTGCAAGTTCGAAGTATGAATCCCAGCAATGTTTTAGCAAGTTTTCAAGCAAATTTCTAAATGTGGAGACCTGTAATTGGCCATCTATATTGTATCAATGTTTTCTATGCTTTTTTTTTTGTGCTGTTGGTCTTCCATAAACATTAAATAAATAAATAAATACTGTAGGCTTTGGAGATAATATAGTCAAAGTGCACTTTCACGCTTACACATTCTTATTCTTCCTCTTATCCCCATGCACACCAACAGCTGACAAGAAAGCCGTCTCTTCGAGTTCCGACCCACGTGTTCAAATCTCCATTGAAATTGAATTTTCTGTTTCCGCCGAATATTTAATTTTATGTCAAATATACCAAACTGGATCCTGTGAAATATCCATTTATAAAAATGTTCATTATGCCTTTTATTATCATTGCAACTAAATTTTCCAATCAAATTGTAATACATACTTGAACAAAAAAATTAATTCCTGTGATGTATTAAAACTATCAAATAAGTATTTTAATAAACATTATATAATAATTCACAAAACAAAAAGCCAAATACAAGAATTTAAGTTGCGTTTTTCCATTGCGGAATGCCGCTACATTTCTTTCTATACAATTTGCGCTTATCAAACACATTACACCGATGATCGGTTGACCCGTTTGCTTTGCCTATTTTACGCGACGGAAAAGACGCAGCAGAAGATTCGCTCAGTGTGGCGCCGGTGTTCCACACGGAAACAATTAAATAACAGGTGCGGTCCGCTGAGTTCGCTTCCGAAGCCCCGATGTACTAGCAGGCCGGGAGTGTAGAGCGCAGAAAATTCTCCAAGTCCAAAATCCGTGCCGAGTCGTCGCCTCAGGTGGTAAAAACAAGTCCAATATATCCAAAATCGTAGCCAAGTCCAAATGCAGAAGTCAGTAGAAAATCCAGCGTCCAAAATCCAAAGAAGAAAAGCAGGGGTCAAGCAGGATGTGAAGTGAAACGCAGAATAAATGTTCCAGTAGGCGTACTCGGCAGAGGCTCCCAGCAGAAATAGCAGTAGTGAGCACTCGCCCGCCCGGCGCAGTATTTATACAGTGCGGAAAGCTTCCCCCTGACACGCGCCGCTGACCAATCAGCGTGCTCGATTCACCGGGCGCTTGGAGCGCAAAATGTCGGCCTCCCGTGCCGATTCGCGGATTAAAATTAAATATTTTAATCGATAGCAAATTAAACGCCACCCCCCCCGGGGATTTTAACACATCATCTATACCAATCTATGTCTTGCCCATAGGATGATGTCGTTTACTGGAACCGCAAGAGTGAATTTACCTAGTTATTCAACAAAATATGCCGATTTACCGCGGCATTTTCAAGAATTAATTTACATTTAATTCGGTTAAAAATAGTAAACATGATTTTACGAGATTCTAAGTTATACCATTCGATAGATCTCAACCAAGCGCATCCTTCGGTGATATTTTCAAGTATGTCGGATAGATATTAATTGCGTAATAGGCAGCCAAAATGCCGCCACAAATAAAGTGCGCTCGTGCACTTTCCCACCCGCAAAAACATATCACTCCCATAGATGTTCACATGAGGAACACAATAAAAAATGCTTCAGCTCGCTAGGATGTCTGTAACGTCCGTAATCAGAGTTCAAAAATATTCGCTTTGGCCCTCAATTCCAGACGCACGGCGCTACTATGGCGCCGGGTTTTTTCCATTACCCGCGCCTACAGGCGGCGCGGTCAAGGGCCCACGCGAGATATTTTACTCTCAATTTAAACATTTTTTATTTTAATTTCTACTTTACAATACCACACAAAGGACTCATTTGGCACATTTAAATACTTATGTATTTTTACTTCCTCGCCTCTTCGAGGCAGGACATTTACATAAATTCCATCAAAATAGCGGCCATTCTATGATAGTCCGCGGCGCTCCGCGCGATTTAAAAATGATTTTATTCCCATCGCGCGAGCTTTCCCTGTATATCAAGACCACGAAACATCAATTTTATTCAATATTACATTTACAAATGTCTTATCTAATTCTTAAATATTTCATTCTTAAGATATTTCATTAAATATTTCATCAAACTTAAATATTTCATTTTCTTAAGTATTTCAAATATTTCAACACTTTACAAGATAAGACCAAAAATGTAATTTCTTCGTGGAATTTTTCCAACGCCCTCCGTCGGAGATGTCACATATCGCCGGCTCAGTGCCCGCGCCGACTATCCGCTTGGAGGCGAGGTGGGCCCATACAACGGACCTGAGCCCTCCGTAAGGGCCAAAATTCTTGACTTCAGACGGGTCATCATCATCATCACATCGTCATATCAGACGGGTCATCATCATCATCATCATCATCCCGTCGTCATAATTCTACCTGTCCGATACAGCCGGCGTAAGAGTAAAAATTTAGTACACTTATGAGATTCTGCTAGGTTCGGATAACATAATAAACGACAATCTCTTTGAATTCTTTTTCATGGATATTCAAATTTAAAAATGACTTCATTAAGTAAATTTTGAGTCTTGAAATGTATGTTTAATTTTGAGTTGCTTCTAATTTGCAATAAATGGAATTCTGCTTTGAGTTTTACCATTGCAAAATGTAGTTGCTATTTGGCATCAACTAAAACTTTACTACTTCGTCTTTAGGTGGATGAATCAGAACTGTTAGGCATGGACCAATCAATCGAAGAGGAGGAGTTTTCCAAAAGTAAGTTAACATTTTCTATTTTATTGCAAAGCTTTGTGAGGCCTTCTATGATTCCAAAGAGAAATTTTAAAAAACCCAAATTTTACGAGCCTATTATATTATACCGCCCAGCATATTACTGCTCTTTTAGGTGGCGGGGGGCCGTACAGGATTATCTGTTGTGTGTTCAAACAAAAAAAAAACAATTTGATAATTTAATTTGTATCTTCGGTTGCCTTCTACATTGTCATCAAATTAGTTGTTAATCAAATTAGATGCAGGGAGGCGATAACTAACATGTCAAATGGATTTCAGACCAGCAGGAAGACGCACAGAATGTCGAGGAAGAGGAGGATGAAGAGTCTGTAAACGAGGAAGAAGAAGATGACAATCTAAAAGCTAAGGAAATCGAGGTGTGTACCGACAAGTTCCTACAGTAATCAGGTTTCTCTTAAGAGGCGAGATTACCTGGAAGTTCGCGCACCGGTTTCGTAGTTTTAAATTGTCACATTTTCATTTTACATGGTGTTTTACTACCTATATTTCAAAATATCAAATTGCGTGAAAACATTACGTCATTGATGTACATGTTGAATCTTTTTTGTACTTGAATTTTTTTGAATTTCATGGAAGTCGTCACTTGAGATTTTAGACACAATGTTTTTCATTTTAGTCCTTTTCGTATTTTATTTTGTCTGTAGCGTTTCAATTTAATTTCACCCGCTGAAACACGGAGAGCTGCAAGACATGCTTGTTGATTTTTTTTTCTCAATAATTTATATATATTTCATTAAAAAAATAAGTAAATAAGATTCTCTTGCTTCCTTTTTAAATTATATACTATTGTTATTCTATTGTGTTTTGAAGGTCATTGAAGAATATCATTCCGGAAGCTTCCATTCCAAGAAATATGTATTGAAAGAAATACAGGAAAAGTAGTAGTAGCTTGTTGGTCTCGTGGTTAGGACTCTCGCCTCATGATCCAAAGGTCGCAGGTTCGAATCTCACTCCAGACAAGCAAGTTAGTCCTATTTTCATAACACAAGCGTTTAGCTTAATTTGAAAATAGTAAGAATATTGATGTGACACGAATTCCGTTTTCGCATCTCTATTTAAAAAAAAAAAAAAAAAACAGTATTGTTTTTTCATTCTTTATTCAGACTGAATATTTGTTTCCAATAAATGATATTTTAGTGACACAGAGTTCTGTCAAAATATTTCATAAATTGAGATAGGTACAATAAGTACTGGTTATGGCGATTGTCTCCTAAAGTGAACAAATTTCACAATTTTTTCCTCATATCTTCTGTTGCATTTTTATCACATTTTTGTATGATAAAGATATTTATGATATTAAACTTTTTTCATCTGGTTCCATATATTTTAAATACGATATTTTATTAAAGTAACAAAACTAAACTATTTAATAAATAACCAAACCTACGATGTTTAAAAAAGAAGAAAATTGCCGTCTTTTTTTTCATTAATAAAACGATTAACCTAAACCTATTAAAATTATTGCAAAATCCGTTAATTTGTTTATTTACAATTTATATTTAAAAAAAACACTTTAAATAAATAAAAAAATTGTGTTTTTTTTAACCCTTTTTACATGTTCTGTGTATAGTTTTTTTGGATATTCTGCCGTGTATCATCAGGGCTGATGATGCATATATGTGTATATATATATATATATATATATATTCCGTACAGAATACGCGAAGATATGATGCGCAGGTCTCCCGTACTTGACTCGTAGAACAGACCAAGACTGTACAGCGGTAATCGTAAACCCGCTGACAGTGGTTGTTCTAAATATTCACAAAAGTGAATTATCCGGTTGCAGGTAGTCCAGTTGAAGTTCCAAAATCCAAAAACAGTAGGTAGAGCAGAGGTCAGAGGTGTTGAGTAAAAGTCAGATGAAGTGGTCCAGACGGCGTATAAAGCACAGAACGGAATGAATCTGTACGCCGACGGAAGTTTAATTTATACACAAATTTAATACCTCCCGGCTTATTTCCGGGAGCCAATCACAGAGAGTTTTTATCGCGCGTTCGCGCACGCGAAATTGTCTAAAAAATAGCTCGGAAAGTTTTATTTACAGAATTCAAAAATTATTTAGAATTTTTACGCCACCCCCCCGGGGTTTTCATCACGTCATTTACATGGTGCTATGTCTTGCTTATAGCATGACGTGATTGCCTGGACCCGCAAGACCGAAGTTAATTTTTTATCAAAAAATATATACCGATCGCAGCGGTATTTGCTCAGGAAAATTTCACAATTAAATTTATAAAATTTGTTAACTATGGTTTATACATGTTTGTTAATGCAGTTTATAAAGAGCCCACATGGGTGTAACTTTTGATATCAGTTTTAGTTATGTACAATAAAATTTCAGTCATTTATAAATATTTCAAAGTGGGTCGCAAAAAATTAATTTTCATTTATTTTTCAGGTGCGCCCCTGACAAGGTAGGTATGTAAAAACATGTAAAATGGGTAGATTCTTATGCAAGGAATTCAACAAAAAATATTTTAAGTTGATCCGGCTGTTGTAGCGTCTGTAAGACAGTTTCAAAGTTTTGACTGAAAAATGACCCTTATCGACATTGGACCACTGCTGATAGTGGTTACGTAAAAAATGTGAAAAATTTTACTTTTTTATTTACATGATTTTCTTTCAGATTTTAGTCTAAATGGCTTTGTTTAGCAAAAATATTATGGTTTGATACCAATTTTATTGAAAAAACCCTCGTTTTTCGTAAATATAAGAAAATCAATTTTGGGTCGAAAATTCTCGTATTTGTTGGTACAAATACCGTTTTTCGGTGGCTGTCGCGCCCGGGACCTTATTAGTGATGAGCCCCGTCGCTAGGCCTATAAAACACTGTTAGTTATATGTAGATTTCTCCGAGATCTGACAAGATATGGCTTCGCGACTTATCGGAAACAATCGGTCTGCAGCCCGTTTTTCCTTCGCATACCAACTCTCTGTCCTCGGATACATATGTAGAAATATTAAACAATATTTCGTAATTCTGTCTGTCAGGCCATACAGTTAGCCGTAGGAAATAATATTTCCTGTATCTGTCTTTCCGCCATACAGTTGGCCGTCACTCGGAAATATTCAATAATATTTCTTATATCTGTCTTTATGCCATACAGTTGGCTACACTCACCACCCCGGTCTATCGCAACAGCGATTTTCTCGTTTATTGAAAATAAACATGTGACAAAGTACATTCATATATGTCAATATTTAGGTTCTTACAATAATTTGTAATAATTTAAAACATGTCACAGCTATTTTATTTTCATAAATTTTCATACATAAATTTGTTCACAAATTTATCAAAGCATAGGACCCGTCTTTACGGTCCTCAGGGTGGTGATGACGCACCGGCGTCCTGCCCGGTCGCCCGTGAATAAGATGACGTCACAGGTCCACCTTGATCGGTGTCCGCAGCGAACCATGGAACTCGGCAATGTCATCTTCTTTGAGGAGGCTCTTTTCAGGGCTATCATTCATCCTGTCCGTTACACTCCCCCCGTGCAGTCCGCCTGCACTCCTAGGGAGGACAGGATTTCCACAGGGTCCTTCAGCGACGCCTTCACTGCGGCGCCCTTGTCAGGGTGATGATCTTTGTTGCGGGCCTGGTGTAGTCGCCCGTTGTGGTTTTTAATCGAACCACCCTCGCCTGCCCGTCGGGCGCGAGCTTCACCTCGATCACTCTCCCTTTGGGCCATGTGTTGCGGGGCATCGCGGGATCGGCGATGACGGCCATCTCTCCCTCTTTGATGGGTGGTGCGGGCTCCTGCCATTTCTGCCTTCGAGCCAATGTCGGCAGGTACTCCCTCATCCACCTTCTCCAGAATAAATCTGCCATTTGTTGCGCCATCTGCCACTGCTTTTTTAAACATACTTTTTCATCCAGCGCCCCATAGAGGGCCAAGTGGGTGTTGCGGCCCGTTGTTCCAAGTAGCAGATGGTTGGGTGTGATCGGCGCGTCATCTTGTGGGTCCACTGACACATGCGTCAGTGGACGGCTGTTTACTGTAAACTCGGCCTCGGCCAGTACAGTCCTTAGAGTCTCCTCCCGCGGTGCCCGTTCCTTCAGTGTGGCTTCCAGTGCGCGTTTGACAGCACGCACGAGGCTCTCCCAGGCGCCCCCCATGTGCGGGGCGAGGGGGGGGTTGAAACTCCATTCAACCCCGCTCTCCGCTAGATGTCCCTGCATCCGTGGATCATTGTATAGATCAGCCAGGGCGGCCGCCATCTCCTTTTCCGCGCCTCGGAAGTTCGTGCCGTTATCTGAATAAAGGAGGCGCGGATGGCCGCGCCTAGCGGCCATTCTTCTGATGGCGAGTATTGCAGAGTCTGCTGATAGTGACTCCGCCAGTTCCACATGTACGGCGCGCGTCGTTAGGCACGTAAATAGCGCGCCGTACCTCTTTTCCCTTCGTCGGCCGATAGCCACCTGCATCGGCCCAAAGTAGTCCAGGCCGCAGTGATGGAAGGGCGGCGTATGATGAGCCAGCCGACAGTCTGGTAATTGCCCCATTAACGGCGGGTTCGGCTGACTCTTCATGTTGCGGCACGCTTGACATGCTAATTTCACCCGGCGCACGGTCGGTCTCAATCTCAGCACATAAAAGTTTTCGCGCACATCTGCGACAGTTTTTTCTGTGCCCGGGTGATTTTCGCGCTCATGGTAATGGCGTACCATGAGCCGTGTATATGGGTGCGCGCCGTCCAAAATGACGGGCGCTCTTAATCCTGCCGGAATCCCTTCCACTGTGGTCTGCTCTAGCCGTGACCCCATCCTGATGACGCCGTATTCATCCAATCGTGGCGTCATCGGGTACAATCGGCTATTTCTTTCTATGGCCCTACCTTCTTGCAGGGCCCGTATTTCTGGCCCAAAAACGTCTGCCTGAGCGTGCTTAACCCAGGTGCGCTCGGCCGCTGTCTTCTCGTCGGTAGTGACATCTCGGGCGGACTGCTTCCCCGATTGACTGCGACAATTTGCCACAAAGCGCTGTACCCAAGCGGTCGAGCGAAGCAGTCTAGTCCATGACGAGAAGCGCACTATGTCGGGAAGTGCTCCCCCCGTGTTGGCCTGCCGGACCGCCAGCACCGTGTCCGGTCTTCGTTCCATTGAGCTCTCGTCAGGCTGCGGTCGTGCTTTTTCTTTTGGCCAGGCCGACTCGCCCTGAATTGAAAGCGGCTTTAACGGTGCGACCTTACATTTCGCCGAGATGAAGGCTACGTTTATGCCGCCCTCTCCTGTCTCGACGAAATAGGCCACCGTACAGCACGCTTTTTCTGATGCATCACAAAAGACATGCAGCATTACCTTGCTACTTCGACTCGAGAGGCAAGGACGCGCTATCTGACACTCACTTTTTTTTATAATGCCGTACCATGCGCGCCACTTTTCTGCGTGCTCGGGATGTATCCTTTCATCCCACCCGACCTTGGATCGCCATACGTCTTGAAGCAGTATCTTCGACCGGATCAGTAGACAGGCTAGGAAGCCAATCGGGTCGAAGATTCTCATTACGGCGCTTAACAGTTGCCGTTTGGTCGGGCGGTCCGCCTCCGTTAGCTCCGGTAAGTTGATAAATTTGAACACAAATTTGTCGGAGGCGGGTTCCCACGCTATCCCGAGCACCCTCTCGGTCGTTGTTTCTTCACCAATGATTCTCATTGGCTCTACGGCCCTTATAGCTGGATCGATCTTTTCCAGGACCTCCTTGCTGTTGGAGGCCCAATTCACCAGCTGCATGTTACCTCGACGCAGTATTTCGGACACTTGCCTCATCATCATTATTGCTTGTTCTGAGGTATCCACTGCGTCGAGGTAGTCGTCCATGTAGAATGTTCGTCGTACCGCGTTGGCGGCAGCCGGAAATTCCGCGGCGCTGGCATCTGCGATCCGGTTGCGGACGTACTGGGCACTGCTGGGCGAGCACGTGGCGCCGAATAGCATTGAAGTCATTTGATACGTGGTTGGTTCCGGCTCGCCCTGTTTTTTCCACAAAAATAATTGTGCTGCCTGGTCCGCTTCTCGGATTCTTATTCGCAGGAACATCTCTTTTACATCCGCTGCCAGCGCCACTTTTCCTTCTCGGAACCGGAATACACTGCCCAATAGAGAGCTGAGCAGGTCCGGCCCGGTTATTAGTACATCATTGAGGCTGACGCCGCGGCATTTGCTTGCCGCATCAAAGACAATTCGTATCTTGCCTGGTTTATTAGCATTAAAAACTGCGAAGTGCGGCAGGTAGAATTTTCCATTCATGCCGGCCTCCTCGGCCGGCGACAGGGGGTGGGCATATCCTTTGGTTATATATTCTTCTATTTTGGCCCTGTATGCCCCCGCGTATGCCGCATCCTTCGCCATTTTTCGTTCAATGCCGGCCAGGTGGTTGGCAGCGCACTGGCGGCTTTCTGGTAGCACTATCTCGTCATGCTTCCATAGGAGGCCGGTTTCCCACTGGCCAGTGGGCAGCTGCCGGGTGGTCGCTTCCATAATAGCGGCGGCCCGCGCATCCTCCTTGTTGATGCGGGCTGCGGTGGTTACTCCCAGCGAATCCACAGCGAAATGTTCGCGAACTAGTCCCTCTAGAGAGTTGTCGGTTGCTGGAGACACCGCACTCGCAATTGCCAACACTGTTGAGGCACTATTGTGGATATCGCTCCCGAATACGCCGTGTGTGGCCCATCCTAGGGCCGTGCGGGACTTTTATTTGCCCGCGGGGGCCACCCACCACCACTGGAAGAACTTTGAGGAAGACATATTGTCTGCCTCCTTGGCCACTCGTCAGGCCCACTGTATCACTGGTTGCTGGTGCGGCGGCTGCAGCATTCGTCGCACCTGGGCCGCCAGCCTTTGGCGCCTTGCGCGCCAGTCCTCCAGTTGATGGTCCAAATCTCCCGCCGCGCCTTCCATTGTGCGGCGGGTTGTGGTGCCTTGCTCCGTGTAGTGTGTGGTGGTGGGGTTCACGGCAGCCCTTGGTACCACATGGTTTGCTTGTACATCTTGATGAGTGGTGATTCTCTTTCAGGCAATTCCAGCATACCTGCGTTCGTCGCACGATATTCCATCGTTCTGGCAGGGGTCTTTTCAGGTATGTGTTGCACGTAGCCAGGTGGTGCTTTGTCATGTGGCACACTGGGCACGTTTCCTGCCGTGGTTTCGGGCGGCGCTCCTCGTCCACATTGTCCATGCTCATATGGTGGACCTGTCCTCCGCGGTGGTTGATCGCCCTTTTTGATCGGCAACCTACATGTTGAGCTGGTCGCAGTAGGCCGGACAGCCAGTCCGACAAGTCTTTCACTGTAACGTTCACGTAATCGTTTCTTCGGTTATGCAGCCATATTAGACGCGCCGCCAATGGTAGCTTCTCTACCATTTCTGTTAGTAGCTGAGGTGAAGTGAGGTACTTGTTGTCGAAACCTCGTACTGTTGCCACCACATTTCGTATTGTGATGGCATAGTCGCTCAGCGCGTCCGTTGGTGCGTTCGCAGGTATCGGGGGGTGGCGGCGCACCTTTTCCAACATACTTTCTATGATGTCGGCTGCATTCCCAAAGCGATCTTGCAATGATTGCATAATCTCAGCTACGTTGCTAGGGTCCACCAGTAGCGGCGCAAAGGCTTCACGAGCTCGGCCCTTCAGGGCAGACTGCAGACGGATCAGGTTCTCCGCCGTGGACAGCCCGCACAGCGTTGTCGATTGCTCGAACTGGGCGGAGAAAGTTGGCCAGTCGTATGCATCTCCACTGAAGTTGGGCAGCTCCTTCGCTCCTGACTGCCGCGCCAGGATTGCCGACACCTGAGCAGTTGGATTGCTCAGGGCTGTGGTGTCGGCTTGTCGATTCTTTTGAAGCACCTCCTCTATGATGGTAGTCAGGGTTTCCTTTGGGTCCCGTTGGTTGAGGACCCATTCCCTGGTGAAGGTGCTTGGTTCTGGCACGGCACTGCTGGTGGAAGCCCGCCTAGTCCGGTCCTCCTCGGATGTCGTGACGGTGGCACCCCTGGGTGGGCGCCTGGCAATGGCGCTATCCAAAGGGGCCCCTGCAGGGTCACCATGGTTGTCCCGGCCTGCCCCGGGTGGCCCCATAGCTGGGGGTCCAGGTTGATGTTGGTTCTCGAACGTCGGTCCCTTTTCAGGGCCATCATCTCTCGTCCGGCTTCCAGCACGAGAGCCCTCAGGTGGGCGTACGTCCTCGTACGTTGAGATGCCGGCCGCTGCAGTGGTTGTCAGCCTTGCTCCAGTGAGGCTAGCTTGCCGCGGTTGCTGCTGGTTGGCTTCAAGCATACGGACCAGTGTGTCCATATGGCGGCGCTCCCTGCGCAGCTCGTCCCTCAGACGTCGGATGGTGTCCTCGGTCGTGGATGACCGATAAGAGCCACGGTCTGACACAGAACGGGTCCGCTCTGAGGCCGGTGGCTCCCCTTGGTAGAAGTCGTCTTCCTCCATGCGTCCAGGTCTTTCTCCAGACTGCGACATCTTGAGCGTCGTACAGGATCCCCGGCTCGATAGGACCAATTGTTCCGTACAGAATACGTGAAGATATGATGCGCAGGTCTCCCGTACTTGACTCGTAGAACAGACCAAGACTGTACAGCGGTAATCGTAAACCCGCTGACAGTGGTTGTTCTA